>CM034241.1:20292401-20892401 GCA_019916065.1 Vitellaria paradoxa | reverse complement strand
TTCGCTAATTTTGCATAAAGAAGAGTGAGTTGAGTTTTATTGTTTGAGGTGAAAGTTTGATATTGGTTAATTCTCGATTAAATTATTATGATCATTCTCCAAAAGTTTTCTTTATATCAGTTGAACATGACAAGGGTTTATGAATTATATCCAAAGTTTTAGATTTTGGTGTGTTATTATAACTATTCTATTTAGGCTTTTCTTAATGGGAAGGTTTGCTGGGAAGGTTTGCTGACTCAATTAATTAGGAAGGAAGTTCAACATTTAGCAGATGGTTGAGGCTTCAGTGTTGGTCATTTTTAAACAATGAGTAAGCTACTTTAGATATTGTGATACTTCACATGAAGGTCTTAGTTTTATTTCAACGTAGGATAATCAAATGGTGGTGTGAGTCAAGGTAGTTAATGCCTCGGCAACGTTAACAGGATAAAGAAAGGATTAAGGTATGCTTTCACCACCAGAATTTAAAGGTAAGTATATACATTATGAGATTAAATTGGGAAACATTATAGGTAGAGTGAGTACCTGAGGGATTATAATTTTCATAATCAGTGATATTCAGATGGTGCCAAGGTGGTAATTGATATGTTGCGTAATAAGTTGTAAACTTTGGCAGTTGTGATAATTTAGTTTTGATAAAGTAATCTAAAGGGTGTTAATAATTTTAATGTTTCTTTGGAGCAATGATATTGATAAGTACGAAGCGATTTTCTTGAGTTCAAGTTACCGTGAATGGCCTTGAGACTATGGATTAGAATTACTAAAGTCTAATAGTGAGATTGATCTTGTTAGAAAATGTGGCGTCACTAGCTTACTGACTTAACAGCTGAAAGTTGTGGTAAGTTGTCAAATGGATGGGTGAAATCCAAACAGTTATATGTTTGTATTGAATATAGATGAAATTAAGAAAATTAGTGATTTAAGAGTTTCAGGTGGTTATCCTGGCGAGATGAAAATGTAAAAATGAAAATGTAAAAAGATTTAGAATGTCCCTAATGGTGGAGTGATCTTCTAGCAATACAGTAAATAGAATTGATTTAAATTTGAAAATAAATGGATTTTTCACATAACAAGTGGTGATTGGTTATTACTATACATTAGTACTAATGGTTTTTTTTTTTAATGACTCTATAGTTCTAACTTGGGATGAGGCAAGAATAATTTTGCCTCCTCCACAGTTGATGTTAAATGCATGGGAAAGCCCCTGTATGGTAAGTTAAGGTTGATCAAGAAGGGTTTTAATTTTATTTTCCAAAAGCAATGTGTAGATTGTAGATGTGTTTCCTGAGGAAGTGTAGAATCTAATCGAGTGGGTACCGTTAAGCCAAGGTTGTTACCAAAGACATGATAGATATGTGAGTGGATTATATAATCGGTTGTAGTCTAGTGGACCCAAGGATGAGATTTACTAAGCGTTCCAATAATGGTGGTAGAGTTGAGAATGATGATTGAAGGGAATTGTGAAGAAAATAATAATTTTAGATTTGAAAGTTGAGAAGTCTGAATAGCATAAATATGCAAATTTCAGAATTAATGAGATTATGTGTTGCAATAAAATGATGAGTGGTTGTAGATCAACTTTAGAGTTTTGAAAATGAAAAAGTTGAGGCAATTTGGGAATGAAAGGGTGGTCCACTTTTCATGTGGCAATCAATTATTAATGTAAACGATTGGCGGTCGTTGTACCCTATAGTTGCAATGATGTTTAGGGTAAACTGAAAGTAGTATTGCCTTCTCCAAAGTTCGATTTAAGGTGTTTTGAAATAACTTCTGATATGTTAATCAGGTCGAGGTTTGACAAGAAAATGATTAGTACTGCCTTTGTAATGTGATGTGCACATGCGTTGGTAGATTCTTGGGGGTTTCTCAGTTTGCCTTCTTGAGGAAAATGATATATATCTGTTTAGAGTCCTTATTAGGAGTCCCCCATGTTTCTGTGGTGTTATATTATTTAGCACTAGTTAGATTAAGATAATTGGGACTTCATTTGGATGAATTAATTATTAGCCTGAAGTTTCACTTGTTATAGTATTTGTTAGGGAAGAATGGTGGTGATTTTCGTTAGATATAGGAGAAAAACCCTATGATTTTGGGTAAACTAGAACTTGTTAAGCCTGATGACAATTGAGAATAAGTATTGTTGTCAAGAATTGACAATCTGTTTGATTAATTGTATGTTATGTATGTATAAGTTTCGACTGCCCAAGATGGTGTTCTGGGTTTTGTGATAATTGGTTGAAGCATTACGGTGAATTTCATAAAGGTTTCTGTGGTAATGAATGGCGCTACCGAAATCTGTGTTTGATATTTGAAGTTTGTAAATTTGGTGAGTTACCTCCGCTACCATATTTTGGATATTTCCTAACTGATGGATTCATTGGCTACGTCGATTTGGAGGAAAGACAGAAATTAGTGGAAGATTATGGTTTTAAATTTCTAGTGTCATACTGATAAGGCCAATGTAGAGGTCGATGTATAGATTAAGAGGTCACAAGGATTGGCCACTGTTATGGTTGGTTTTTTTTTTTATTTGAAGTCGTTGAGAAGATGTTTGAAACTTTGGCGATGACTGAAATAGTTGTACTTTTAAAGGTAGAAAACTCGAGAGTATCATCATTCAAGGTGGTGGTATACCCTAGTAGCAATGAGGGGTATAATGACTTGAATTGTTAATTCTGAAAAGAAAAAATGAAATGCGTGGTAGTGTTTACTAATAGTATAGATTAAGTATTCACGTGAGCTGAGTTTTGATATAAAATCATTTAGTTAATTTGTATGCTAAAGCACCATTATGGAATTGTGAGATCCTTAAAGATAAGTGAACTGGCGATGTAATCGATATTAATGTCTTGGTTCATAGGGCTAAAGTTCGTGATTAAATTTTGAGAACAAAATTTTTATAAGTGGGGAAGAATATAATACCCGGTATTTATTTTAGCTATTTATATATAATTTTAGGCCAGTAAAATATTTATTTTGAGAATGAGTTTATTTATTGTATTTTTCTTGAGACGAGTGTGATCTGAATTGGTAATTGGTTGGACAATTGGGCTAAGGGTTTAGATCCCTTTTTCTTTTCCTTCCTCTCCCTTTTTTCTTTTCTTTTCTTTTTCGTTTTGGTTGGCAGGGGTGGCCGGAGAACAAAGAGAAAAAAAAAAAGAAAAAAGAGAAAAGAGAGCGAGGAAAGAGATGGTAGAGAGAGAAAGTATGATTCGAAGCAGAAGGCCGGTGGATCAAAGTAATATTCGACGCCGTAACCATTATGGTGATGTCCATTTTAGTACTTTGGCCCGAGGGGGGAGAAATTTGCTCTTGAAGGCTGGGAGCTCAACCGAGTTTCCTCGTCTTTCTTCTTTCTCTTTGGATTCGAGGTAGATAGGACTCATATACATGTTCTGCGTGTTGTTAGCATGATTTTGATATATATATATATGTGATAATTTTGGTTGATGGTAATATATGTGTATACATATATGTGTGTATATATGTATGTGGATTTGTATGTGTATATGCTCAATCTAGTTCATTTTTAAGTTTTGCTACATGATATTGAGATATAGGTGGTTGATGTTGATTATGGTTCCATTTCTAAACTCGAAAATATTGGAATTTGGGACCTTGAGGGCTAGATTGATCTCGTTGGAGCTAAGATCTATGCTGTAGTTCATAAGTCGCGGGAATGCTCTTCCCACGGACATCTTACAAGCTTCCTACGAACTTCCTGCAAGGCTTGTGATCTGCAGAGGTGCTCTCAACTTCTTCTAGCGAATTAGAACAGGTTTCCTGCAGGCTTCCAGTGCCCTTCCAGTAGGCATCTAGTGTACATCCAGCACCTTTCCCGTGGTGATTGAGCATATCATGTGCATGGGGCTGGAGTTCCATTATCTGATTGATATTTTGATTATTGATTAGCCGAGAGTACTATATTAATATTGTGATGTGTCGAGGCACGGGTTATATGTATGGACGGGATCTATGATTTAGAGAAAAATGATAAAATGAGATTTTAAAAATACTGGATGATCCCCAGTCGATATATATGACTAGAGCTTAGTCATTTTGTAGTTAGGACGTTAATTATGATATATAGTTATAAAATTTTCTCTAAACTACAGCCAGACCCTGCTTGAGCTAAGTAGATGCCTAACTAGGGATATAACACAGCTCCCTAGCAGAAAGGTCAGGGGGTGTAACACGGTTCCCTTGAGTTTTACATTAATGGGGTTGTAAGATGGTTCCCCACTCAGTTTATATATATATGTATTGAGATATATGTTTGCCGTAAGGTAAACGGTATAGTTGGTGACTCCACGTGATTTCCTAAGCATCACCCATCCCAGAATAAGGTTGGGGGTAGATAGAGATTAGAAAATATGTATTGACATTGCATTCCATCGCATCTCATTACATGAGATTCCATTTATATTCCTTTATATTGAGATCTTAACATAATGTGACTGTGACATTGATTGATGAGATGTATGGTTTATCTAGTTGATTCATAAGTTTGGTTATGAAAAAAAATATATAAATTTAGGAACTACGATGACCTGATTCCCGAGGTAGGATACATAGGCAGTTTAGGTTAGAGAAACTTAAGTTTGGTCTTAACTGTGGGTGATAACATTGGCATTTAGTTTTCTTAATTAAGAGTTAAATTTAAATTATTAGTATTATAAGTGGTGTGATCCAAAGGTTGGGTCTGATATTGATATTTGTGATATTATTATTTGGATAATTGTAAACTTGGTTATAGTATTTGTTCTAATAGTGTAAACCTTAGATGTGGTTATTGGAAAAGGTGTTAAAGTGGATGATGCAATTGATGATTTGCTGATGATCTATTCAAATATTATTTTAATATGAGAATAAAGGACATGTTTAGTTGCTTTGATATTAATGGTTATAATATTATGACTTAACCTTGAATCAGGTTTTATTTAATTTAAGTGGTTTCTATGTTCTCATACTGTCCACAACATCCCAAATAATTAAATTAAGAGCATGACGTAAAAAGTCAAGAAAAGAAAAATTTTAGGGGATTAATAAAATCTTAATTAATGACCATCACGACCACTTGACCGTTTTTAAACAGTAGTCTAAAATAGTAATAAATGATCGCCTCACGGCAGTCAAGCATTACCTAGATCTCCTTTGTCTTGTTCTCTAATAGTATATATTTCATTTTTTAACAACACGTATGCCCACGGTTTAATTTGGTGTCGAAATCAAAACTAAGCCAAAAGGCACCAATTTTGTAATCAAATTGTTCAACTAAAGTATTCAAATAACGGATTCAATTGATTGGATTGCGTTATGAAAAATAAATGATCAATAAGAAATTTTAATAATAATGATAATAATAAACAATTTTCTCATTCAGTGAACGTTGGGTGCGTTCATATCCATTAGCATTTATATATACTTTTCAAAAAATAAAATAGCCTATTATATATAATATATTGTCTTTTTTATTAAAAATTATTTATTTAACATATTATATATTGTATTCAATATTGTCGGTTTGATTTAACAAATTGATCTCTTAAATAAAAAAAATTAAATCAAACTTCTCGATTTTTAAATTTTTTCAACGGTAATTAAACGTCAATTCAAAAAAGTTAAACAATATCAATTCAAATAAATCAATTTAGTTAAATTCATGTTATTTTTGGTAAAATTATGTTATGGGGCCATTTGGCAAACTCTAAAAAATTTTTTAATCTTCCACAAAATTTTAACTTTTTCTAATATTCTATAACTTTCTCTCCAACTTTTATTCATTTGTTAATTTTTTGGTAATTTTTTTAAATTTCTCTAATTATTTTTAACTTTTATAAGTTTTTACTAAATATTTAATTTTTTTCTAAAATAATAGACGAAAATGTTAGAATAAAATTTACAAAAAAATTAAACTTATTTAATTTGTCAAACGTGCCCTACATTTTCTTTTATCCGGTCCAAATTGAAGGTCAGAAATGGCAGGCCCGCTTTAATTTGTATTTACGAAAAATTGTATTTAAGTCATACTTTGTAATCTTTTAAGGCTATTAGTCACACTAAAAAAAATGTATTACTTTTAAGTCGTATTAATGTAGAAAGCTTTGTATTTAAGTTATACTTTTGAGTGGGTCTCATGACTTAGTTTTAAATATAATTTATAATATGACTTAAATGGCCTTTGTTTTTATAATTAATTGAGACGGAAGTTGTCGGAAATTGTGGTAACTGCAAATCACATTTTTTCGTTTTTGTTTCATTTCTTAGAAATCGCATGAAGATATATGGTATATTTTTTATTTGAACAAGTATGTAATGAGATAAAAGTCGGTTAAAAGGTCATAAATAGCTACAGGCAAGGATGCGAATAATGGTATGTTAATGTTCATAATTTTTTTGTTGAATTTTAGCAAGAAGTACCACATACATATGGTACTGTTTTAATTCGGTATTGTTTTTTTATGCGATACTATTTTTTATGCGATACTGTTTTATTATGTGGTACTGTTCTATGTGGTACTGTTTCCAGTAAGATGTATTATTGTATAAACACAGTACCAAATGTATCTAGTATTCAAACAGTACCATTAAACACAAAAAGGAGTACCACATACAAAGAATTATGCTGTTTTAATGAGATACTGTTTTTTATGCAGTACTATTTTATTATGTGGTACTGTTCTATGTGATACTGTTTCTAGTAAGATGCATTATCGTATAAACACAGTACCAAATGTATCTAATATTCAAAGACCACCATTAAACATAAAAAAAATACCACGTACAAAGAATTATGCTGTTTTAATGAGGTACTGTTTTTTATGCAGTACTGTTTTATTATGCAGTACTGTTTTATTATATCGTACTGTTCTATGTGGTACTATTTTTAGTAAGACATATTATCGTATAAACACAGTATCAAATGTATCTGGTATTCAAATACCACCATTAAACACAAAAAGAAGTACCACGTACAAAGAATTGTGCTATTTTAATGAGGTATTGTTTTTTACGCGGTACTATTTTATTATGTGGTACTGTTTTATATGATGATGTTGACTCGTATAGATGGTTTGTGTTATGCATCGATTGATGTTTTTTATGGTAGTATGAAAACAGTACCGGTGCTGTTTTTCAAAACAGCACCATGAATTATAAGCTGATGACAAGTTTTGGTCAAGAGAAATCCATGGAGTTAATTAGCATTTTGAGTTATTTTCAAAACAGTACCGGTACTATTTCAAAATCAGAAAAAATAAAGATACTTAGAAATGATGATCAATTTAAGTTTTTCCCAAACAGTTTTGATTTTGTTTCAAAAAATCGATTTTGCTTACTTTGTAAAGAAGATGAAAAGTCGCAGAATTAGGTTTTTCCCAAACAGTTTTGATTTTGTTTCCAAAAATCGGTTTTGCTTACTTTGTAAAGAAGATGGAAAGTCGCGGAATTAGGTTTTTCCCAAACAGTTTTGATTTTATTTCCTAAAATTAATTTTGCTTGCTTTGTAAAAAAAGATGAAAAGTCGTGGAAGTTATGAGTGAAGTGTGCACTATTTTTGGATAAAATTGACAATTTTGAAATATAGTGAAAAACACATGATATCTTTTTTTATCTTTTTGTTACAAGTGTGACTTATTCATAAATAAATTTTTTAAATATGACTTAAATTTTTATAAGTTCATAAATAGTGACTGACTTTAAAAAATTTATTGGATTAACTAATTTGGGTAAACTTTGCGTAGGTTAATTTTCTGGGATATCAAAATGAGCCAGTACCAATCTGTCACTCGGAGCGATTTATGCCATCAAATACAAACTTTTATTTAATTGAAAGGACGTATCAATAAATACTATTGTCAGTACATACGTGGCAATCAATCACATTTAGAGCGCACTATTTTAATTTTGAGTACGAAGATACCCTTTAATTCCACTCATGTCTAAAAACTAGGGGCCTTAGATAAAATTTTTAAAGAAGTCTAGGCGTGAGATTCTTGGGGCTATTTAAATGTCATAAAATTTTAGATAAAATTAAAAATAATTAATATTTAATACAATAAATATAAAATAATTATTATAACAAATAAAAAGTTTGAAATTCTTTTCCTACTTATCAAATAAGATTTTAAATAAAATTAAAAAAATAATAATTAATATATTAAATATTAAAAATTTTTTATGTACATATGTAAAGTTAAAGTAGAAAATTTAAAAGTTGTGTTTTAATCTTAAATAAAATTAAAAAATAATATTTAATACATATAAGATAATTAAGATATGTATAGATAAAATTAAAACAGAAGTTGAAAACTTTTTATTTTTTTTGGTGTACATTAATATGAGATAATTATGATAGATTTAAATAAAAAGTTTAAAAGTCTTTTATTGGTTAAAATAAAATTAAAAAATAATAATTCATAAAATAATTATAATAAAAATGGATAAAGTTAAAATAAAAAGTTAAAAATGTGAGAATTTTAAAAAAATTATAAATTAATTAAATTTTAATTAATTTAAGATATTATTTAATATTTAAATTATTTATAAAATTTTTAAATACCTATAATCATTCCCCCCTCCCCCGGGGGGCGGGGGGAGGGGGTTTAGTTTATAATCATTATGTTGTTGTAGGACCTTACGCGACTACCTCATTAACGCCACGGGCCTAAATTCCTGGGGTCCCTGCAGCTACCATGAAAAACAAAAACACATGGACCAGGCTGCTACATTGCTCGCATTGAAAATTATACCATTATTATATATGTAAAAAGACAATAATGCCCTTCTCACCCATCGTCGATGGAAACAATCCATGGCCAACCGGGAGGGGGGTCCCGGATGAGATATAAAGAACTGCATGGATTGTTTAATCAGCTTTCTTTCATTTCACTCTGAATTTCGGCTGGGCATTTCTCATCATAGATTGAAAGATCCAACTTTTATGGTTTATTCTGGAGGACTCTGTGCTCCCTCTCTCTCTCTCTCTCTTTTGTCCTTGTGGTCTGAAATCCATCTTCCTCTCATTCTTTCTTGCAAGATTAGAGATGGGTATTCCAAGAAACAGCCTGTAGAATTACGGGGAGTCATATCATGTGTAGCCTTTTCTGCTACTAGGAGTTTTTAGTCTGATGTTTGGGCTGAGTTGAGCCAGAGATCTGCCATGGAAGGTGATCGGATAAGGCATGTTGGAGCCTTCTTTCTCTCTCTTTTTCAGTTGTTTGTAGTGTCACAGACCCTAATGACTATGCAATTCTCGATCAGTTGAGAAAAGGGTTGGAGAACCCAGAGCTCTTGAAATGGCCTTCCAATACTAATGACCCTTGTGGTGAACGTTGGAACCATGTCTTCTGTGTTGGGAATAGGGTTTCTCAGATTCAAGTTCAGGGTATGGGGTTGAAGGGTCCTTTGCCCAAGAACTTGAATCAGCTGTCTAAGCTTTGCAATATAGGCCTCCAGAAGAACCAATTCACTGGAATGGTTCCATCTCTTAGTGGGTTATCTGAACTCAAATTTGCTTTTCTGGACTACAATAATTTCGATTCCATTCCCTTGGATTTCTTTGATGGGCTTGTGAGTTTGCAGATATTGGCATTGGATTCTAACCCCCTTAATGCCACTACGGGTTGGTCATTTCCTTCTCAGCTGCAAAATTCGACTCAATTGAGCACTCTGTCTTTGATGAATTGTAGTTTGGTTGGTCCATTGCCGGAGTTTTTGGGCAGCATGCAATCACTTACCTCGCTGAAATTGGCGCTAAATCGGATTTCTGGTATTATTCCAACAACTTTTAGCGGCTCAGTTCTTCAGACTCTTTGGTTGAATGGACAGTCTGGTGAGGGGATGACCGGTCCGATTGATGTCGTTGCCTCAATGATTTCACTCACTAGTCTGTGGCTTCATGGCAACAAGTTTTCTGCTAAAATTCCAGGGAAAATTTGTGAGTTAGTTTCTTTGAAGGATTTCAACGTAAATAGTAATGATCTTGTTGGTTTATTGCCTGATTGCTTTGCAGATATGGAATTAAACAATTTAGATTTGAACAATAATCACTTTATGGGTCCTGTTCCAAAGTTAAAAGCTGTTAATTACTCTTTCACATCAAACTCATTTTGTCAATCTGATCCAGGGGCTCCTTGTGCCTCTGAAGTCATGGCACTGTTGGAATTTCTTGATGGGGTGAATTACCCTTCGAGGCTTGTTTCCTCGTGGTCTGGTAATGACCCATGTACGGGGCAATGGTTGGGAGTGAGTTGTGCCAACCAGAAGGTTTATGTCATAAACTTACCCAAGTATAATCTTTCCGGGACCTTGAGTCCTTCAATTGCAAGCCTAGCTTCCCTTACCCAAATTAAACTTCCATCTAATCATCTTACTGGTCCAATCCCGACAAACTGGGCTAACTTGAAATCTTTGACACTGTTGGATGTAAGCAGCAACAACCTTTCTGCTCCATTGCCAGATTTTGGTGGCTCTGTCAAACTTATCTTAGGTGATAATCCTTTATTGAACTCTAATCAGTCTGAGCCAATCCCTCCACCAGGGAACAACCCTCCACCATCAAGGGGATCACAATCCCCTCCTAATAGCCCATCTTCACCATCCACAAGAACCTCTAATCCCACTAGTCCTTCTACTGAATCCACTCAAAAACAAAGTTCCAAGAAGTCTAGCTTAGTTGTGATTGTGGCTCCTGTTGCAAGCTTTGCAGCCCTGGTCCTTTTGGTTGTTCCTTTATCGATTTATTTTTGTAAGACGAGAAATGAGACCTTCCAAGCTCCAAGTTCTCTTGTGATTCACCCGAGAGACCCTTCTGATTCAGACAATATGGTTAAGATTGCGGTTGCAAATAACATGAATGGAAATGTTTCTACACTGACAGGAAGTAGTTCTGGGCAGAGAAACGGTAGTGGAACAGGTGAGTCCCATATCATTGAGGCTGGAAACTTGGTCATATCAGTTCAAGTTCTTCGAAATGTGACAAAGAATTTTGCTCCAGAAAATGAGCTTGGCCGTGGTGGTTTTGGAGTAGTTTATAAGGGAGAGTTGGATGATGGGACAAAAATAGCAGTGAAAAGAATGGAAGCTGGTGTAATTAGCAGCAAAGCTTTGGATGAATTTCAATCTGAAATTGCTGTTCTTTCAAAGGTTCGCCACCGTCATTTGGTATCTCTTCTTGGCTTTTCAACTGAAGGCAGTGAAAGAATTTTAGTTTATGAGTATATGCCTCAAGGAGCTCTCAGCAGGCACCTTTTCCACTGGAAGAGCTTGAAATTAGAACCTTTGTCTTGGAAAAGGAGGCTAAATATTGCCTTGGATGTGGCTAGAGGGATGGAGTATCTTCATACTCTTGCTCATCAAAGCTTCATACATAGAGATCTTAAATCTTCAAATATCTTACTCGGTGATGATTTTAGGGCAAAAGTTTCAGATTTTGGATTAGTTAAACTTGCTCCTGATGGGGAGAAGTCTGTTGTAACCAGGCTTGCTGGGACATTTGGTTACCTTGCACCGGAATATGCTGGTAAGCTCTATTTCTTCATTCTTGCCTATACATTATTGCCTTCATATTCGATGCAGATAGTGATTATTACTTTCTGAATACCCGAAGGCCCTAGCTAGTTAGTATTTACAAATTTTGATTTAATTTTGACATGGAGAAGAATTAGGGGCCTGACCCAAAGTTGAAGTCATGAGCAGCCCACAGCTAAGAAGTCACTAAATGAATCAGTGATCATTCCTTTTAGGCCTGTTTGGAATCCTTCTGAAATTGAATGGTCTCTCTCTAATTTCTATATTGCTTTTTGATGTGGAAATTTATCATCCTCAATTGACTTATTTGAGATTCACTAAATTTCTTCGTGTACCATATTATTCAGATTAAAAAAACCTCAAAATTTTAACATCATTTGCTGAAATGGTACCATTTTCCCACTAGGTCCATTGATAAATTTCATCATTGAAACGTCGAGAGTGAATGGTCCCATTCATATTCAAGGAATCACCCAAAAACTGTACATAGATGACGTTGAAATGTCTGAGATTTGTTTGTTTTTCAGCTTACTCTGTTGAACTTTAAAATCATGCTAACTCTGTTGCTATATGGCAATTGGGGCAGTTATGGGGAAAATTACAACCAAAGCCGATGTATTCAGTTTTGGTGTAGTGTTGATGGAGCTATTAACTGGATTGATGGCACTTGACGAGGACAGGCCTGAGGAAAGCCAGTACCTGGTGGCATGGTTCTGGCAAATTAAATCAAGTAGAGAAAAGCTTATGGCTTCCATTGACTCGGTCCTTGAGGTAAAAGAAGAAACATTTGAGAGCATCTCCGTAATTGCAGAGCTTGCTGGGCACTGCACTGCAAGGGAACCGAACCAGCGTCCCGATATGGGCCATGCTGTGAATGTTCTGGCCCCTCTAGTTGAAAAGTGGAAGCCTCTTGATGATGATACGGAGGAGTATTGTGGCATTGATTACAGTCTTCCCCTTAACCAAATGGTGAAGGATTGGCAAGACGCAGAAGGAAAGGACTTCAGTTATTTGGACTTAGAAGACAGCAAGGATAGTATACCTTCCAGGCCAACCGGGTTTGCAGAGTCTTTTACTTCTGCTGATGGTCGATAAAAGGAGGTACTCCATTGCTTTTTGTGTGATACACTTATTTGGTAGATGTAGATATCATCTTCTTTTCTTAATTTATCTTTGAAAGTTTATGTTGTTTGCATATCCTAGCATTGTTCGTCTTTGATGGCTGGTGTCGGAGGCTTGAAAATGCTTGAAAATTCTCACGTGTACGCTCTAAAGTACAGCCGTGAGGTGTAGATAGAGAACAGTAATGAACTGTGTATTTTTTTCCTCCCCTCCCTGTAAAGTCTGTATCTGTAAGTTTTAATGAATATGTCGGCTTATTTATCTATTTAGTATATTATTTTTACCATAAATATTCTCTTTCATTGTGATTGTCGCACGATCACGTTGGGGTGAAACTAAAACCCATTCACCATTCGTGATTCTGCTTGTCATTGAATTAGAGCCACAACCAGATTTAACTTGCAGGGAAGGGATTTGTTTAGTTTTGTAAGACTCTGTTTTTGTGCATGTTGTTCTTGTTTTGCTGATGCAGGGTAGCTATGACAAATCCCATTTGGACTTGCTGTTTTGTGGCTTATCTGAGAGAAGTTTTACGTTACCTTGATATGAAGGTTATACTCTCATAGAAGCTAATTTGACTCTTAGTATATATATATATATTTTTAACAATTAATTAAGAGGCTGAGTTTTTCATTAATTGTAATTTCATCATTGAAATTTATGTCAGTTGGACAGTTAGTATGGTGAACGAGCATGCATAAAGTTACTGAGGTGGATATTGTAACTAATGAAAAGTGTTAACCATTTAAAGCTCGAGGGGGCAAAGCCGCAAAGCGATATTTTCCCTTTTTATGTTAATTGTTTTTTATTTTGAACCGTGATTTCTATTAGAAGTTAAAGAGTAAAATACTCTCAACTACTATATACTTCACTATCCATATCTTGAAGACATGTATTTTCAATTGTGCTATTATGGATGTGTTTGGAATGATAAAAAGTGAGATAAAGTAAAATAAGTTGTGTGTTTGTAAATCGTACAGTGAGATAAAAAGTGAATAATTTTTAGAAATTTTTAGAGATTTTCAAATATTTTCAGTGTTTATCTCACGCTAAACGCATCTTATATTTCATTTACATCCTATTTACTTTCATTAAAAATTTCATCGTTTGAGTTTTGGCAGGCGAATAGATTTTTTAACAGCATTGAACAGAAAGGTCTAATTGAAATTAAGATTTTGTTTGGAAAGATTGGAGCCTTTAACCTTTTCTTGAAATGATTTAAATTTATTCTCTTATATTTTAAATTTTTTTTAAATATGGAGAAAAAAAATATCAAATTAATATAAAGTTAAAAAATTAACTTATTTTTATTTTTAAAAACGTGCGCGCGCGCACATATACAAAGAGGGAAAAAACTAACTTTAATCGAATGTATAAAAAGTAAAATAACCCAATTAAAAATACATTTCCTGAAATGAGGGATAATACCCTTTGTTGGTCCTCTAGTAGGGAGGGACAAACACATTTTTGCTGTCGTAGTTGAATATGTGCAAATATATAATCCAAAGAGTGTCCAAAGTCCTCCATAAACGCGCCTCGGAGGGATTATTTTTCCCCCTCGTTCCCCCCGGGGGGGATCGTGGTGATTGCATGATTAAGGGATTTTATTTTTATTTTTTGTTTTCACTGGTTTTGACATCGTCCCGGGCCCTGGGAGAGTGCAGTGATTGCAATTAGTTTTGTTAGATTAAAAATTTATAATGCATACACATTTTTTTGAATTAAACTAGTGTGAATGCATCTAATCTCTGCTAAATTTTGCTCCAATTGTCCTTACATCTATTTCAAGAGTTCATACATCATTGCCATGTTAGTCTTCCACTTTTCCTAACAGAGATCATGTATGAGGATTTGATATCTTAGAATTTTTTCTTTGGTTATTTTTGGTGGTAAAGAGATTTTATAGTGTTGAGATTTTTTCTATTTCATTTCCAAGTTATGTGATTTAGGAATGGTTAATTAGGATTACTAAGTATAAATGTTGTTATTATTATTTTTTGGCAAGTATATATAAATGTTATTAGTTTTGAATGAATTGAATTCTACCCAAACCAGATAACTCAATTTTTATTTATTTATTTATTTTAATAGAGTCTTGGAATGAATTTAAGTTTTTGCAGTTAATTTGGTTAAAAAATGCCCTATTTGTTAATTTATTATTATTAATTTTTTATCATAGCTTAAATTATGAATCAAGATACATAGTCAAGCTAAAATGAAGTGGGCTCCTTAGCTTTTTAAGCTTAAAATGGAACATATTAACGGGAAAAACTTAAATATTGCATTAGCGGACTATAAATAAATAGATAAGAAAATTCAGTTAATTTAAAAGGCTAAAAACAAGTTATAATTAGTTTCCGAAAGTTTTTTAAGTGGGGGTGCCTCTTCATTCTACCCATATACGCTCTTATATTTAAGCATCCATCAGCTAACAAAACATAAAAGAGATTGTTTTTTACATTTTTTTTATTTTTATTTTTACATGGTTGATGTCATTAAAAAAACATTATCAAAATAATGAATTTATGTGTTAGTTCTAATTGTGTAATAAAAAAAATTTTATAAAAATTCAGATTTTTACAAGATTGTCATTCCAATTTGATAATGTTTTCTAGTAAAATTTTAGGTCTGGATAGTGATTTTTATATATATATATTTTCACAGGACTGTCCATCCTCTATGATAATGTTTTCGACTAAAATTTTGAGGATTGGATAGTTTTTTTTTAAATATTTATTAAAATATAATTTATTTGCAAAGCTAATGTTAGCACAATGTCATGGTATTCTTTTTTTTGGTAAGTAATGTCATGGTATTCTCCCCGGAGGTTTACCATCAATTCAGCGTCGAACTCAATTAGAGCAGCAGGTACCAAAATTGATTGCAGTTTCTTTTCTTTTTTTTTTTATTAAATCTAAAGTATCTATTCCAAGTCATATTTTTATACTGTGGCTTGCGATTCAAAGGAAATTACCCACCTAAGAAAAGTTGATTTCTTTTGGATTGCGTGACACCGTGTGCTGCTACTTCTGTGGAGTGTGGAGAAAATATCGAAGATATGGACCATCTTTTTAATCAATGCTTCTTCTCTTTCAGAGTGGTCTTCAATAATGCAAGCAAGGAATTGTCTGTTTGCAGCTAATAGTTGGTAACAAACAATTGCATGCGCAAGAGCCAACCTACACTCTAATGGCCTTAATAGATAAGCAGAATAGCTTTTGGTGTTGTTTTGTATTATTTGTGTACACATAGGAATGCCATAGCTTTAGAAAATTCCAAACCTAATGTAAGCCAAGTTATAAGGCAAGTCCTGAATTTGGTTGATTTGCATGGGGAGGTCTTTGCTAAAGAACTATCAGTGGTGAGTTTTTCGGTTCTGAATTTCTGGGTTGGCATCATTAGACAACTTGTCTCTAGCTATTTTAGGATATTAAGATGTCATTTGATTTGTTTTTCTATTTTTTTTTTTTTTTTTTTTATGTTTTTGTTTTGAACTCAATTTTATTTTTTGCTTTTGAAAATAAGAAGAATAAGTCAAAACTCATTTGATTATTTATGTTTTTAAAATTTGTTTTCGAAAATAAAAAATGAGTTTTCATATTTCAAAATAGTAAAAAGTCAATTTGAGAGTTTTTAACAAAAAAACAAATAAAATCTCAAAATAAGAAAAGTAAAACATTTTCTATTTGCTCGTTTTAAAATTTTAAACACGTAAAACAAAAATAAAAAAATAAATCAAATATCACCTAACTTTCTTTATTTATTCCAATGGGAGTCTGTTCATTCGGAGGACTAGGCGTATATGCTCCTTGATACTTATATAGACATTTTTTGTTTTTTAAACCTTGTTAGCAGGACAAGAGTTAGGCGCGGATTGCTATCAATTTATTAATTAAAAAAATAACCTAATCCAATAAAAATAAAAAAATAATAAATGAAAAAAATAAAAGTGTAATGACTCGCAACAGTACAAAAGTAAAATCTACAGAAAAAAATTTATAAAATAGTATTCTGCCCAGCTTTTCTGCCCTATCCTTTTGTTGACTTTTAAGCCACCTTAAAGTCTCCCACTCACATGCGAAATTAAAGGAGGAGAAGACTCCTAATATTTCTCGACTACAATGCGGAAAATTAAAAGCTTTTAAATAATTAAGAAAACACAAATGCCCTCAAGAATTGCGGCAATAATAATTGCTTGCATTTTTTACTCTATTTTATTTAGGCTCCACTGTAACATTTTTTTTTTAAAGGTAAAGTTTTTTATTTTTTTTTATACGGGTGTGGGAGAAGACTGAACTTGAGTCATAAACGGGCAGGAGAAACTCTTAACCACTGAGTTACAGGTCATGCTCGCTCCACCGTAACACTACGGAATAAACAATTGACAAACGATTGAAATGCAACTACGGAAAAAAAAAAAAAAGGAAGTTTGAGCATTATGGGATGATTTGGAAATAATCAACTCTAAATTTTTTCGTTTTAACATTTTAAGATTGAACTAAAATAGACAACAACAATCAACCTCCGATTGAGAGTAATTTGCCTAATCAGCAGTTGCGTTTATGTATGTGACGTGAATTTATTACTTGTTTAAAAGTTAAATTGTGTTCTGTCGAGACAAAGTTAATATACACTGCATGTAAAGTTAACAGTTGGGATACGTTTATTTTGAGAATAAAAGAAGGTAAATCTTATTAGAGTAAATTTTATCCTTCATTAGTTAGTTTAGATGAGGAGATAACAATTACTCGTAGTAATGGTTACCCTCATATGAAGGTAAATTATTATATAAGGGAATAATAGAAAAATTTACTCCTTTTCATTACCCTTCATAAAATATATTTTACATTTCTACAAAATCCTAAGCAAGATTCTCCTGTATAATTATAATACATATTATAAATAACAATTTGTTTAATCAAATAAAAATTAATTAATGATTAAATTATTTTATTAAAACAATATTTAATAAATAATAATTTATCATAAAAAATTTATTTTATTTTATTAAATTAATATTATTGAAATATTAATTTTGTAACACTTAATATTTATTTTTGGCCATTTATTTGAGATTTTAGGCCAACTAAATATTTAGTCCAGTATTGTATTAGGTTGGACAACTAAGCTAAAGGCCCACCCCTTTTCGTTTTCTTCTTTCTTTTCTTTTCTTTTTCTTTTCCTCCTTTTCCCTGTCAATCTTTGGAGATGCAATACCACAGGAGAGAAAGAGATAGGGAAAAGAGAGAGAGAGTGAGGTTTGGAAAAGGGAAACCAATCGGGTTAAGGAGTATTCGACACTGTGATTGATTACTCGCAATCATTGTTAATTTTAACCTCATTTTATACCCTTTTTTGAAGCATTTATCAAGCAAAATTCATTTTTATCATGTTTTGAGTATTTATATTGTTTTTTTATGCTTTGTAGGGGTATGGAAGGAAACACCCAAAGAAAAGTAACTTGGAAGTTTAAAAAGTAAATTAGCAGAGAAGTGGAAAATCTTGTTGATTACAACTTGGGGTATATCTTGAGCTTACGGGGTCTAATTGAGGTGATTCAAAAGCCCAAAATCAAATTCACACTCTAAGCTACAACTTTTGTGAAGAACCCAAGTCCAAAAGTGGTCTACATTTGCCCCAAAATCAACTTGCAAAATTGCACAATTTGAAATTTTTCAGATGGTTTAGCATGACACCATATCAGTGTTTTGACCATAACTTTTTACGTACAACTCGGATTGATGCGATTCTTTTTGGGTTGGAAAGAAGACTCGAAGGGCTACAATATAGTGGTTGAGCTAAACACTCTCCTCTGGTGTCCTGACGGCATCAGGATGGCAAACTCTAGTAGTTGTTGACTCTCTCACTGCTTTTTTTAGGACACGACGGCCCAATGGTTCAGATTTAGAGTTTTCCACATTCTTCTATAAATACGGACATTGTATCAGACTTCGGCGAGCTGTTCATATGTTTTAGGGTTATTTTTATGATAGTTTTTTTTTTTTTTTTTTTAGTTTTAGAGAGTTTTCATTACGTTTGATTTGAAGATTTGAATTCAAGCATTTGGTTTAGTTGAAGTTTTGTAAGGTGTTTGCTTTTCTTTCTCTTATGGTTTACGTATATAAGTTACCTTGTATTTAATTATTTCAATTACATGCTTTAAGTTCAAATTTATTTCATATTTCTTTTCGTTTCTTTGGACTTTAATATCTTCTTTTGTTTTCGCTTTTCATTTTACATCAATGCATGGTTTACACGTATATTTTCCTCTTCGAAGTTTAAGCGGGTTGATTGAACTTGAAAAGTGCTATTACAAACTCCACTTTTGTATAACTTTTGATGCATTTAAGTAGTTTTTTTTGAAGTTTTATTATTATTTTCTTAATTGCAGGGAAAAGGGCAAAATAAGTGAGATTAGCAGTGTTGAAAGTGGCTTCTAAGGAGGAAAAAATGGTCCAAAGTTTAAGATAGTTGAAGTTGTGTGCAGCTGAAGTTCCAGCTCGACACTCTGTCAGTATTTTGATCATAACCTTTCACTCAAAACTCGGATTGACCTGATTCTTTTTGGGTTGGAAAGGAGACTCAAAGGGCTACAACTTTTGTGTTATAGCCAAAGCCTAAATCCATCATCTTCGAGGTCAAAAATGCATTGGAAGTTGAAGACAGCAAGCTGTCAGCAGCAAGACACAAATTGAAGAGGGAGAACACTGTGGTCCGGACCCCCCCCACGGATGGTCCGGACCACAGAAGGTTTATTTGCGCGGATGAACTTTATTTTTAGGGTTTTTCATCTCCACTATAAATATGTAGCTTTGACGGCAGAAAAGAGGACTTTTCACCTACGCTTTTCTCTGTAGTTTTAGGTTAGTTTTCTTTGAAATAGAGTAGCTTTGAGAGACTTTTTGGTTTGTGTAATGTTTTTATGGATTTACGAAGCATTCGTAGTTTTCATTACAGCCGTAGTCTTTCATTACGTAGTTTCAGAGTTGCTTGCCGTGTAAGTTGACTTTCGTTTCGTTAATTTAATTTATGATTTATTATTTTCTAGTGGTAGATCTAATGTTTATGTTTACGTTTATTGTTTTCGTTTTGTTTAAAATCATGCTAGCGTAGAAACCCTAGTTCTTGATTCAACGAATCAAGAAAGGTAGTTTACTCTGATTTATGGGATGTATAGACCCTTCGCAGCATTGCAAAAGCTCATGCGTAGGGGTCTACAACTTTGAGACGTTTGCGTAGACCCTTCGCATAGTTTGCGAAAGCTCATGCGTAGGGATCTACGCTTTTTAAAACCTAATTCAATTCTTTCAAAAAACTTTCAAAAATGAAAACCTTTGACTATATTCTCTGTAATCATTGGCAAAGGTTTTTGATTAAAATTTTCTTAATAATTTTGGATAAACTAGAAGAATTGGATTTGAATCCGAATTTGAATAGGACTGTTTGAAAACCCTTCGAAAACAGAAGTTTTTGACTATATTCTCTGTAATCACTGGTAAAAGCTTTTGATTAAAACTTTCTCAATAATTTTCGAGCAAATCCTAATTTAGGTTTTAACGTAAGTATTACAACTCATCCCATAGTGAAGACGTAAACTACCCGGAATTGATAGTTGGATCAAGGACTTCTTAAATTTATTTGCTTATTAATTGAATTGCCTTCGTTTGATTTAATTTAAGTAATTACATTGCAGTTTTTATATTTATTCTTTTGAAGCGCATTTAAATTAGAAAAAAACCTTTTAGTTAATATTTAATTCATTGAAATCAAAAATCAAAAAGTTAAATTGCTAATTTTTGTTAATAGGTTGTTAAGTTGTTTTAATTTGAATTTTAAATTTGCAAAACCCTAGGAATTAGTTTTAATTAATCTTTAAACTTAGTTTAGATTCAAATTTAGGATTTCCATTATAACCTAGAAACTAAATAACGTAGGCTCCCTGTGAATTCGACCTCGGACTCACCGAGTTAAAACTACACCGCACACCCTTGCACTTGGGGGTTAGTTAGACGCACTATTTAATAGCAGTCAAGTTTTTGGCGCCATTGCCGGGGAGCCAAATTTTAGTTTTTAGGTTGTTTTCATTTTTAAGTTAATTTTCTTTTTCTAAAAAAAAAAAAAAGTTTAAAAAATTTTTTTTCAAACCTTTTTGCTTCAAATTAGTATTCTGTGGTCCCGACCGTCTACCCTCTGGTCCGGACCACAGTATCCTTTCTCTGATTCTTTTCATAGCTTATGAACAATTGGATTCGAGGGGAAGACGGTAGATTACAGCGTCCTGATCCCTTAGCTGTTCCTTTAGAATTTGAACCTCATTTAGAAGGAAATCAAAGTCCTAGACTTCCTATTCCACCTTTAGAAATGGCTGAAGAACAAGCTGTTGCTGCTAGGCGTTCCATGAGAGATATCTTACAACCAGATAGGCATACACCTGAGTCTTGCATAGTTTGGCCAGAAAACCAAAGACCTTTCAACTTTAAACATGGCATGATACAATTGTTACCTACTTTCTATGGTATGGACTCTGAAAACCCATACGATCATTTAACTCGATTTAGGAACATTTGTGTCACTATCAAGGATTAGGGATGTCCCATAGAATTAGTATTTCATAAGCTTTTTCCATTCTCTTTGCACGATAAGGCTGCTAGATGGTTTGAATTCTTACCATCTAACTCCATTTGCACATGGGATGAAATACAAACCAAATTTCTTAAGAATTTTTTCCTCCCAATAGAACTGATGCTATACAGTATCAAATACTGAACTTTGCTCCACAACATGGTGAAACTTTCTATCAAAGTTGGGAGAGGTTTAAAACTCTCATACATTCTTGCTCTCACCATGGATTTGAAGTTTGGCGTCTAGCCAGCATCTTCTATAGCTCATTAACGTCAGACTTAAAACAATTTGTGGAAACAATGTGCAATGGGCAGTTTTATGATAAAACCCCTGAAGAAGCTTTTGAATATTTTGAATTTTTAGCTGAAAATGCACAAATCTGGGATATCACTGGAACCCAAAGTTCTCGAACAACTAGTGTTACCCCAATTAGAGGTATGCATCAATTAAGTGAAGCTGATGACCTTAAGGCAAAGTTAGCAACACTCTCTCGAGAAATAGAAACTTTGAAAACCAAAAAGGACCCACAACCTGTAAGAGAGCTAGTGGCAAATGTCTATTGCGCACTATGTGAAAACCAATCCCATGGAATAAACATTGCCCTAACCTTCATATTTGTAGAGAAGTTGCCCAGAGCCAACAAATTAGTGAACTCCCGATACATGCCATAAACCAATATCGCAACCATATAGGGGACAAAATCTAGGAGGAAATCCCTATTCTGAGACTTACAATCCGGCAGTGAGGAATCACCCCAATTTTAGTTGGAGAAATGAGGGAGCTCAAATTCCACAACCTTATCACGCACCTCATTTTCCAGCTCCTCAAGCCCCAATGTCCAATCCAGGAATGTCTCAGAATGTGGGACCATCTCATGCTCCTACATTCCTCCAAACAAGAGATCTACAGAAGAAACACTTCAACAATTCGTGCATAGTCAAAATGCACGTTGGATTCAAAATGATAGAAATATGGATGAAATCAAGAGCCAGTTGACTCTTTTGACACAAACTTTAGTCACACAACCAAAGGGTCAATTTCCAGCTCAACCTTGTCTAAATCCAGTAGCCCAAGCTAAACAAGTTGAAGGATCTTCTAGTTTTCAAGGGAACGTAGAGCAAGTCCAAAACATCACAACACTTAGGAGTGGAAAAATTGTGATAAAACTATTCCTCCTAGGAAGGATGAAATGAGTGAAGAGTTGAAACCTAAATGTGTGGTGGATGATAGTAAGAAGGCGGGAAAAGAACCAATCATAGTTGAGGAGTCCACAACAGACGAGCAAGAGAAAACGGAAAAGGAGGAGGAAAAGGAAGAGGGAAAGGAAGAGAACCCATGATAATACCTAGGGAATATGTTCCCAAAGCACCTTTCCCTCAGAGATTTTTGAAAGCTAGGAAAGAAGCCCAAACAGCTGAATTGCTAGAGGTGTTCAAACAAGTGAAAATTAATATACCTCTCCTTGATGCAATTAAGCAATTCCCTTCTTATGCCAAATTCCTCAAAGAATTATGCACTGTAAAAAGGGGCTTAAATGTCAAAGAGAAAGCATTTCTTACTGAGCAAGCAAGTGCCATAGTACAATGTCGTATTCCTCCTAAATATAAAGACCCAGGATGTCCTGCAATATCTTGTTATATAGGGAAGTATTATATTAGTAGAGCATTGCTTGACTTAGGAGCGAGTGTGAATTTGCTCCCTTACTCAGTGTACGAGCAATTGGGTTTAGGTGAGTTGAAGCCTACCTGTGTGACTTTGCAACTTGCAGATAGATCAATTAAGGTCCCACAAGGTATAATCGAAGATGTACTGGTACAAGTGGAAAATTTTTATTTTCCAGTGGATTTCATAATCCTAGATACTCAACCACTTACCAGTTTATTTGCACCTGATCAGACACCAATAATTCTAGGATGACCATTCTTAGCAACTTCAAATGCTTTAATTAACTGCAGGAATGGATCCATGAAAATGACTTTTGGTAACATTGAGTTTGAAACGAATATCTTTCATGTTACCAAACAACCAAAAGAAGTGCCTGATATACAGGGGGTAGATGTAGTAGAATCATAGTTCAGGATTACGTGGATTGTGAATTTGTCAAGGATTCTTTAGAGAAAGCTATTCACTTTAATGAGGAGAATTTGAATTCCATGATATCAAACCAACAGGTAGTTTGCATTGATTTTTTAGGTGTCGAGGGGATACTAGAAAACACTCAACCACATTCCATGTTCACATATGCAAATAATCTTGGGCCATATTTGTGGTTCAAAGATCACTACGAGGTCATACATTCTCTAGCGTTCTCTACACTAGGAGCATACTCAATCTCGGCACCTCCTAGACTTGAGAAGAATATTTTATTCCTAAAGCTATTTGGTGAGGCTTGGGAAAGATTAGGAGTTGGATAGTCTACTTTTGCATTAACCCTTGTATATTAGTAGATTAGATTTTTCTTTCTTTATTTTTTGATTTATTGTTAGTTTAGCTTTTCTTTTCTTTTCTTTTATTTGTCTTTCTACTAACTCTTTTCTTCTTGTTTTATTTCTCTTTTATTTTTATCTTCTTTTGATTCTAACATTTTGCTTGAATAGTTCTTTTGTTTTTCTTCAAATAAGGAAGCTCTTGAGGTAATATCCTTCCTCTCTCTTTTATTTAGTTTTGCACTTTCAATTGGTACTTCACATTTATAATTGTTGTTGTTGGGAGTGCTGTAAAATCTAAGTTGGGGGATGTATTGGGTGATGCCTTAAGTGGCTTGAATAATGGGTGCATGCTTGGTTTAATTTGTGCTTTGTTCTTATTTGTGCCTTTGTTGTTATTGTTTCATGCTCATCATCATGCTCACTATTGCACACTATAGACCCACATATGCATCATGGTTCTCACATTGAGGACAATGTGAATTTTAAGTTGGGGGCAGGGTTCGCATGATGACCTTTTGTGCCAAAATTGCAAAAATCTAAAATTTTTGAGCATCTTTAAGCATAAATACATGAATTTAGCACATTTGTACCTACATGTCATCCTTTCTTTGGTTTGGTCGATTGTGGAATTAAGTGAGAGAGTGATGAATGAGTTTTGTTCAAGCTTTAATAGGAAACTTAGTTCAAGTTGATTGTGTAATGACCTTGTGCATCTTTGACTATCATATAGAAGTTTATGTGCTTAGGAGTAGACTTTATTTGACATTGGTTAATTGAGCATTCTTGGACCAGTGGAGACTTATACCCCTTAATGGTGAGCTTTTGAGCCTATTATTCTTTCTTGAGGGGTTGCACATAATCACGCTCTTTTATTCTTTACTTTGGTTTCCAATGCACCAATTGCATCACACACACTTGCATTAGTTTCACTTGGCATATTATGAGTTGTTGCAAGCTTTGACATGATGCTAGGCCTCTTTGCTATTTTGGGCCTCTTTATCCTTTCTTGGTTATGAATTATCCTAAGAACCAATTTGAAGCCTTTTAAATAAAGTGTATTATATTATATATATATTTTTTTGGTTCCCACCTCATATATTGTCCTTTAACCTTATTCACACACTCTAAGCCTTACCCACATGTCTTGGATTGTGAAAGTGTCTCAATGTCAATGATGTGAATGGGGGTTGGGAATGGAAATTTTTAAGAGCATATTGAGAGGAAATATTGGGTGGAAAATCTAGCTGATGTATTTCATTATTTCAAAAAAAAAAGAAAAAAAAAAAGAAAAAAAAGAGAAAAAGAAAAAAAAAAGAGAAAGAAAAAAGAGAAGAAAAAAAAAAAAGAGAGAAAAAAAAAAAGGGTTTTTCATTTCTTTTTGCTTGGGTTAGTTCGAGACCCTTGCATTGTAAATTATAATTATTGAGAATGGTCCCATGAGTAGTTCGTAAGTTTGTGAATAAGCTTCTTGTTGGGAGCCTTGTTGGTTTAGAGGAATGGGTAGTTCAGGACGTGTGCGCACTTGAGCATTTTATCCTAAGATATGTGCTTTGATTTCCATATCCTCCATTGTTACCATTACCCTTGGCAAGTTACAATCAAACAAAGACCTAGTGGATTCTAAGCAAGCAACTCTTGTATTGTGCATGTAGTGGTCCTTATGTAGGTTGTGTGGTGTGGATCCCGTACACTTGAACATGGTTATGAGCTGTCCACTTTGAATTCAATTTCAATTCACTCACTTATTTTTTGGGTTATGTGCAACTAGGATAGCATCATATGCTAATAGGTATGTGGGAACCCTTGATGAGTGAAGTCCTTTCTATGAGTGGTACCTTGTGAGCATTTGAAGTCAAAACCTAGCTCCATTTATGCTCTTGCAACCTTGTTGAATGAATGAAACAATTTTGCACACATGCTCTTTCCTATTTTGATAGTCCAGGCTTAATGCTTAGCACTTGGAATTACACATATATTTGGGTTTTGTGACTTGTTGAGCTTGAACTTAATTCATCTTTGATCCTGATCACTTTTTGACACTTGAGACCATGCCATAGAATTTTGTGGGTAATTCATTGCAAACTCTCACGAGACCTTACTCGTCCCACTAGGGGGAACCTAGGGGTTTAAAGGGGCTTGCTACACTAGCTAAGTGTAGCCGTGTTTCCAATGAAAAGAGAAATAGGATCGTAGTTGCATTTCATTTTAATAAAGGGCATTGCTAGGGACTAGCAACACTCAAGTTGGGGGTGTGATTGCACTTGAAAAGTGCTATTACAAACTCCACTTTCCGTATAACGTTTGATGCATTTAAGTAGTTTATTTTGAAGTTTTATTATTATTTTCTTAATTGCAGAGAAAAGGGCAAAATAAGTGAGATTAGCAGTGTTGAAAGTGGCTTCCGAGGAGGAAAAAAATGGTCCAAGTTCAAGATAGTTGAAGTTGTGTGCAGCTGAAGTTCTAACTCGACACCTTGTCAGTATTTTGATTCATAACTTTTCCACTCAAAACTCGGATTGACCTGATTCTTTTTGGGTTGGGAAAGGAGACTCAAAGGGCTACAACGTTTGGGTTATAGCCCAAGCCTAAATCCATCATCTTCGAGGTCAAAATGCATTAGAAGTTGAAGACAGCAAGCTGTCAGAAGCAAGACACAAATTGAAGAGGGAGAACACTGTGGTCCGGACCCCCCCACGGACGGTCCGGAACCACAGAAGGTTTATTTGCGCGGATGACTTTATTTTTAGGGTTTTTCATCTCCACTATAAATATGGTAGCTTTGAGGCAGAAAAGAGGACTTTTCACATACGCTTTCTCTGTAGTTTTAGGTTAGTTTTTCTTTGAAAGAGAGTAGCTTTGAGAGATTTTTTATGATTCGTGTAATGTTTTTACGGATTTATGAAGCCTTCGTAGTTTCATTACAGCCATAGTCTTCATTACGTAGTTTCAGAGTTGCTTGCCGTGTAAGTTGACTTTCGTTCGTTAATTTAATATAATGATTATTATTTTCTAGTGGTAAGATCTAATGTTTATGTTTACGTTTATTGTTTTCGTTTTGTTTAAAATCATGCTAGCGTAGAAACCCTAGTTCTTGATTCAACGAATCAAGAAAGGGTAGTTTACTCTGATTTATGGGATGTACGTAGACCCTTCGCAGCGTTGCGAAAGCTCATGCGTAGGGGGTCTACAACTTTGAGACGTTTGCGTAGACCCTTCGCATGGTTTGCGAAAGCTCATGCGTAGGGATCTACACTTTTTAAAAACCTAATTCAATTCTTTCAAAAACTTTCGAAAACGAAAACATTTGACTATATTCTCTGTAATCACTGGTAAAGGTTTTCGATTAAAAATTTCTTAATAATTTTGAAGAACTGAAAATTCAGATTTTGAATCTTAATTTGAATTAGTTTATTTCAGAAACATTCGAAAATAAAAACCTTTGACTATATTCTCTGTAATCACTGGTAAAGGTTTTCGATTAAAATTTTCTTAATAATTTTGGATAAATTAGAAGAAATTGGGATTTGAATCCGAATTTGAATAGGATTGTTTGAAAACCCTTCGAAAACATAAGTTTTTGACTATATTCTCTGTAATCACTAGTAAAAGCTTTTGATTAAAACTTTCTCAATAATTTTCGAACAAATCCTAATTTAGGCTTTAACGTAAGTATTACAACTCATCCCATAATGAAGACGATAAACTACCCAGAATTGATAGTTGGATCAAGTACTTCTCAAATTTATTTGCTTATTATTGAATTGCCTTCGTTTGATTTAATTTAAGTAATTTCATTGCAGTTTTTATATTATATTATTTTGAAGCACATTTAAATTAGAAAAAAAAATCCTTTTAGTTAATATTTAATTCATTGAAATCAAAAATCAAAAAGTTAAATTGCTGAATTTTTGTTAATAGGTTGTTAAGGTTGTTTTAATTTGAATTTTAAATTTGCAAAACCCTAGGAATTAGTTTTAATTAATCTTCAAACTTAGTTTAGATTCAATTTAGGATTTCCATTATAACCTAGAAACTAAATAACGTAGGCTCCCTGTGAATTCGACCTCGGACTTATCGAGTTAAAACTACACCGCACACCCTTGCCACTTGGGGGTTAGTTAGACGCCACTATTTAATAGCGGTCCACGGGTTAGGCTAGGGTTTGTTCTTGGCTTTAAGCCATTGAAGATGGGTGGTAGTGTGATGAACTCAAAGGTAAAAGAATATTTTTAAATGAAATATCTTTTTGATTTCTAATTGGAAACTCGTAGTAAACTAGGGTTCTTTCGAAATCAAATCACCCGGTTACAATCATAGCTTGGTTACAATTGGCCACATCGTTCATATCAAGTATTTGATTCAATGGCCCGGTGATTTGTAACTTGTTTTCCTAAAACCATAACATGAGGTTTTCTTTTGAAATCAGATTCACCTATGTTAATTACATCGAAGTCTGGTTACAAGTTGATGCCCGTGGCACACTAGGTGTTTGGTTCAATGTCTTGATGAGTCCAAAACTAATTTCAAAAGCCTTCGCTTGCTTAAGTTCCATAAATTAGGTTTTAATGAAATATCCTTCTAGACCTAGCAATGCATGTGCGTTGTTAGGTTAAGTTACAAAACGTGTTTGAGTAACCACTACCCACTACCAAATTTGGTTCGAAACCAAGATTATCTTAGTTATTTTATTTTTAATATTTGAATTTTCATTTAGTATCACAATTTCTTCACTCCATTCTCAACCTAGCCATACTCATGCATCTTATGATCCAAAGTTAGTCTAGATTAACTTAGGTTCACCTACTAACTAAGAAACTAACTTTAGAGCTTTTAACAAAAGCCCTCCCTATGGAGATGACCTCGGCTTTCACCGAGTAAAACTACGACCATCCTCTTGCACCTAAGAGGTAGAACCCAAACACATTTTAGCGTCGGTCAAGTTTTTGGCGCCGTTGCCGGACAGGGTAACTAAGCGCTAGACTTGAGAGTTAAAAAGGGAGTTCACTCGAGAAATTGGGTAAATTCTTTCTTTTCTCTATCTCTTTATTAGTAGTTTTCTTTCTTTTGCATTGTTATATATATTCATTTGTATATCATATAATCTAGATTGCATGCTAGTTAACTTAGGTTGCATTTTAGTGTGGTTTTTCTCTTTTCTCATTTTGTTTTCATTTTTATTTTCTTTTCATGGATATGGATTTTGGTGATTTTACTCATGGTCCATATGATGCCCAAGGTTACATAGAGTCTCTAGGCAACCAATTTGGACATGAATTTACACTACAGATCTATTGCCAATTACCTCAATTCTTCAGGCACAAGGAAGAAGACCCATGTCCTTACCTCTATAAGTTTGAGGCTGTGTGCAGTTCATATTATGTTAGAATGAGTGAGAGACTAAGGTTCATGTTTTTTCCTTTGTCTTTACAAGGTGTGGCTGGTGACTGGTGTTGTGATTTTGGTGAATGGACTACTTGGGAACAATGTTGTCAAGCTTTTATTGAAAATTTATTCCCTATTCATCAAACCTTTACCCATACCCCTAAAATCAAAAATTCTTATTAAAAGAATGGTGAAGTGTTTTCTAAATACTGGGAGAGATTTAACATACCTTTGGACACTTTCCCAAGTCACGGATTAGAGTTAGGAGACATCATAGTCATATTATACAATGCTCTATCTCGTGAGTTGCACCAGGCATTCGATATAGTCTTAGGTAAGGAATTTCTTGACCTTACACAGGGTGAGGCATGGTCATTCCTTGAATTTTTCTATAAACACACTAGGCCATGGGATAGACTTGAACCTAGATTTAAACCTTATCCCTTTGAAAGCCACACCGACTATTTCTTGCATGCTTCTACGTTCACTTAATCCTCATGATCCATCTCTTGTACGTAGCATATGTGTGGAGCCCTATTACTCGTAGTTTGTATGTCCCAACATTGTTCTATTACCGAGGGCTAGTTTAAGGAGCCTTATGATTATTGGCCCTAGAGAACCAAATGATTCACAATTTGACACCATAGGCACTGAGTGGGACAATTACCCTACCTACATTGGGGATAATGTTTCGAATGAGCTTCTTCCTCATTTCCCTTTGGACTCTCCAAGCAAGATATTTCTTTACCACTTACTAAGAGTCAAGGAAACATTCCTACTACCGAGTTTGACGCTCAACCCACCCCTACCACCCTAGATCTTATTAAGAGTCCTTTGACTCCAACTGAGCATTTGAATGTCACATGGCCCGAGGAGCACATCATTGAGTCGGTCGACCCTAGTTCACTTCACTATACACTCGAGATTGAGAGTGGTGCACCGCCTCTTACCTCATGACTTAACCCTATCTGAGAGTCTTACTATGGGGATTGTGAGTGACTACTATGAGACCGACCATCATTGGGGAGAGGTAGTGGACACAGGGGAAGCTTGTATTGACTTTTCGGGTGTTGAGAGATCATTAAAGCCAACTAGTTCCATATCCATAGATTTCTTGGGTGTCGAGAGACTAATTGAGCCTACCATATCTCCACATACACTCACACTTTGGTCATATTTGAGGTTTCATGAACCTCACTTGACCTTTCATCCCTCGGCGTGTTTTACACCCAAAGAGCATCCACCATCGGTGCTTTGTGGGCTCGAAGAGAACATTTTATTTCTTAAACCATTTGTAGAGGCATGGGATAGAGAGGGTGTTGGATAACCCTTTTTGTCTTTATTCATTTGTACATAGTAAAATAGATTTTTCATTTTCTTATTTATTTTTTGTTGATTCTCTTCTCTTATTTTCTTTTATTTTATTTTTATTTTCTTCTTTTGTACTATTATTTCTCTTATCTTATTTTCATTTTAATTTCTCTTATTTTCTTTCTAACCTTTTCTCTTATATAGTTTTTTTATCTTTGTCAAATAAGAAAGCTCTTGAGGTAATATTCTTCCCCTCTCTTTTATTTTGTCTTGCACTTCAAAGTTTGGGACTTTATATATATACTTGTTGCTGTTGGGAGTGCTATAGAATCTAGATTGGGGGGTGTTTTGTGTGATGCCTTAAGAGGCTTGAATAATGGTTGCATGCTTGGTTTAAATTGTGCTATGTTCTTATTTGTGCCTTTTAGGGCTATTATTTCATGCTTATCATCATGCTCACTTTGCACACTATGGACCCAAATATACATCATGGTTCTTACATTGAGAACAATGTTTAGTTTAGGTTGGGGGTAGAGTTCGCATGATGACCATTTTGTGCTAAAATTGTAAAATTTTAAAATTTTTGGGCATCTTTGAGCTTGAATACATGAATTTAGCAAATTTATACCTACATGTCAGCCCTTTTGATTTGGTTGATTATGAAATTGAGTGAGAAAGTGATAAGTGAGTCTTGTTTAAGCTTTAATAGGAAACTTAATTTCAAGTTCAGTGTGTCATAACCCTGTACATTTTTTACTATCATAGAGAAGAGCTTATGTGCTTAGGAGTAGATTTTGTTGGACATTGGTAATTGAGCATTCTTGGACTAGGTAGAGACTCACACCCTTTAACGGTGAGCTTTTGAGCTTATTATTCTTTCTTGAGGGGTTGCACATAATCACAGCTCTTTTATTCTTCATTTGGTTATCAATGTACCAATTGCATCACACACACTTGCATGAGTTTCACTTGACACATTATGAGTTGTTGCAAGCTTTGAACATGATGCTAGGCCCTCTTTGCTATTTTGGGCCTTCTTGTCCTTTCTTGGTTATGAATTACCCTAGGAACCAACTTGAAGCCTTTTAATAAAGTGTGATATATATATATATATATATACACACACACTTTTCTTTGGTTTCCACCTCATATATTATCCCTTAACCCTATTCACGCACTTTAAGCCTTACCCTTACATGTCTTAGGTTATGAAAGTGCCTTAATGTAAGTGATGTGAATGGGGGTTAGGAATGAAAACTTTTGAGAGCATATTGAGAGGAAATATTGGGTGGAGAATTTAGCTAATGTATATTTCATTTTTTAAAGAAAAAAAAAGAAAAAAGGAAAAAAAGAAAAAAATTTATCATTCCTTTTGGTTATGAAATTGTGGGACTGTATATTATTTGCAATATTTGCAATTGTCCCAATAGTAGTATTTAGTGTGAATAAGCTTCTTGTTGGGATTAGAAAGAAATTGAGTAGTTTGGGACTTGTGTGCACTTTATTATCTTTATCCCAAGGCATGTGCTTTGATTTCCATATCATCCATTGTTAACCATTAACCTTGGCCAAATTACAACCGAAATAAAGACCTAGTTGATTCTAAGCATGCAACTCTTGTGTTGTGCATGTAGTGGTCTTGTATAAGTTGTGGTGGGATCTCTTGCATATGTATTAGAACATGGTTATGAGCTGTCCACTTCGAACTTCAATTCAGTTCACTCACTTATTTGTGGGGTTATGTGCAAATAAGAGAGCACCATATGCTAATAGGTATGTGTGAACCCTTGATGAGTGAATTTCTTTCTATGAGTGGTACCTTGTGAGTATTTGAAGTCAAAACCTAGTTCTGTTTATACTCTTGCAACCTTGTTGAATGAATGAACCAATTTTGCACACATACTTTTTCTAATTCGATAGTCCATGCATTTATGCTTAACACTTGGAAATTACACATGATATTTGGGTTTTGTGACTTGTTGGGCATGAACTTGATTCATTTTTTATTTGAATCACTTGTTGACATCTTGAGACCATACCATAGATGTTTGTGAGCAACATCACTGCAAACCCTCATGAGACCTTACTCATTCACTAGGGGAAACCTAGGTGTTTAAAGGGCTTGCCTCATGCGTTAAGTGTGGTCGTGTGTCTCCTACGAAAACAAACCTCCCTTTTAGTTAGAATTGTTGGTTTTTCTTTTTAGTTGAATAAAATAGATTTTCTTGGTATGTGTTCATCTTCCCTTGATCATAATTCTTTCTATTACTAGGGACTAGCAATGTCTAGGTTGGGGAGTGTGATTGCTCATAATCATTGTTGATTTTAATCTCATTTTATACTCTTCTTTGGAACATTTATCTAGTAAGATTTGTTTTTTTTATCATGTTTTAAGTATTTATATTGTTTTTGTGTGCTTTGTAGGGGTATGGGAGGAAAACAACTAAAGAAAGACAACTTGGAAGTTTAAAGAAGCAAATCAACAGAGAAGTGGAGAATCCAAGTCCAAAAGAGGTCTACATCTACCCCAAAAATCAGCTTGCAAAGTTGCACAATTTGGAATTCTTTAGATGGTTTAGCATGATACACTGTCAATGTTTTGACCATAACTTTTTATTCACAACTCAGATTGATGCGATTCTTTTTAGGTTAGAAAGAAGACTCGAAGGGCTATAATATAGTGTGGAGCTTAACACTATCCTTTAGCATCCTAATAGCATCAGGATGGCAAACACCAGTAGCTCCTAACTCTCCTCATAGCTAGCGGCCTCGATGGTTTTTTTTTTTTTAAAAAAAACCTCCTTAGCGGGAGGGGGGTTTGGAAGGGATCCTTAGTAGCCTTGATGGTTTAGATTTTAGGGCTTTTCTACATTCTTCTATAAATACAGACATTGTTTCAGACTTTGGCAAGCTGTTCATACATTTTAGGGTTATTTTTATGATAGTTTTCTTTTAGTTTTAGAGAGTTTTCATTACGTTTGATTTGAAGATTTGGATTCAAGCGTTTGGTTTAGTTGAAGTTTCGTAAGGTGTTCGCTTTTCTTTCTCTTATGGTCTACGCATGTAAGTTACTTCGTATTTAATTATTTCAATTCCATGCTTTATGTTCAGATTTATTTCATATTTCTTTTTGTTTCTTTAGACTTTAATATCTTCTTTTGTTTTCACTTTTTGTTTTACATCAATGGATGGTTTGCAACTATATTTTTCTCTTCGTAGTTCAAGCATGCTAGGCTAGGGTTTGTTCTTGGCTTCAAGCCATTGAAGGTGGTATGGTAGTTTGGTGAACTCAATCGTAAAAGAATATTTTTAAATGAAATATCTTTTTGATTTCTAATTGAAATCTCGTGGTAAGCAGGGGTTCTTTCAAAACCAAATCACCCATGTTATAATCAAAGCTTGGTTACGATTGGCCACTCATTCATATCAAGTGTTTGATTCAATGGCTCCGTGATTTGTAACTTATTTTCCTAAAACCTTAACATGAGGTTTTCTTTTGAAATCGATTCACCCCTGTTACAATCGAAGCCTAGTTACGATTTGTTGCCCATGCACACTAGGTGATCAATTCAATGTCCCGGTGAGTCTGAAACTAATTTCAAAAGCCTCCACTTGCTTTGAGTTCCATAAATTAGGTTTTAATAAAATATCTTTTAACCTAGCAATGCATGTGCATTTGTTAGGTTAAGTTACAAACATGTTTGAGTAAACCACTGCCCCATTTCCGAAATTGGTTTGAAGGCAAGATTATCTTAGTTATTTTATTTTTAATATTTGCATTTTCATTTAATATCACAATTTCTTCACTCCATCATTCTCAACCTAGCCATACTCAAGCATCTTACAAATCCAAAGTTGTAATACCCCGGACTTTTTGCATGAATGTAAATAGATGATTATTTAAAGATTTTGAGGTAATAGTATGTTGATTAAGTGGTATTCATCATTAATTGTACTTTAGAGTTGGGAACTTTAAGAAGGATGAGCCAAACATGTGAGAGTTGGCATTTTAGCACAAGTGCAGAAGAGGGGGGCACCTTGGGCACACGGAACGTGGGCGCCCAAGGCTTGGGCTCATGCAACATGGGCACCCAAGAGTTTGGGTGCACGGCTGAGAAGGTGTTGGGTGCCCGAGCTTTAGCAAAGTTGACTGGTATGGAGTATTCTTGAAGATACAACCGAGCCTTACCCCTATACACCTATATTTAGGCTAGGGGGTGGGAAAAATCTGGAATTACTGTGGAACCATTAAAATATTAGCAAAAATTGGTAAATATATATATGTGTGAGGTGGAAGAGAGAGAGAAATGTTGGTTGGAAGAGAGGAACCTAAAAGGGAGAAGAAGAAGAACCAAGGAGGAACCAAGTGAAGTATTGTATGGTAAGTCTTTTTAACCTTAAACAAAATCAAAATTAACTTTGTAAATATCCGATTGAGCACTCAAGGAACCTATCTATGTAATTTGTTTTCCATTTAGATCAAAGGTTGAAGAGATCAAACCAAATCAAAGTTGGGAGTTTGAAACCGGGAAGAACCCTTCTCTTGTTCTTCATCTTTATTCAACTTGAGATAGGGATTTAATGCCTCATTCTTACATATGTGATGTGTAACAAGGACTAGAATACCATTAAAGAAACCCTTTTAAGTGTTGGTTACATTTATGGAAGATATTGGAAGTTTTATACACACACATATATATGTCTAGGTTGAGAGAGTGAAAATAGTGTTTTGATCCATAACTTGACTTTTGGTTGATGAAAACTCAAATTGTTGGTTTCTTTTGATGCCTAAGAGACTTGTGGTGCTGTTAGAAACATGAAATTTTAGGTATATTAACCTTAACTTGGTCAATTTGAAGTCCCAAGTGTGAAAAACCAAGAAATCAAAAAATAGAGCATGAAACCTATAACTTAGACCAAGTTGTGGGCACACGAGAGAGACACAGTTGGGCACCCAACCCCCTTGGGCGCACAAGACATGGGCCATGGGCACCCAAGGTGTGGGAGCACAGGTCCCTTGGGTGCACGGCTGAGTGCCAGCTTGGGCGCACACTGAGCCTAGGTCCAATTCCTGACTTTGTTTACTTTGACCTTCTACCTTAGGTTATTAAAAGAGTTTAGTAACATGTTTTCACATGAAACTTTTATTTGATTAATTGCATTGATTTAAAAAAAGTAAAATTTGTTTTAAAAAGTGATTAAGGATTGGTTATCTTAAGCTAATGGGATTTAACTTGTAAGGGTAAATGAATGTTACCTTAAATGAAATGAATTGGAAGATTACTTTGAGATAAGAGTCTTGATCGAGTAAAAATGTGATTATGTCTTGATGTAAACTAAATGTTGAGGTATATGAACATGTGATTGATTAAGTAAAATGTGAATTGGCAAAGATGACTCAATTTCATAATGTTGATAAATGTTGAATGTATAATAAGGTTTGATCAATGTTGATATGTGACAAGCCTTGGGATGAACCGAAACATTGACATGTGTTGTTGGATAGTATATGATGGTGAATGTGAACTAGTGATAGATGAGAATAGAATGTGATGAATGGTTGTTTGTGTGCCAGGGGCCGTGGTAGGGTGCAGAAATAGGAAGGGTTTGAGATTACCCTCGGGTTGAAACACCCGGAACCTATGCAGGGTTTGGTGTCAATGCCAGTGGGTTAGTAGCCCACAACATTGTGTGTGTTTTGGCTTCTCGTGGCCCTAGATGGCGATCCTAAATGATAATGTTGGTTTATCATTTTCGTTGGGTATTGGCCCATAAAAGATGATAACGTGTATGTACCCATCCCCCGATGACTTGTGTGGTTATGCAAAGTAATGATGAATAGATGATGATGTGAGTATGGTTATGCAATGTAATGATGAATAGATGATGATGTGAGTATAGTTATTTGATTGAATAATGCTTAGGTGATAAAATGATGATGAAATGTGATTTGAATTAAAGATTGGATTGCAAAACATAAGCATTAACTGAAATCGAATTTTAAATTATGGCATTGTTGAATGAATATATATTTTCACCTAAATTGGCTACTTGTTGTGTTAATGAAATGTTATGACTCTAGAAAATGTTGAAGTGGCTAACTTTACCTAAACAGCATTGCATGACTAGATTGCATACCATATATGTTTGTTTGAGACATCGTGGGCACAAGTGGACCTGTGCTCACGTCCCTACAAATTTTGATCCAGGAACAAGCCATAGCAATTGGGTGGGCTAATGGGGTTGGACTGGAAATGTGCGCATGAGCCCTACTAAGCTTAGCAATGCTTTTGACCATTTAGTATAAATTTCATTTGGAATTGCAATATTGTACAATGCTAGTATTATTCGATTTGGTTGTAATGGCCTTAAGGGCTAAGTTATGTATTAATGGGAATGGAGTATGGAGTATGTGACCTGGCAACAATCAAGGTTTAACTTATGTTATTTATCTTATGTCTTGGGCTCACTAGTTGATGTTGCACTACTCTGATCATGGGTGGTTATGTTAGTGCATGTTATGTGTGTTTATCACTCACCCCTTGGGTCACAAGATCTGGAGCATGACAGGTTGGTATCAGAGCCTAGGTCAGAATACCTAAGGGATAGTGGGAGTTTAGCATTGCATGTTACATGTTGATGTGCTATAATTGGTATTTAGTCATTTTTAATTGGATGGACTTAATAGTATTCTGTGGTAAGGTTCATGGTGGAGGTGGTTAGAGCTAAATGTTACTAAAGCCTTGATCGTATTATTTGGAGATATGAGGATTCGGTAAACATCCCTGGTTAATGATAAGTAAGGTTGATATATGAGTAAATATTGTAATCGTTGGAGGTTTGTGAACCTAGAGGTAATGTTTGATAGATGTTTTAATAGTAGACCTGGCATCATGAAAGTTGATTAGAAGTGATTGTGGATATGATTGAAAATTTGTAAGTGCTAAGGAGTTTAGAGAGTCTAAGGTTGTGATTTTGGAATTTATTGAGGCTACCTTTTATTGATGGGAATTATGAGATTATGGTATGGATTTGAAGTAGAAATGGCGATAGTAGATAATTGAATCTTAAAATGTACGAGTTACTAACTTGATGAGCGGTGATTGATCGTTATAATGGATTGGTGATAACTCGTTATTTGATAATATGTGGTTCAGATTTGTGATGAGGTAACCTTTTTAGCTAATGATATTAGGCATATTAGGGGAAAACTTCATCATCAAATGGTCAATTGGAGGTTGAATGAGAAGGAGTCTCAATGTCATTTTTGCGAGTGAGGTGTTGATTTTGGATGTGATACTAGGGGGTGAGTGGGAGCGAACTCCCAAGGGTTGGCTTGACTTTCATAGATTCCATATTAGATGTCGCTATTACTTTTTTGTTAGGCCATATTCTATGGCGCCAATGAAGTCTTAGAAGTTTGGAATTCAATCAAATGATTGTGAGTCTATGATTCTATAAGATATAGCATTAGACGTTAGGACATTTGAGACTCTTGTTAAAAGGAATGGTAAAAAGTTTGGGTTTTAAGTAAAACTGAAGTTGGCAAATTTGGTGGTAATTAAGGCAGCATGTTGCTTATCGAGTATTGATGTTTTGACTTTTTTTTTTTTTTGGTAAGTAAGTAATCGATGTTTTGACTGAATCATTAGGCATCAAGAATAATAAATGTTGAATTGCTTTGCATGAGAGAAAGTTTGGAGATAAGGTGATATTTGGTTGGATGATTTTGAAGGATTAGTATAGTAATTAAGTATAGCTAAGATTGTGTTTGATATTTAAGTTTTGTGGATTTGGTGGGGTACCACCTTTATCTTACTCAAGTACCTCTTAGCTAACGGACTTATTGATTTAAATGAATTGGGGCAGAGCACAAATGTGTGGGGTAATGATAATGAGAACGTTTTATGGCATAGAATATATGTTGATTAAAATTTTACGATTACTTTTACTTGAAGAATGGATTGCTATTAATATTGTGAAAGGTTACAGGGGAAGATTGAGTTATGTGATGATGTCTAATGATGAGATGACAATATCAATTGAAGAGATTGAAATTATAGGAAGAGGATTTACCTATACCTAATTCAGTATTAGCTATGATATTTTAGCATTGAAGTCTTGTTGTGGTTAAGTAAACGAATAGAACAGTTTTGAATGCATTAGAACATAAAGATGCCAAAGGTATTTGTTTATGTAAGGTAAACTGATTATGAAGTGAAGTAAAAGAGTGGAATATTGGAAAGAGGTTGATTTTAAGATCTCCCATATTATTTGAGTGAGGTCGAAAATATGGGTGATGCTACAAGTCAGAGGTCGAAAAGTCTGTAGATTGCTAAAGTAACTTTCAGTGAATGTTTGGGATTTCAAGACTCTTTGGGATGAGGATAATGGTAATAGAGGCATAAATTTCACAAAGGTGAGTTACTCAGGGATGATATAGGAAGTTTATACTCCATGTTACTTATTGCACTTCTTATACATTGTGGGATGAATCCTAGTAATTCTAAACTTTGAAAGGAACTGATCATAGCTAAATCCATGTTTTATTGAATTCTTGATTGCTAATTGCACATTAAAACATTGAAAATTTCTTTGAGTTGAAAGTTCTCTAAACTGTTATGTTGATAATCTTTTGACTTGGCCACCTGAAGTTTTGGTAATCAATATATATATGCTAAAGTTGTCACACTAAGGAAATTCTTTCATCTCTATGTTGTTTACTTGAAACTTGATGGCATTGCTATTTCACTAATGTTGGTAAATCGCATTGTTGTAAATTGGGGTGACTATGATGTCGAATTTGGTTCAATGTTGATTATATTTCCTAAATGACTAGTTCAATTCGTTTCATCCTAACTTGTGATTACTATGATTTGATTCCTTAACCGAGGAGTGTTATTAGGTAAGGAAATTGATATGTATGAATTGAAAATTTGAACTTGTTTGGTTGTTCTTAACCTTTTGAGTGTTAAGGTGTTTGACTTTATAGAATGGTGTTAGTTGTGGGAACTTGTGTGGCTAAGTGACTTTGGTTTTGAGTGTTGTGGTAATATTAAAGATATGCCTTGACAATAATATGCAAAGAGGGATATGGAATCCCAGTCGTGGGACTATTTTTATTAGAAAACATATGAGTATACAGATGTAGCTATAAATGGGTGATTTGAGCTTAAGAACAAGTGAGTGTACTGTAAGTAGATGAACTTTGGGAAGAAAGGGTCTAGAAGTCTATTTCAATTGAGACTATCATAAGTGATGATGGCATTAAGAGATATGGTGAGAAAATATACAAGGTGATGTTCATGAAACTCAGAAGGTGTTTTAGAGGAGATTATTAACTACTTGCTTGAAAGGAGAAAGAGAAAATATATGTGAAAAGTTGATGCAAGGAAAGAGGTTTATTAAATCTAGGAGGTTGATTTGTGTGCTTATGGGACTCATTGGTTAGTTAAACCTGGTATGCCTAGATGATAAAGTAAATTTATTAATTGGTTGGTTATGCTTGATGAGATAAATTGTTGCATGGTGGATGGAAGGTTGCATGTAAATTTAGTTGTGAAGTAGAGGACAATAGAGAAAGTTGGAAATGAGATATTTTGCTGAATATTTGAAAGTCCAAAGAATGTTTGAAAGCTTCAGTTATACTAAACTTATCATATTGGTTAGGCTTTGAGACAATTAAATTGGATTCATACAAGTGGTGGATTAAACTTTCTGATGTGATCGACTCAAGTACGATGATACCAGGAGTTTACCTTGAACACAAGTAGAATTAAGAAATTTATCCTGGACTTACATGTATGAAGAGGATCGTGGCAAATGTGAAGGAAATTAGAATTGATAAGACCGAGGGGTTTTGGTTGAATTAAATTTAAGAGCTTAATATATGATGTCTTATAAATTGTGACTCTATATAGGAAATTGTAGGATTTGGCTTTAATTACCTGATTGGTATGTTTGAATGTAGTTAAGAGAATTATTGATATTTTCAAAGGGATGATCTAAGGTTTGAACATTATAAATGGAAGATGAGTTGAAAAGATGGTTTCGGGACAACATTTTATAAGCTCCTGCTATAGATTGGCTAATGCCTTGGTACTTTTATGGAGTTAATAACGTAGGGTGTTTAGATTGTTATTTAGATGAATGGTAAAATGTGAATGTTCTTCAGTTATTGATGCATTATTCATTTGTTGAAGTATTGATCATAGGATGAGTATTTACTGAAATTGAAGCAAAGTTGATATGGTACGTAGACATGTATATGTTTGTGAATGAAATATCAAGGATGGCATTAAACAGTGAGTTAAGGAGTTTCTACATTGGTTTGTCTATGGTTTAAGCTGAAATTTACAATAGTAATGATGTATTCTATGGTCAATTAAAATGTTGGCTTGCCAATTGGTTTATAAGGTGTATGTATCTATGTGGGAGTATTGAATCAAGGGAAGGTAATGACTTCTAGTTGAAAGAATTAATTAAGCTTAGTTTGATGAGGTTACAGATTAATGGGCAAGTTCTATTTACAGTTGGAGATAGGGAAAAGGATGAATGTGTGGACTAAAAAAGGGTTTCAGAATGAAATAACCAGCCTACTCAGTTTTATTTGATGGTTTCCTTGCTGATTGATTATGTTGTGAATTTTAGTTTTATTCAGAATAAAGTAGTTGTGTTGGATTAAAAGCTTGGTAGTCCAATAGAGTAATGTGGGTATATAAAGAAGGGGAGAAACTGAAATGGAAACAATACTTGGAAAGAAGAGATGTTTGAATAGAGAAGAAGGATTTTTTTTTTTTGGGAAGGATTTTTTTTTTGAATAGAGAAGAAGGATTGCAAAGGTAGAAAAGATAAGGGGTTGGTAGTATAGTTTGATTAGAGGTTATATCTAGCCGATGTCTATTACACTTAAGTATGATATGCTTGACGAGGCATTTATATGTGGACCCCAGCTATGGCAATTTTCAAGGTTGATTTCAACCTCAAGTTCAACATAGTTATAGTGTGACCTATTGGGTTTGTGGTATAGTTTGAGTGGATGGACCCCAGTTACGGTTTCAAAGGAGTAAAATGTTAAGTCACATGCTTAAGTGTTGGACCTATGGGGAGAAACTTAAACGGAATAGAGAGGAGAACTTTTTGAAGTAATGACGAATCCAGTACAAGATAAACTGTGCCAAAGGCAAATTAGGTAAATAAGCGCATTAAGGATATCATTAGTTCTTAATTGGGGAATATTGATTAAGTGAGAAATGTTATGGAGATTTAAGGTAGTCTAGAATATTGAAATGTATAGGAAAATAAGAAGTTCAATTTTATAGAGAAAAGAGATTGGCAGAAAAGGTGATTGATAGAGCAATGTGGGATACTAGATCGTAAGAGGTGGAGGATAAAGATTTAAAAACTTGGTTGCTATTACTTAAGGAGCCATTGGAGTAATTACTGAGTTTATAGATGCACAGTGAAGGTATAGTTATTAGTGTTTTTGAATTGTTATGATTAATTAAGTGATCTGAATATTGGTTAATGAATAGAATTTCAAGTTTCACATGTGTAAGAAATTTCAGGAGGATAAGGGACTTGCTTAAAGATGTTAGTTTAAGATATAGAGGAGACATCTGTGACTGATTACCCAGGAATTTGGATGTGATTGTGGTATAAAATTTCGTTTCGAGGACGAAATGTTTTATAGGGGGGAGAATGTAATACCCCGAACTTTTTGCATGAATGTAAATAGACAATTATTTAAACATTTTGTAATAGTATGTTGATTAAGTGGTATTCATCATTAATTGTACTTTAGAGTTGGGAACTTTGAGAAGAATGAGCCAAACATGTGAGAGTTGGCATTTTAACACAAGTGTAGAAGAGGGGGGCACCTTGGGAGCACGGAACTTGGGCGCCCAAGAGTTTGGGCACACGGCTGAGAAGGTGTTGGGCACTCGAGCTTTAGCAGAGTTGACTGGTATAGAGTATTCTAGAAGATACAGTTGAGCCTCACCCCTATACACCTATATTTAGGCTAAGGGGTGGGAAAAATCTGGAATTACTGTGGAACCATTAAAATATTAGCAAAAATTGGTAAATATATATATGTGTGAGGTGGAAGAGAGAGAGAAATGTTGGTTGGAAGAGAGGAACCCGGAAGGGAGAAAAAGAAAAACCAAGGAGGAACCAAGTGAAGTATTGTATGGTAAGTTTTTCTAACCTTAACCAAAATCAAATTAACTTTGTAAATATCCAATTGAGCACTCAAGGAACCTATCTATGTAATTTGTTTGCCATTTAGATCAAAGGGTGAAGAGATCAAACCAAATCAAAGTTGGGAGTTTGAAACCAGGAAGAACCCTTCTCTTGTTCTTCATCTTTATTCAACTTGAGGTAGGGATTTAATGCCGTATTCTTACATATGTGATGTGTAACAAAGACTAGAATACCATTAAAGAAACCCTTTTAAGTGTTGGTTACATTTATAGAAGATATTGGAAGTTTTATATACATATATATGTATGTATAGGTTAAGAGAGTGAAAATGGTGTTTTGATCCATAACTTCAATTTTGGTTGATGAAAACTCAAATTGTTGGTTTCTTTTGATGCCTAGGAGACTGGTGGTGATGTTAGAAACATGAAATTTTAGGTATATTAACCTTAACTTGGTCAATTTGAGGTCCCAAGTGTGAAAAACTAAGAAACCATAAAATAGAGCATGAAACCCCTAACTTAGACCAAGCTGTGGGTGCACGAGAGAGACACAATTGGGTGCCCAACCCCCCTTGGGCATCTCTTGGGCACCTAAGGTGTGGGTGCACGGGTCCCTTGGGTGCACGGCTGAGTGCCAGCTTGGGCGTCCACTGAGCCTAGGTCCAATTCCTGACGTTGTTTACTTTGAACTTCTACCTTAGGTTATTGAAAGAGTTTTGTAACATGTTTTCCCATGAAACTTTTATTTGATTAATTGCATTGATTTAAAAAAGGGAAATGTATTTTAAAAAGTGATTAAGGATTGGTTATCTTAAGCTAATGGGATTTAACTTGTAAGGGTGAATGAATGTTACCATGAATGAAATGAATTGGAAGATTACTTTGAGATAAGAGTCTTGATCGAGTAGAAATGTGATTATGTCTTGATGTAAACTAAATGTTGAGATATATGAACATGTGATTGATTATGTAAAATGTGAATTGGAAAAGATGACTCAATTTCATAATGTTGATAAATGTTGAATGCATAATAATGAGTGATCAATGTTGATATGTGACGTGACCGACCCTGAAATGTGTTTGGGTTCTACCTCTCAAGTGCAAGAGGGCTATCGTAGTTTTAAACTTGGTGAGTCCGAGGTCGAATCCACAGGAAGGGCTTTGTTAAAAGCTCTAGAGTTATTCTCTTAGTTAATAGGTGAACCTAAATTAATTTAAACTAATTTTGGATTTATAGGATGTTTGAGAAAGGTTGGATTGAGACTGATGGAATAACGGAATTGTAATATTAAATTAAAATGTAATAAAATTAAATTTTAAAGCAAATTGATTAACTCAGAAATTAAATTAAATAACAAACATGATATTAAAGAGGTTCTTGATTCAACTTTCAAGTCTAGGTAGTTCACTATTTCACTATGGGATGGTTGGGTTCAAATCTGATTAAGGGTTTGTTCAAAAATATTGAGAATATTTTAAATCCAAAAGTTAGTACCAGTGATTTCAAAAGAATATGGTTAAAAACTTTTGTTTTCGAAAGTCTTTTCAAAAAAATAAAATCAAAATTGAACTTGAATCCTACTTTTAATTTGTTCAAAAGTATTAAGCAATGATAATCGAAAACCAATAACAGTGATTTCAGCGAATATGGTTAGAGGTTTTTGTTTTTGAATGTTATCAAAACAAGTTAAAAAAGGTTTGAAAACAGTAGATCCTTACACATGAGGTTTCGTAACCAATGCGAAGGGTCTACGCACATCCCATAGTGTTTCATAAAACAAAAATAATAAATACGCACATAATCAACCGATCTACTAATTGAAACAAATAAATCATACTATTAAAGAGCGAAACGAAATCAAACTTACAAGTTAAACAGTTCTGAAAGAAAGTAATGGAATGAAACTGCAACGATGAACAAACTTGCTTCGAAAATCTTCAAAAACATTACAACGATATTGAAAACTCTCAAAAACTATCTTAGAATGCTCAATAGTATTTGAAAAATATGAAAAGTTCCTCCAGTTCGGCCGTTTACAGGGTTTATAAAAGGGTTACACAGAAACCCTAAAAAGTGCAGCTTAAACCCGCGCATGCTCAGCTATTGTGGTCCGGACCGTCTGGAAGGCAGTCCGGACCATAGAATAGTCATCTCCACAATTTCAGCCAAACAAGCTCACTGTGGTTTGGACCATTTGGGTGGGGGTCCGGACCACAGAACCTTGATTCCTCAAATTTTGCTTGAAGTCATCTCTTTCTTCTGACAGCTTTCTATCCTCAACTTCCAACATGATTTTGACCTTGAAGACGATTGATTCAGGCTTTAGCTACAACATGAAAGTTGTAGCGTTTTGAGTCTTCTTTCTAGTACAAGAAGAATCAGGTCAATCGGAGTTGTGAGTGAAAAGATATGGTCAAAACACTGACAGGGTGTCAAGATGGAACTTTTTTTTTTTTTTTTTGGGTAATTAAGATGGAACTTTAGCTGCACACCACTTTAACCATCTTGAACTTCGGACAATCTCCTTCTCCTTGGCTGCCATGGTAACTAATTCTATTCCTTGGGATGGCACTTGGGACATTGAGGAAGTCTTGGAAGTCATTGGACATGTTGGCCTTTTTGTCTTCGAGCTGTTTTCTTCATGTGTGCCAAGTGTTCGGCGAAATGCCCCAAAAGACACCAAAGCATGTTCTTGCACTTCCTTACTCCGGCTTGCTTTAGCTTCTCCTCACCTGCACTCTTAGTGTTATTTCAAGCTAAAACACCAAATTATATCACTTAAAACACACCAATAACAAGAGTGCATGGAAATGAGATAATTAAGCTAATAACAAGCGGAATTACATAATTAGCATGCTCAATAGATATAAAATGATACAATAATGCATACTAATCACACCCCCCAACCTAGACATTGCTAGTCCCTAGCAATGCATGCAATAAAACCATGGGGTACAAAAATAAATGCAATGACACCCACAACATGGAAGCTCTTATTCAAACCAAACAAAATAAAAACTAAGGTGATGTCCATTTTCATAGGAGACACATGGCCACACTTAGCACATGAGGCAAGCCCTTATAAGCCCTTAGGTTCCCCTTAGTGGATGAGTAAGGTCTCGTGAGGGTTTGCAGTGAATCTACCCACAAAATTCTATGGCATGGTCTCAAAGTGTCAAAAAGTGATCAAGATAAAAAATGAATCAGGCTCAAGCTCAACAAGTTACAAAACCCAAATATCATGTGTAATTCCCAAGTGCTAAGCATAAATGCATGAACTATCAAAGTAGAAAGAGCATGTGTGCAAAATTATTCCATTCAATCAACAAGGTCACAAGAGTATAAACGGAACTAAGTTTTGACTTCAAAAGCTCACAAGGCACCACTCATAGAAAGAAATTCACTCATAGAGGGTTCACACACACCTATTAGCATATAATGCTATTCTAGTGACCGACCCTAAAATATGTGATAGAGTTCTACCTCTCAAGTGCAAGAGGGCAGCCGTAGTTTTAAAACTCGGTGAGTCCAAGGTCAAATTCCACAGGGAGCCTAATGCTATTCAGTTTCTAGGATGTGAAAGAAATTCTAAAACTAAATGGTAGCAAGTTTTTTTTTTTTTAAGTTTTGTCTACTAAATTCTAGGGTGTAATAAAATAAAGAACAAATTCAATTGTAACTAATTAAAATTTAAATAAAAAGGAAATTCTGAATTGTTAAAGTGAATTAATCAAGATGGCGAAAGATTAAAATCAAAGCAATAAAACAATTTCGAATTTCAAGAATAACCAATTGTAAATAAAACTAAATTCGATTGTAACTGAATAATAATAAGAATCTTGATTCAACGTCAAGTCCGGGTAGTTCACTACGTTGCCTTGGGATGTGTTTGTTTGAATTTCAATTAAGGTTTAGTTTGAAAATTACTAAGAACATTATAATCAAAGGTCAGTACCAGTGATCTCAAGCGGTTATGGTTAAAGACCTTTGTTTCCTAAGGTTTTTCAATTAAACCACGAAAGATGAATTCAAATCCAACTTTTAAACCTATTCAAAAGTGTTTAAATTATTAGTTACGAAAATCTATACCAGTGATCTCAAATGGATATGGTTAAGGGTTTTCGTATTCGATTGTTTTTGAAAAAGATGAAAAAGGATTTGTAAAAGGTAGATCCCTTCGCAAAAGGTTTCGCAACCTATGCGAAGGGACTACGAACACCCCAAGGCATTTTCGTGAACTACCCTTTCTTGATTTGTCGAATCAAGATTAGGATTTTACGCTACGATTATGGTGAACATCACAAAGGTAATAAAGAAATGTTCAATCATGCAATCAAGAAATTGAAACAAACAAAACATTTTATTAAAAAGTAAATCGAAGTGCACTTACAATGTAATATGCATGTAAAAGAAAAGATGAAGTAGCAACGCAAAGACTATGATTAAAATTCTAAGAACATCCATGAATCCAAAACTTCCAAGCGTAAAATCTCTCTAAAACTCAATCAAAACCTAATCTAACTCTCAATCTAAAGTGAATTAATCAAAAGAGGCATCCCCCTTTTCAACCGTGCATAACCTCCATATATAAGGGATTTGAAAACCCTAAAAACGAAGAGAAGATCGCGCGCCCAGGTGTGCACTGGGGTCCGGACCTCAGGGGCTAGGGTCCGGACCTCAGAATGTTATTTCCTTCATCCTCCTCTACTGGGGTCCAGACCTTTCGAGGAGGGGTGGGGACCCCAGAATGCTAGTTGCTCTATTTTTCTTTCTCCTTCACTCTGAGTCCCTGGGCTGGTTCGAGCCATCCTCAGTGAAGCTTGAGTCACAACGTTTTCTTTGTCTTCTAAGCCTTCTTCAATGCCATTAACTTCGCTCTTTTCATCTATTTCCCTACAAAGAAGATAACACAATTCGTAAGTTACAAAATAATGTCAAAACTTAAGATTTAACTAATTAAATGCATTAAAGTCCATCTAAATATATAGTTTGTAATTACAGATTTCAAGTGTAATCACCTAGTTGCACATAACCCCACAAACAAGAGAGCGAACTGAAGTGAAATTCAAAGTGGACAGCTCATAACCATGCTCCAATGCATCTGTAAGAGATTACACCACACATCCTACACAAGACCACTACATGCACAATACAAGAGTTGCTTGCTTAGAATCCAGTAGGTCTTTGTTTTGGTTGTAACTTGGCCAGGGGTAATGGTTAAAAATGGAAGATATGGAAATCAAAACACATGTCTTGGGATAAAGATGTTCAAGTGCACACGAGTCTCAAACTACTCATTTCCTTTCTAACCCCAAGAAGAACTACAACAAGAAGCTTATTCACAAACTTACAAACTACTCATGGGACATTCTCAATAATTATAACACAATGCACAAGTCCCAAAATTATACAAGCCAAAGGAATGACAAACTTTTTTTTTCGTTTTCTCTTTTTTTTTTCTTTTCTTTTTTTTTTTCTTTTTCTTTTTTCTTTTTTTTGAAATAATGAAATAAACATAAGCTAAATTCTCCACCTAATATTCCCTCTCAATATGCTCTCAAAATTTTCCATTCCCAACCCCACTCACATCACTGACATTGAGGCACTTTTCACAACCCAAAACATATTAGGGTAAGGCTTTAAAAGTGTGTGAACAAGGTTAAGGGATAATATATGAGGTGGGAGGCAAGAAAAAATATATATATAAATATCACACACTTTATTAAAAGGCTTCAATTTGGTTCCTAGGGCAATTTCATATCAAGGAAGGACAAAAAGGCCCAACAATAGCAAAGATGGCCTAGCATCATGTTCAAAGCTTACAACAACTCATAATGTGCCAAGTGAAACTCATGCAAGTGTGTGTGATGCAATTAGTGCATTGGAAACCAAAGTGAAGAGCAAAAGAGCTATGATTATGTGCAACCCCTCAAGAAAAGAAATAATAGGCTCAAAAGCTCACCATTAAGGGGTATAAGTCTCCGCCTAGTCCAAGAATGCTCAATTAACCAATGTCAAACAAAATTGACTCCTATGCACATAAGCTCTTCTCCATGACAGTAAAAAAAAATTGCACAAGGTCCTTATACACTCAACCTGAGCTAAGTTTCCTATTAAAACTTGAACAAAACTCACTCATCACTATCTCACTCAAATTCACCAGCAACCAAACCAAAAAGGGCCAATATGCAAGTATAAATGTGCTAAGTCATGTATTTAAGCTAAAAAAATGCTCAAATTTTGAAAATTTTGAAAATTTTAGCACAAAGTGTCATCAAATTTTGAAAAATTTGAAAATTTTAGCAGAAAGTGTCATCATGCAAACTCTACCCCCCAACCTAAACTAAACATTATCCTCAATGTGAAAACTATGATGCATAAGTGGGTCTGTAGTGTGCAAAGTGAGCATGATAATGAGCATGAAATAATAGCCACAAAAGGAACAAATAAGAACATAGCACAAATTAAACCAAGCGTGCACCCATTATTCAAGCCCCTTAAGGCATCACCTAAAACACCCCCCAACCTAGATTCTACAGGACTCCCAACAACAGCAATTATATATAATGGAGTACCAAAATTGAAAGTGCAAGATTAAATAAAAAGGAGAGGAAGGATATTACCTCAAGAGCTTTCTTATTTGAAGAAAACAAAAGAAACTATTCAAAAGAAAAGGTTAGAGAGAAAATAAGAGAAAAAGAAAATGAAAATAAGACAAAAGAAAGGGTTAGTACAAAAGAAGAAACGAAAATAAAATAAAAGAAAATAAGGGAAGAGAATCAAACTAAAAAGAACTATGAAAATAAGAAAATGAAAAATCTAATCTACTATGTACAAATGAAATGAAGACAAAAGGGTTATCCAACACCCTTTCTATCCTATGCATTCACAAATGGTTTAAGAAATAAAATGTTTTTCTTCAGGCCCACGAAACACTGAATATGGATACTCTTTAGGTGTAAAACACATCGAGGAATGAAAGGCCAAGTGAGGTTCTTGAAACCTTGGATGTGGCCAAAGTGTAAGTACAGGTGTGGACATGGTTGGCTCAATTAGTCTCTCGACACCCAAGAAATCTATGGATGTGGAAATGGTGGGTTCAATAAGTCTTTCCCTGCCCAAGAAATCTATGACTGTGGAAATGGTGGGCTCTAATGATCTCTTAATACCTAAGGAATCTATAGGTGTAGAAATGGTGGGTTTGAATGATCTCTTAACACCCAAAAAGTCAATGTAAGCCTTCCCTGTGTCTACTACCTCTCCCCAATGATGGCCGATCTCATGGTAGTCACTCACAATTCCCATAGTAAGACTTTTGGATGGGACTAAGTCAGGAGATGAGAGGTGTATACCACTCTCAACCTCGGTTGTGTAGTGGAGTGAACTAGGGTGAACCAACTCAGTGATATGTTCCTCGGGCCATGTGGCATTCAAATGCTCAGTTGGAGTCAAAGGACTCTCAATAAGGTCTGGGGTGGTTGGGGTAGGTTGAGTATCAAGTAGTAGGAAAGAATTGTATGTCTCCCTGACTCTCAGTAAGTGGTAAAGGAATATCCTGAATGGGAGTGTCCAAAGGAATATGAGAAAGATGCTCATTGCAAATGTTATCCCCAGTGTAGTTAGGGCAATTGTCCCACTCAGTGCCTATGATAGTGTCTGAGGTCGACGTCTCAGTCATATTACCACTTAGAATGGTGTTCATAGCTCGTGTCATCTTAGAAAATTGCTCTCTCAAGTCATCTAGGGCCTGGTTCCAGTCGTTATTAATGCTCAACTGCTGTTGCATGAATTGATAAAAAGTGTCCTCTAATTGTGCATCATTAAGTTCACAAGGCTAATAATCCTAAGGTTCCTCGTGCTGGCCCTCAGTGAGTGGAACAAGGTTGGGATAGGCACAATAATCAGTGTGTTCATAAAAAAATTCAAGGAATAACCATGCCTCACCCAGGGTTAGGTCAAGAAATTCCCTACCTAAGACTTCATCAAATACCTGGTGTAAGTCACTAGGTAGAGCATTATATAAGATTGCTACAATGTCCACCAACTCTAATCCGTGACTTGGGAATGTTTCCAAAAGATTGTTAAATCTCTCCCAACTTTTATAAAATACTTCACCCTTCTTTCGATAAAAAGTTTTGATTTGAAGACCATGGGTGAAGGTTTGATGAATAGGGAGGAAATGTTCAATAAAAGTTTAATGAAATTGCTCCCAAGTACAGACCCATTCACTTACGGCATAACACCAGTCACCAGCCACACTTTGCAATGATAAAGGGAAAAACATGAATCTAAGTTTCTCACTCTTTCTAACATCATCACATAAACCACACACTACCTCAAACCTATCAAGGTGAAGACATGGGTCTTCCGCCTCATGCCCGAAGAGTTGGGGTAATTGGTGATAGGTTTCTAATGTATAGTCATATCCAAATTGGTCACTTAGAGACTCTATGTAGGCTTGGGCATCAAAAGGACCATGAGTGAAGACACCAAAACCAATATCCATGATAAGAAAGCCAAAAAAAAAAAAAAGAAAAAAAAGAAAACAGAATGAAAAAAAATTACACTAAAATGCAACCTAAATTAATTAACATGCAAGCTAGATTAGATGATATACAAATGAACATGTTACAATGTAAAAGAAAGAAAACTACTAATAAAGAGATAGAGGAAAGGAACAAAACACCTAATTTCTCAAGTGAACTCCTCTTAACTCCCAAGTCTAGCGCTTAGTTGCCCTCCCCAGCAACGGTGCCAAAAACTTGACCAACCCTGAAATGTGTTTGGGTTCTACCTCTCGAGTGCAAGAGGGCAGTCGTAGTTTTAAACTCGGTGAGTCTGAGGTCGAATCCACAGGAAGGGCTTTGTTAAAAGCTCTAGACTTGTTCTCTTAGTTAATAGGTGAACCTAAATTAATTTTAACTAATTTTGGATTTATAAGATGTCTGAGAATGGTTGGATTGAGAATGATAGAATGAGGGAATTGTGATATTAAATTAAAATGTAATAAAATTAAATATTAAAGCAAATTGATTAACTCAGAAATTAAATTAAATAACAAACATGATATTAAAGAGGTTCTTGATTCAACTTTCAAGTCTAGGTAGTTCACTACTTCACTATGGGATGATTGGGTTCAAATCTGAATTAAGGGTTTGTTCAAAAATATTGAGAATATTTTAATTCCAAAAGTTAGTACTAGTAATTTCAAATGAATATGGTTAAAAACTTTTGTTTTCGAAAGTCTTTTCAAACAAACAAAATCAGAATTGAACTTGAATCCTACTTTTAATTTGTTCAAAAGTATTAAGCAATGATAATTTGTTCAAAAGTATTAAGAAATGATAATCAAAAACCAATACTAGTGATTTTAGTGAATATGGTTAGAGGTATTCATTTTCGAATGTTTTTGAAACAAGTTAAAAGAGGTTTGAAAACAGTAGATCCCTACACATAAGGTTTCGCAACCCATGCGAAGGGTCTACGCACATCCCATAGCGTTTCATGAACTACCCTTCCTTGATTCGTCGAATCAAGAACTAGGGTTTTTACGCTAGCATTATTTTAAATGAAACGAAAATAATAAATACGCACATAATCAACCGATCTACTAATTGAAACAAATAAATCATACTATTAAAGAGCAAAATGAAATTAAACTTACAAGTTAAATAGTTGTAAAAGAAAGTAATGGAATGAAACTACGGTGATGAACAAACCTGTTTTGAAAATCTTCAAAAACATTACAACAATATTGAAAGCACTCAAAAACTATCTTAGAATGCTCAAAAGTATTTGAAACATATGAAAAGTTCCTCCAGTTTGGCCGTTTACAAGGTTTATAAAAGGGTTACACAGAAACCCTAAAAAGTGCACTTACCAAAAAAAAAAAAAAAAAACCCTAAAAAGTGCAACGCATGCTCAACTACTGTGGTCCGGACCGTCTGGAAGGGGCTCCGAACCACAGAATGGTCATCTCCACAATTTCAACCAAACAAGCTCACTATGGTCTAGACCATTTGGGTGGGGGTCCGGACCACAGAACCTTGATTCCTCAAATTCTGCTTGAAGTCATCTCTTTCTTCTGACAACTTTCTGTCCTCAATTTCCAACACAAATTTGACCTCGAAGATGATTGATTCAGGCTTGGCTACAACATGAAAGTTGTAGCTTTTCGAGTCTTCTTTCCAATACAAGAAGAATCAGGTTAATCAGAGTTGTGAGTGAAAAGATATGGACAAAATACTAATAGGGTGTCAAGTTGGCAGCCATGGTAACTGATTCTATTCCTTGGGTTGGCACTGGGGACATTGAGGAAGTCTTGGAAGTCATTGGACATATTGGCCTTTTTGTCTTCAAGTTGTTTTCTCTATGTGTGCCAAGTGTTCGGCGAAATGCCCCAAAAGACACCAAAGCATGTTCTTGCACTTCCTTACTCCGGCTTGCTTTGGCTCCTCCTCACCTGCACTCTTAGTGTTATTTCAAGCTAAAACACCAAATTATATCACCTGAAACACACCAATAACAAGAGTGCTTGGAAATGAGATAATTAAGCTAAAACCTCACCAATAACAAGCGGAATTGCATAATTAACATGCTCAATAGATATAAAATTATACAATAATGCATACTAATCATGACAAGCCTTGGGATGAACCGAAACATTGACATGTGTTGTTGGATAGTATATGATGATGAATGTGAACCTGTGATAGATGAGAATGGAATGTGATAGATGGTTGTTTGCGTGTTGGGGCCATAGTGGGGTGCGGAAATAGGAAGGGTTTAAGATTACCCTCTGGTTGAAAGACCTGGAACCTGCACAGGGTTTGCTGTCAATGCCAGTGGCTTAGTAGCCGACAACATTGTGTGTGTTTTGGCTCCTCGTGGCCCTGGACGGCGATCCTAAATGACGACGTCAGTTTATCGTTTCTGTTGGGTATTAGCTCATAAAAGATGATAACGTGTATGCACCCATCCCTCGATGACTTGTGTGGTTATGCAATGTAATGATGAATAGACGATGATGTGAGTTTGGTTATGCAATGTAATGATGAATAGATGATGATGTGAGTATGGTTATTTGATCGAATAATGGTTAGGTGATAAAATGATGAAGAAATGTGATTTGAATTAAAGATTGGATTGCAAAACATAAGCATTAACCGAAATCAAATTTTAAATTATGGCATTGTTGAATGAATATATGTTTTCACCTAAATTGGCTACTTGTTATGTTAATGGAATGTTATGACTCTAGAAAATGTTGAAGTGGCTAACTTTACCTAAATAGCATTACATGACTAGATTGCATACCATATATGTTTGTTTGAGACATCATGGGCACAAGTGGACCTGTGCTCACGTCCCTATAGATTTTGATGCAAGAACAAGCCATAGCAATCGAATGGGCTAATAGGGTTGGACAGGAAGTGTGTGCTTGAGCCTTACTAAGCTTAGCAATGCTTTTGATCATTTAGTATAAATTTCATTTGGAATTGTAATATTGTACAATGCTAGTCTTATTCAATTTGGTTGTAATGGCCTTAAGGCCTAAGTTATGTATTAATGGGAATGGAGTATGGAGTATGTGACCTGGCAACAGTTAAGGTTTAACTTATGTTATCTTATCTTATGTCTTGGGCTCACTAGTTGATGTTGCGTTGCTCTGATCATGGGTGGTTATGTTAATGCATGTTTTGTGTGTTTACCACTCACCCCTTGGGTCACGAGATCTGGGGTGTGACAAAAATTAGTCTAGATTAACTTAGGTTCACCTACTAACTAAGAGAATAAGTTTAGAGCTTTTAACAAAGCCTTCCTTGTGGAGATGACCTTGTTTCTCATTGAGTAAAACTACAACCACCCTCTTGCAGTTAAGAGATAGAACCTAAACATATTTCAGGGTCGATCTGTGATCACTGTGGTAATGACAGTTTTTGGTGATTTGGCTCAATGTGGAAGATATAGCCATTGGAACCTTAGAAGTCAAACTTAAATTTCTTCATTTTTCTATATATTTCTTTGGATATGAGATAGGTGGGGCATAAATATATGTTTCTCTAATTTATTAGCATGATTTTGGTAACTTATATGCTTGATTTGGTCAAGTATTGGAGGATTTGTGTTAATATATCTATATAATAAAACACAACGGTCGATTTGACCGTTGTGTACGTGGTGCACGGAAGTGAGACGAGAGAGGGGGGAACGAGGTTGAGGGGATTGAGAGGACGAGAGAGGGGGGTTGGGGAGTCAGAGGACGAGAGAGAGAGAGAGAGAGAGAGAGAGAGAGAAGAGTAAGAGGACGTGAGGGAGAGGGGTAAGCGGTTGGGAGCAAAAAGTTTAGTTTTTTTTTTAAAGTAAGTTGAACTTTTTATTTAAATAAATACAAATTAGTAAATAAAAATAACTAATTTACTATATAATAATTAATACTTTTATACTATTTTGTGTCATTTATATAATAAGGAAATTAAGGAATTTAAATTTGGTATATTTTTAATTGTTGAATTTATTTAATGGTCAACATTATTTTTTTCTCTCCACTTTAATTGTTTTTTTGGGTTATTTTACATAAAAATACACTCTCTTATTTTTTCATATTTTATTGAATATTTTTTTATAAACATTTTTATTGAATACATATTAGACAAAGTTAACTAATTTTTTTAAAAACATAATATTAAAATTTTCATTTTAATGTACTTAAATTAAAAATTAAAAAAAATATTCCTTAAAAATTAATTTTTTATGGGAAAATTCAATTTTACGCTGTTTGTGTCAGAATTTAAGATATTTATATAATAAAACATATCCCATTTCAAAAATATCCCTCTCACAAACTATAATTAACGGTTAAAATTGAATTTTACATACAAATGAATGACTGCGATTTTTTCTCAACAAAATTTCATCCACAAGCTCCTGCCTTTAAATTTTGTCCACAAAAAATATTCCTTATAATTAATAGTTAAAATTTCGTCCACATATATATCTATATACAACAGTTAACGTGACTTTGTATACATGGCAAGGCACTGACGAATTCAGGGGTGAGAGGACAGAGGGGTAAAGAGCGTTCGCAGGAGAGAAAGATAAGGGCGGCATGAGAAAAAAAGAGAGGGGTTGGGGAGAAAGAGAGAGAATGGGACGGGGTGGGTTTACAATTTTACGGGAAAGTTTTTTTTTTAAGCAAGTTAAATTTTTTATTTGAAATTAGAATAATTAATTTATTATATAATAATTAATTTTAAATACATATATTTTTACACTATTTATGTTATTTGTAAAATAAAAAATTTTGAATTTAGCATATTTTTAACAGTTAGATTTATTTAATGGTCAGTATTATTTTTTCACCACTTTGGTTGTTTTTCAGTTACTTCACATAAAAATACGCTCTCCTATTTTTTCATATTTTATGGAATTTTTTTATGAATATAATATGAATGCATATTAGACAAAGTTAACTAACTTTTTTTTGTTTTAAGAAAAATAATATTTAAAATTTAATTTTAATGTACCTAAATTAAAAATTAAAAATAATATTCTTTAAGCATTAAATTAAAATTTTAATTTTTTTCATGAAAAAAATTTAATTTTAATGTACTTAAAACTTAAAATTTTAAATACATAAACTTTTACATCTTTTATGTTACATATATAATAAAAAAGTTAAAAAATTTAAATTTGAGATATTTATAACTATTGAATTTACTCAATGATCCGAATTATTTTTAATTTTCTTTGCAATTTAGTTGTCTTTTCGATCACTTAACATAGAAACACAATCTTTTACTCTTCTTATATTTTGTTAAATATTCTTCTAAAATATTTATTTGTAATAAATAATAAAATTTTACATATTTATTAAAGATTGTATAGATACTTTAACCTTTTTTGATTAGTGATTTTTTATTTTTATAAATTATTTTTATAGTTTTTCATGTAGTTTGATTTACAAATTTCTATTTGAATTATTTGTAGACCAAATTATATTTTTATGCCTTTAGGCACAAGTAATTTTTAGCTTTCGAAAAAAATAAATTTTAATAAAAATTAAACAAAAAATTTAAAAAAATCTTAAAATCAAATTAGAGGATGAGCGATCCGTATTTTGCACGGGCATTTGCTAGTATATATATATGTACAGATGTGTATATATATGCATACATATGTTCTAATATTGCATTTCTTTGAGTTTCTATTAAAGTTAATGTTATAAAATTATGTTATTGAAATGTTTGGAGATTTATAAACAATTTATTGTTGAGCTTAATGCTTGAAAAAGGTCGAAGATGATGAGTTATAGCATAAAACACAGGTTGGTCTGTGTTGAGGCTTGAAGGTTCAAGCTGCCATCGAACAGGATGCAAGGTATTCTACCCTAACCCAAAGGTTTGGGCTACCATCGAACAGGATACAAGGTCAACTTAAAGGTTCAAGTTGCCTGCGAGCAAGGTGCGACCTGTACTGTTTTTGTAATTTTGTTTAGTATTTGATTCCTTTTGAGATAGGACTTTATTCAATGTTATAGTAAGCACGTTAGGTTATAAATTATGCAAATTATATGATGTTGAATTTATGCTTGAGTGTAGTATGCCTTTAGTTTAATGTTGAAATATTAATATTGATTATACATGATTGAGTCTATCACATGCATGGGGCTAGAGTTGTACCATTCGGATATATATTGTGATTATTGATTGGCCGAGAGTGTTGTTTTGATATCATTGATGCAAGGCACAGGTCATGTACATGGAGGGATCCTTGATTTTGAGAAAATAAAAATATGAGATTTTGAAAATACTTGATGATCCCTTGTCGATATATATGACTAGAGCTTATTCATTAGAGTTGGGACGTTAATCTTGAGATATTATTATGAGATTTTCTCTAAACTATAACCGAACCCTACTTAAGTTAAGCAGATACCTAACTAGACGTGTAACTCAGTTCCCCAGCAGAAGGGCCAGGGAATGTAACTAGGTTCCTCTAAGTCTTACACCTGTAAGGGTGTAAGTTGGTTCCCCACTCGTAATATATATTGAGATATATGTTTTCTGTAAGTATAAATGGTTTGGTTGGTGGCTTTGCGTGCTTTGCGAGGTGTTAATTGTGCCGGGATAAAGTTGGAGGTAGATAGAGATTAGAGAATACGCATTAGCACTGTATCCCATCATTGCCCATTGCATGAAATTACACAGATTATTATTGTTTATTGAGATACTGAGGTTGTTAATTATAATTATGTTTAATGTTTGATTTGTTAATAATGAGTTTGGTTATGAACCTTAAGTAATAAATTAGGAATTGCGGTGACTTGAATCCTAAGGTAGGATGCGTAGGCACTTTAGACCTGAGTAACCTAAGTCTAGACTTAATTATGGATGATAATATTTGTATTTATTCTTTTTAACCAAGAGTTAAGACTACTAGTATTATTAATTGTATGACCCAGAGTTTATGTTTGATACTTACATTTATGATGTTATAATCTTTAGAGATATAAATACGATTGACCGTTTCAAAATACTGTAGTTTATGTGTCTCCCAAATATAAGAGTGTACGGTGTAGGTTTTACTCAGTGAGTTTGAGATCATATCCACAAGGAACATATTAAATTCAAATCCCAAGGTTTATGCTAGGTGAAGCTATCTACTATATTCTTTTAAAGAAAGAAATAAAAAGTGGGGGTTTAGAGTGAATTTGGGTAAACATATGATTTACTCTAATTAAACTTAAACAGAAATTAAAAATTGAATACTAAAGGAAAACAATAACTAGAGTAATGAAAATAACTAAAATCAAATATTAAAATTCTAAATTAAATTCTTCTATGAAATAAAACTAATAAGAAATTTGATGATTGATATAAGGTATTAAAAATAGTGAATAATTATATGAAAATCAAATCTAAACAAATGTTGGTTCACCCTACAAATCTAGGTAGGATTATTTATTTAGTTAATTGGACATGAATGCAAAAACACAGTTAAGGATTCACATTTAAGAAAAGTAAACCAAAAAAATGTAATCATGAAGACTAATTTATCCAAAGCACAATTTTAAAATTAGTTTAGAATTAGAAAATAGGAAGATTGATCTTATTTTATTTTTGGTTTAAATTTTATCCCTTTAAATTCAAGTTGTTTTGAAAGTCATAATCATGCAAGATTATCAGTGATTTCTAGGAAATATAATCTATCCCACATGTTTTTGAAAGTCTTAAAAGAAAAAAGTAAATATAATTTAGAGGTCAAGCCCTACACACAAGGATAACCTTGTATGCACAACATGAACACAACCAATCAACTAAACAATCACCCTACCCTAATGGATAGAACCAAGAAAAAAGCTTAGCCTAGCATGCTAATGAAAATAAAACAGCAAATAAAAGTTAGGGATAAGAAAACAAACTCCATTGAATTGAATAAGAATGAGCAATCTTCAATCTCCAATCTTCAAGTGAAAAGTATATGAAATCGAATCTAGAATCTCTCAAAAACTTAAAAAAGAATTCTTAAAACCTACTGTTAAAGGATTGATATAAAAATTGCTCCTCGAATGAGTATAATACGAGTATTTATAATACAATATGGTAATCACAAAACCCTAAAATATAGATAAATCATAGCATGCTGACGGATCGATCCTCGTCTGGACAGCAGGGAGCACTTTATTTTTTTTCTATTTATCTCGCAAAGCTTAATGCCATTATGTCCTTCTCTACTATCCGGATGGCAGAGCTTCCTGATTTTACCTCATTCCTATTTCTTACCCTTTCCATGCTCTCTTTCTTTAATCCTTTCAATTTTTTTATTCATCTAAAATCCTATCGTAGGGATGTCAATGGGGTGGGTATGACTTTTCCTGTCCCCATCTCCGCGTAGCAATACCCTTACCCTTACCCGTCCCCATCCCCGTCCCCGTCCCCGTCCCCATCCCCATCCCCATTTCAAGGGGAAAATTTTTCCCCATACCTGTCCCCGCTAGATAATGAATTCTCCGTCCCTGTTTACCTGCCAAGTATATTAACTATTATAAATTATATATTATATGTATAAAATAGATATAAAAAATTATTATAAATATTATATATATATTAAATAAAAATTAAAAATATATATATAAATTAATAAATAAATATTTAAACGAGTACGGGATGGGGTAGGGATTATCGTATCCGTCCCCGTACCCGTTTGGGTAACACCTCAAATCCCCATACCCATCTCTATCCCCGCTACTAACATCTCCATACCCTCCCTGAAGGAGTGGGTGAAGTGGGTACCCACCGGGTACAGGTATATTTGACATCGCTATCCTATCGAACTCACAAAAATTAAAAGAAACCAATGAAAGAGATAGTTTCGTTCCAAAAATACAAAATAAGCATGAAAATCACCTATTTTAACAATGAAAATCAAGGTTTATTATTACACTTGTTAAGCGTAATCACGCCTCTAACTTAAATATTGCTAGTCCCTAGTGATGAAAAAGAAACATAAACTACTTAGATTAAGAATTAATATTCTTTTTTCGTTAGAACCACGATTGCACTTAGCTACATGTAGTAAACCTTTTAAACTCTTAGGTTCCCCCTAGTGGATGAGTGAAGTCTCATGAGGGTTTGTAGTGAATTTACCTACAAAATTCTTAAATCAATCCTAAGCATAGCATAATCCATTTTAACTCAATCTCAATAATGAATAAGTCCCGATTCCCCAATGTTGCTCAACATTAACAAAAGCAAGTCAAACTTAACCAATCTTTAAATAGAAAAATTTCAATGTATTATTTGAAATTATTCATTTGACTCAATCACCAAGCACATCCTAAAGACCACGGCCTTGATTTCAATTCTCACCAAGTTGTTCATTCACAATTAAAATCACTCTAGAAAGGATTTATCTCTTGGTTTACACAAGGATGTAAAACAAAAACTAATAAGTAATGAACCTAATCAAAAAGTGATAGGAAGATTAAAATACATGAGTGATTTGTAGCTCCACCAAAGAATGTACTAATGTATAGTCAAGAACACCACATTTGACCACATGCCAAAAATCATTGCCTTTAGAAGTATCTTTCATCTAGTCCCATTACTATAATTTGTATAGATTGTACAGTATACGGGGGTTATGCCTCTTAGACGATGTAAATTTTCCTGTTAATCTAAATTCAATTACTTACTTACCAAAAAAAAAAAAGAAAATCTTTCATCTAGACTTCATTAGGTCTTTTAGCAGGTTGTGGCTTGGTTATGGGGTATTGGTTAGACAAACGAAGGGTAGGAAAATTCAAAATGCATGTTTAAGGATGGCAATGATAGTGTAATAAAGTACGCCACCAACTTCTTTCCCTCTAACTTTTGGAATACCAATATTGAAGGTTTTTTTTTAAAGAAGAGTGTGACTTATAATAATGACTTCTTTAAACTAAAAGGTCCCCAAAAAATTGATATAGAACATTTGTTCATTATCACATTCCTTTCATTTTAAATCCTCCTTTATACATGTGTCACACAAGTTTGCACCAGTATCTTTGAGAATGCAAAATGGGCTTACCTACACACCAAGGCAATAAGGGTCATATACATGGCTAAGAAAAAACAAAATATTTGTATATTATTTCTTTTTGGCTTCAAAATGGCTTCAAAGTTAATGTAAACAAGGAAAGGTACAGACCTCCAAAAACAAGAAAGATGGCCTAATATACTTTCTAGGTTTATGATACTTTGTTAGAGGCATTGATTCTTACAGGTAAATCAAATGTCGTGCCTTGTGCATTTAATACCAAATTAAAATAGTGTGGTGGAACTTTTCAAGAAAGTGAGATGAATAAATTATATAGAATTTAAGTATAAATTCCTTAAGAAAACAAATGCTCAAGCCCTAATGCTCAGAAAGTGTAGCATTTTAAATCTTCGCCTATGTCTTGATATGCTTCACTACTTGGATCTTATAAACTCAAATCCACAACACATTTTCATTCACTAATTTCAAATGGCAAGTCCTTGATACATTAGCTAGATGTTGTACTCAATTTGAATCTCATTTTTTACCCAAAATTGAAATCAAATCATTCTTTGTTTCATGATTTTACATTTGCTTAAAAATTGATTGAGAAAAATGACTAGCAACATTTCACTACATGCTAAGTTGCAACAACAAGGTTTAATTTTTTGCCAAAAATTTGGAATTATTTTTGAAAATAGTCTCTTTGAGTGCATTTCATACCTTTCATCATGCGACCTTGTCCCCCCACTTAAAATGCCCATTGTACCCAATGTGAGAGATAAAGAATATAGATGGGTACATAGTGTGAGTGTAAGCATGATGAACATTATAAATTTTGCAATAAAGCACAAGTCAAGTGTGCATCTCCTACCTCTACCCCCAACTTATCACACAACGCTTTCACATAAAAGGTAGCACATGCAGAATAATGTGAAGTAATAACTGTGAGGAGGTTGACTATGGCCAATATTGCCTCATAAAGGTATAAACATGATAACTATACTATAAAAAAGAAGAGAGAGAATTGGGGAACAAGGTGTCCCACTCATCATCAGAATCGGGAGTGGGAGCAATATCACGACTGGATTCCAAAATTGGCATCCCTTAGGTCCTTTGATTCCAAAATTTGGACCGCGGTTAGCTTATGATGCTGGAATCCCTAAGGAAGCAAAAGTTAGCCGTATCATTGAAGATGGAGAATGGAAGTGGCCTTACCCGTGTACATGGGAACTAAAGGAGATAATTATAGATCACCCGCCCACATACAAGCCGAGAGCCAACCTTGAAGACAAGTTTATTTGGGAAGCTTCAAAGAATGGGGTATACAATGCAAAAGCAACTTGGAATGCTATCCGAGGAAGGAATCAAAAGGTAGAATGGCATCATTTAGTTTGGCCTAGCATACACATCCCACGGCAAAGCTTCATTCTTTGGCTTGCCATCAAAGGTAGGTTGAACACTAAAGACAGATTGATTGGCTGGGGGATGAATATAGATCCTAATTGTGTCCTATGTTGTAATGCTGTGGAAACTATGGATCATCTCTTCTTCACATGCCCCTTTGCGGCTGAATTGAGAGCTAAGGTGTTACAAAGATGCTTCATTGTCAAGCCTACACAACCGTGGAACCATGAAGTTTTATGGGCTTTGGGGAAGTTTGGGGGGAAGCACATCAATAAAGTTCTTTGCAAGCTTGCTTGGACTGGTTTGGTGTACTACACTTGGGAAGAAAGGAACAAAAGAATATACAAGGGACACTCCTCATCCGTGGCTTGTATTATGCAAAAGATTGAGCATGTAGTTAGAACTAAGCTTTTACAATATCATGCAAAGATGGCTAATGTAGACTTTAGTTTACTTGACAATTGGAGGATCCATAAGTAATTGTATTTTGATTTGCGGGGGTATGCCCCCAAGACATTGTACATAAATTCCCTATTAATCCAAATTTTACACTTACTTACCAAAAAAAAAAAAAAAAAAAAAAAGATTGCCCAATTAAGATATGAAAAAGTATGGTTTTGTTTTGAAATAGGGCCTTAATTACAGAGACTAGGGGTCACCACCTGACACTTTCAAAATAGGGGTGTCAGAAAACACAAGTTTTGATTATGATTTAAAAATGCTTTAATTTAAGCGCTTTGAAATAGTGATAAATGGCCTTTTTAGTGACTCTCAACTAGTCTATTCAATAAGAGATAATAGACATGAGGGTTTGGTTACGTACAAAAGCTGTTATGCCTAGATACTTAGGGATAACCAGTCCCATCTAATCTTCATAATTATAATCTTACCAAATAATATCTGATTCACTAATATCATAATAAAACAAACTCTGAGTGCATATGATGCATGAAATGTGAGATGGCTATACCTGATCGGGCTTCCTACGATCTCGGTCGAGAATCAAGCCAATTGTAGTTCGAGTGTGAATATAGTGATATGTTTGCCTATTTGGTAATAATGTTTCGTAAGGGATTCTATATGCAAGATAGACTCTACATGCAAATTTAAAGACTAATCTTCTGCTAAAATTTCATGCATGATTCTGGCTTCTACTGAAAATTGGATTCATAAAGGTTATATGATGCAATACTTTGGAGGTTTAAATAACCAAGTAATGATAGTGATGATGGTAAAGATGATAGTAATGATGATAGTGGTGACCAGCCCTAGGCTATGTGCCAAAGCTGCCTATATATCACGAGAAAGGACCAGGTTGCCGTAGTTTAAACCTAAAGTAGTCCAAAATACATACATGTTTGAATGATAAAGGGTTGGTCTGAGTCAAAGTATCAATTTGGAAATTAGTGCTTAGCACATAACTTCAAGGGAGTCTGGTCAGATGATGAATCAGTGCTTTGTACATAACTTCAAGAAAAGAGCTTCACTTTGATATAGAGTTTCACTCTTAGAATGTGTTTTGGTGTAGGGAGGATATGGTGCTTAGCATTTAATCCATAAGTAAGCCTTGCTCACTTTGGTTTGCCCTTATAAGGAGCTTTGCTCCCAAGCTTAGTTTTAACCAAGCGTGGTTTTGAAACAAAAGCTTCATTCTATGGTCTATAAAGAAGCCTTGCTCTCAAGCCTCGCTTTGTAATACCCAAAACTTTTGCATGAATGTAAATAGATGGTTATTCAAATATTTTGAGGTAATAGTATGTTGATTAAGTGGTATTCATCATTAATTGTACTTTAAAGTTGGACTATAGCAGATCATGGGATGGTTATCCTAGTGCATTGATTGGACATCAATTGTTACATATTTATACATTCAAATTACACTTGCACACATCATAAAAAGATATAAAATCTATGTTTTGTGCAGATTTCATCTCCATATCTCCAAAGTGGAATATGTGTTGATTTCCATCACAAAAACAAAAAATTAAGCTACATTGAGGATGTTGAGAAGAAAGCATGTTGCACAACACATCAAAGGATTGAAGCTATTTCAGAAGAAGAAGAAAATTCAGTTGAAATCAATGCAAAGAGATCAGAATCACTATTCTGGAAATTTCTGCAGCAGGGGATCATATTCGAATATGGTTTTACTGTATTCGAATATAAGCTTCTTCACAGCAACGAATTCCATGTGACCCCAACTTCTCCATGTGATGTAACCTGCAATCCAGGGAGGGCAAATCAGTAAAAAAAGATATAGGAGAGAGAAGGAGCCATCATGAGGACAACATTCGGTTATAGGAGAGAGAAAGAGAGGAGAGAAGGAAGAGAGAAGTGGAGTAGAGACATAGAAAAAAAAAAACAGAAAAAAAATCGGGAAAGGAGATTCAGATTTCGTAGAGAGAGTTTTGGAGAGAAATTCATTGAGAGTTCATAGTTTTACATGGGAATTTCAATTCGGCATTAGAGTTTTTGAGATTTACATTTTGAATTCATTCCAATCTCTGTAATCAGATTTTCAGTTCTAAATCCATTTAACTTTCAATTTCAGATTGTAATGTCTTCCAATCAGATTTCCACTTCTGTTTTTCTTCTTTTTAACATGCTCGGCTAAGTCTTCTTGGGCCAAGGCAAGGGTAATACCTTTCCAATGAATCTCAAGTGGCCGAACTTCATGGATTTACTTTGAGTTCTTATGGTTATCAAGTCAATTTGCAGCTGGGTGTCTTAGAACTCATTGATTCAAGACCCGATTAATCCAACTTTGTATATCCTATTGATGAGTTCATAGGTGTTGCTTAACTTAGAACTCTCATGACATTGTTGTATGTGGGTTGCTAGAATTAGAACTCCTATTGTCCTTAAAATAGGTTATGCACATTGAGTGTTTAATCCATGGTTTGTTTCAATTGAAATTAATTTTCTCAAAAATCAGAACAAATTGATTTGGTAATTTATAAACTCTTGGCACTTGAAATTCATTCGGATTGGTATTAAACTTGTCTTGCTCAACTTTTTTTATCACTTAATCTTTTAGTTTAAATTCACTTTGCTTTTGGAAAATTAGTTCAAAACCATCAACCAACCAAATCAGATTTTAATTTTCTATTTCACATTTTTCTGTGAGTTGTGTTTTGCCAAATTAATCTCCATTAGAGTCATTCACTTCATTACTCCCTAGATCCCTGTGGAAATGACCTGGGACTTACCAGTTATTTTGTGCTTCAACCACACCTTGCACTTGGGGGAAAACTTGTCTTGATTTACCTCACTTAACATTTTCTTTAAATTTGAATTTATAATCTGAATTTTTATTTGAGCTTTTATCTTGGAGTGAGGTAATTAAACAAGAACAAGCACAAATTTATGGTGCCGTTGCCGGGGATCTTTGAGAAGCAATGGTGTTTTGAGCCTTTGGAGCATTAACTGGCAGTACATCTCACCACCATTTTCAACAACAGAGCTGCTTAACTTGTTGAGTAACTTTGTTTCATCTCTATTTCTATTTTTTTTATAGTTTTAGTTGTTAGTTTAGTTTTAGAACTGTTTGCATCTGAATCCTGAATTTCTGATTTGAAACTATTTCATCTGATATTCGAATACGGCTGCATTTCTCTGCTGAGAGCTGTAGTTGCAATTCTCTGTGAATCAGTAGATGAAATTGTGAAGTTAGGAGTTTAGATTGGAGTTTTGTTTCAGTCTGAATTTCTGTTTATGCTTTTAAGGTCTGGTAAACTTGTTGGAAACAGATCTGAATTGCATTCTCCATCTTCTCTTGCTGAATTGATTGAATTTGCTGCACTACATTCACAATCTGAATTTTCTGTTGCACATATGGATCCACCACCTGTTCTGCCGGAAGGAAGTGTTCAAGGAGAGAATGATCAAATGGATCAAAACATCCTTAGACCTCTCCGGGAATATCTTTATCCAGCTAGACAAACCACTCCATCTTGCATTGTTCTTCCAAATGGACATCAGAATTTTTATCTTAAACCTGGAACAATTCAGCTTTTACCAACTTTTCATGGCATGGACTCAGAAAATCCTTATATGCATATGAAAGAATTTGAAGATGTTTGTGGAACTTGCATGGATAGGAATGTTAATGAGGACATGGTTAGGCTTAAATTATTTCCATTTTCATTGAAAGACAAGGCAAAAATGTGGTTGAATTCACTTGAGCCTAGATCAATAGGTACTTGGAGAGACATGCAAACAAAATTTTTGAAGAAGTATTTTCCTGCAAATAGGACTGTGATTCTTCAACAGCAAATAATGAATTTTGTGTGTAAATCCAATGAAACATTTGCTCAAGCATGGGAAAGATTCAAGGAATTATTGCAAGCATGTCCACATCATGGTTTTGAATCTTGGAGAATTGTTAATTTTTTCCATAATGCATTAACTCCAAATCTGAAAATGTTGGTTGCCACCATGTGTAATGGTGAATTCTATGACAAAACTGCTGAAGAGGCTTTACATTTCTTTGATGCTTTAGCTGAAAACACTAAACAGTGGGAGGTAGTCTCCCCATTTTGTTCTGAAGTTTCTGACAGATCAAATGATAGAGGAAAGTTCCATCTCAATGGGGCAGATGATGTTGGAGCTAGGTTGGCTGCATTGTCAAGAAAGATTGAATTGATGGAGCAAAAGAAGCAAACATTGAAGGAGAGTGAAGTGAAGTGTGTGATGTGTGAAACCGCAGACCACAGGACTGATGATTGCCCAACACTTCCAGCTTTTAAGGAAGTTCTCTATGGTCAAGCAAATCCCACACAAGCTGCAAGACCCTTCAATCAAAATCAGGGGATGAACACATATTCGCAAGGCCATAGTCCACATTCGAATAACTACAACCCTGGCTACAGAATTCATCCAAACCTTTCTTGGAAAGCAGAAGCACAGAACCAACAATACCAACCTCAACAAAATGTGCAACCCCAACCATTTCCTTCTCAGCCTTTTCAACCTCAGCAGAATACAAATTTTTATCAGCCACCTCACAAAAGATCTTTGGAAGACACCTTGCAACAATTTATGCAAGGGCAGATTGGAACCAACAATCAAAATTTCAAGTTTCAAGAGCAGACAAACAGGGCCATGGAAGACATCCGAAGTCAATTGTCAAAGCTAACTTAAGCTTTAACCATCAGAGAATCAGGGAAGCTTCCATCTCAGCCAAGACCAAATCCTACAAGCCAAGTTCATTTCAGTGAATCATCTTCATCTGTTGCAAATGAAAATCTGGAGCATGTACAAGCTGTTTCAACATTGAGAAGTGGAAAGCAAATTGTCAAGCCAGATTACAAACCACCTGCTGAAGAAATTGAGGAAGAAAATGAGCAAGAAATAATGAAAAATGAAGAGGAAATGCAGCTGAAACAGAAATTGGATAGCAGAACAGAAAGTGAACAGAAACAGCAATTTAGCACTTCTGAGAAAGAAATCATGTTTCAGAATGAAGAGCAAGAATTGAAGCAAAATGAAAGACTAATTGGGGACAGCAAATTGGACAGCAGGAAACTTGAGGAAAAGCAGAATTTGAGCCAAGAAAATCAGGAAATTCTGATGCAGCCAAAGGAATATTCGAATACCAGCAAGCAACATTCGAATAGCAGTAAGCAGCAAATCAGAATCCAGAGAACAGAGCAGGTAAATTCTGAGAATAAAAAGGAAATTTCTGACAATAAGAAAAAAATTTTTGAGGAAAATCAGTTTGAAAAGAGTGAAAAAGATTTTGAAAATGAAGAGATTTTGAATAAAACCAAGTTGGACAAATCTGAATTTGTTCCAAAACTTCCATTTCCACAAAGATTGAACAAAGCCAAGAAAGAGAATTTGAATTCTGACATCTATGAATTGTTCAAACAAGTCAGAATCAATATTCCCTTACTTGATGCAATTAAACAAAATCCATCTTATGAAAAGTTTTTGAAAGATTTGTGTACTGTTAAGAGGAAAATGAATGTGAAAGAAAGAGCATTTTTTACTGAACAAGTGAGCTCCATTTTGCAATTTAAAACTCCTCCCAAATATAAAGATCCAGGTTGCCCCACCATAGCCTGCTTAATTGGGAATCAAAGCGTAGATCAAGCTTTGCTAGATTTAGGTGCAAGTGTCAACCTCTTACCATTCACTGTTTACAAACAGTTGGGGTTGGGAGAACTTAGACCTACTAGGGTGACACTACAACTTGCTGATAGGTCAGTTAAAGTCCCTAGGGGTGTGGTTGAGGATGTCTTGATTCAAGTGAATCATTTTTACTTCCCAATGGACTTTATAGTGCTAGACACTCAGCCCATTCAAGGAAACCAACCAGCTGTACCTGTTATCCTAGGAAGACCATTTTTGGCCACCTCAAATGCCTTGATCAATTGTAGAACTGGAGTTATCAAGTTCTCCTTTGGAAACATGACAATTGAGAAAAACATCTTCAAGGTGACCAAACAGCCGAGTGATTATGAGGAAGTAGAGGAAGTTGATTGGATTCAAACAACCACTCAAGATCACTTTGATAGAGAGTATTTTGATGACCCTTTGGAGAAAGCCTTAGTGAATAATGAGCAAGTAGATTTCCTAGCTGATTGTGACTTGGAGAATTGTGAGGGAGGAGAATTTGAGTAAATGAAAAATTCAGTGCTAATGATGAATCAGTGGAGACAATCTGTTGAGTCTTTAGAGCTGTCCATAGCCAAGCCTCTGTCATTTTTGGACCAGCCACCAAAACCTGAGAGAAAACCTTTGCCAAGTGACTTGAAGTATGTATTTTTGGGTGAGGGAGAGTCCTATCTAGCTGTCATTTCATCTCAGCTGAGTTTGGACCAAGAAAATAGACTTGTGGAAGTCTTGAGGAAGCATAGAGGAGCTTTGGGCTGGACTATAGCAGATCTGCAGGGAATAAGTCCATTGATTTGCACTCATAGAATATTTTTGGAGGATGAGGCCAAGCCTATTAGGCAAATGCAAAGGAGACTCAACCCCAACATGAAAGAGGTTGTTAGAGGGGAGGTAATCAAGCTTTTGGATGCTGGAATTATCTACCCCATCTCAGATTCTAAGTGGGTGAGTCCAACTCAGGTAGTGCCTAAGAAATCTGGAGTGACTGTGATTAAGAATGAAAAAGAGGAATTAGTTCCAATGCGCATCCAAACAGGATGGCGCATGTGCATAGATTATAGAAAGTTGAATGCAGTCACAAGGAAATATCACTTCCCTCTTCCATTCCTAGATCAGGTATTGGAAAGAGTGGCAGGGCATGCATTTTACTGTTTCTTGGATGGTTACTCTGGGTATAATCAGATTGAGATTGCATTGGAGGATCAAGAAAAGACCACATTCACTTGCCCATTTGGCAAATTTGCATATAGGCGTATGCCTTTTGGTCTTTGCAATGCTCCTGCAACATTTCAGAGATGTATGATGAGTCTGTTTAGTGATTTTGTAGAGAGATTCCTTGAAGTTTTTATGGATGACTTTTCAGTATATGGCAGTGACTTTGATACATGTTTGGGAAACTTAGAGAAGGTTTTGATTAGATGTGAGGAGAAAAACTTGGTTTTGAATTGGGAAAAATGCCACTTTATGGTAACTCATGGAATTGTCCTTGGCCACATAGTGTCTTCTAGGGGGATAGAAGTAGACAAAGCTAAAGTGGAAATTATTCAAAAACTTCCTACCCCTAGATGTGTTAAGGATATCAGATCATTTCTTGGCCATGCTGGGTTTTATAGAAGGTTTATTGCATCATTCAGTGCCATTGCTAGACCTTTGTGCAACCTTCTATCCCAGGATGTTCCCTTTGATTGGACACCAGAGTGTCAGGCCTCATTTGATAGACTTAAGAGTTTGCTCACCTCAGCTCCCATTATGCAGCCACCAGACTGGACTTTACCATTTGAGATCATGTGTGATGCTAGTGATTGTGCCATTGGTGCAGTGCTAGGATAGAGGAGGGATAGGAGACCACATGTGTTGTACTATGCTAGCAAAACCCTTAGTGAAGCACAAAGGAATTACACTACTACTGAGAAGGAGTTGCTAGCAGTAGTATATGCCTTGGACAAGTTCAGATCATACCTGGTAGGTTCCCATGTCATAGTATACACTGACCATGCTGCTTTGAAGTATCTTTTGACCAAACCTGATGCTAAGCCTAGACTTATTAGATGGATTCTTCTGCTTCAAGAATTTGATTTAGAAATCAAGGACAAAAAGGGAGTTGAAAATGTAGTTGCTGATCACCTTTCTAGACTCCCACATCAGGATTTAGCATCTTTTGATTCTTTTTTTTGGTAAGTAAGTATAAAATTTGGATTAATAGGGAAATTATGTACAATATCTTGGGGGCATACCCCCGCAAATCAAAATACAATTACTAATGGATCCTCCAATTGTCAAGTAAACTAAAGTCTACATTAGCCATCTTTGCATGATATTGTAAAAGTTTAGTTCTAACTACATGCTCAATCTTTTGCATAATACAAGCCACGGATGAGGAGTGTCCCTTATATATTCTTTTGTTCCTTTCTTCCCAAGTGTAGTATACCAAACCAGTCCAAGCAAGCTTGCAAAGAACTTTATTGATGTGCTTCCCCCCAAACTTCCCCATAGCCCATAAAACTTCATGCTTCCACGGTTGTGTAGGCTTGACAATGAAGCATCTTTGTAACACCTTAGCTCTCAATTCAGCCGCAAAGGGGCATGTGAAGAAGAGGTGATCCATAGTTTCCACAGCATTACAACATAGGACACAATTAGGATCTACATTCATCCCCCAACCAATCAATCTGTCTTTAGTGTTCAACCTACCTGATTCTCCCATCAATGAGACATTCCCTAATGAGCAGTTGTTCCACATAGACTCTTCTGAGGTACCTTGGTTTGCAGATATAGCCAACTACCTAGCTTCAGGTATTGTGCCTTCTCACTGGACCATGCTGGATAGAAGGAAGTTCTTTAGGAATGTGAGACACTTTTTCTGGGATGACCCTTATTTGTTTAAGTATTGCTCAGATCAAGTCATAAGGAGATGCATACCCGAGAGTGAAGCCCAGAGTGTCATTAGTTTTTGTCATACTCTTGCATGTGGAGGTCATTTTTCAGCTAGAAAGACAGTGGCAAAGATTTTACAGAGTGGATTGTTTTGGCTTACCATGTTTAGGGATGTGCATGCCTTTTGTGTTGCTTGTGATAGGTGTCAAAGGCTTGGTAAAATCACTAGGAGAAACATGATGCCACTTCACCCCATTTATGTGCTTGATATCTTTGATTGTTGGGGTATGGATTTTATGGGACCATTTGTGAATTCATTTGGCAATGAGTATATCTTAGTGGCAGTGGATTATGTTTCAAAGTGGGTAGAAGCCATACCAACTAGGACCAATGACCACAAGGTAGTGATAAAATTTTTGAAGGAAAATGTGTTTTCAAGATTTGGAATGCCAAAGGCCATGATAAGTGATAGGGGAACACATTTTTGCAATAGACATGTTGGTCTTTTGATGAAGAAGTATGGGGTGTTATACAAAGTTGGAACATCTTACCACCCCCAAACAAATGGACAAGTTGAATTAGCCAATAGAGAGATCAAAAGAATCATTGAAAAAATAGTGAATCCCACAAGGAAAGATTGGTCTTTGAAATTGGTTGATGCACTTTGGGCTTATAGGACTGCCTACAAGACTATCCTAGGCATGTCTCCTTATAGGTTAGTGTATGGAAAAGCTTGTCATCTTCCTGTGGAACTTGAACACAAGGCCTTTTGGGCAGTGAGACATTTTAATGAGAGCATCACTGAATCTGGTTTTCAAAGAAAATTGTAACTAAATGAGCTTGAGGAGATTAGGAATGATGCATATGAGAATGCTAAGATCACCAAGGATAGAGTGAAGAAATGGCATGATACACATATCCTCAAAAGAGAGTTGTTTGTGGGTCAAAAGGTTTTGTTGTATGACTCAAGGTTACACTTGTTTCCCGGGAAATTGAAGTCCAGATGGAGTGGTCCATATGTGATTCAGAACATCACTGAGTTTGGGGCTGTTGACATTCAAAATCCAACTTCCAAGAATGTTTTTAGAGTGAATGGACAGAGATTGAAAGAGTATCATGAGAATTTTGTTGCTGAAGTAGAGAGTTGGGATCTTGAAGATCCCCCAAATTCTGTTTGAATGAAGGAAGAATTCTGATTTTGTATCATAGTAGTGTAGGTTCTGTTATGCTTTTGATTTTCTGTTTTCTTTTGTTTTTGTAAAAAAAAAAAAAAAAAAAAAAAAAAAAAAAAAAAGAGGTTGTATATGGTTATTGCTAACCTTCAGTTTTCAGCCGCAAGTAGTACTTAACTGAGGAAGTGAAGAATCTGCTTGATGAAAAGAATCTAGTCAAATCTGATGTGATCAGTTGCAATTGCAACTGCAGCTGTGATCATGCAGTAGCTGGACTAAATGCCTTGCCATTGCTGAAATGTGAGCTTGAAACAAGTTGGTGGGGAATTGGTCACAGCAGCTGACTATCAGCTTTCATTTCTTGGTAATAAGTTGAATTTTCATTCACAATCTTCAGGTATGTTACTTCCCCAACCTTTCTTTAATTTGCTGGTTTAATACATTGAGGACAATGCATGATTTTAGTTGGGGGGGACACAATCTGAGTTTGTGGATGTGAATAGTATTTTTACTGCAATTTGCTGAATTGAGTGATTGGATATGATCAGAATGTTTTGAATATGATTTGGAATTGCTTGAATTGAATTAAGATCATGCTTATGTCAGTTTGAGTTTGCATATGTTGAAAATTTGAAAAAAAAATTTTTTGAAAATTTGGAAAAATTGCAAAACTTCTTCTTGAATTAGTTATTTCTTTTGAAATAATTTTCGAATCCTAGCTGTTGGCAAAACTTAATTTGAGTATTCTTAAAAAGTGGGGGGAGAATTTCTGGTTTTCTGGACACTGGAATTACAAATTGCTGATAACCTGTATTCGAATATGGGTCTGGGTATTCGAATATGATGTCAGTTTTAAATCCTGTATATACCCGTGAGTGGCCCCATTCAAGTTTCTGTTCTATTCGAATACGAGCCCTGGTGCCCACAACCCTGAAACCTTCACCATTCCACATCTTCTTCCAGTCTTTTACTTTCAGATTATCTGAGTGTGATTTTGAGTTGACATTGAAAGGAAGATTCAGATACAGAGCTGCGATTGAAGAAGCTAGGGTTTACAGCTTTGGAGAATTTCTGATAAAGGGTGGAGAATCAATTGAAGCAAGATGCCACCAAAGAGGATGAAGAAGATGGCTTACAAAGGTAAGGCTAAAAGAAGGAGCATGAGGATTTTGAGCCAACATGGTAAGGGTTCTTCACTTGTTGTTCAGGAACCCATAACATATGAACTGTCATCTTCTAAATCAGACCGTAGGTCCTCCTCTAGAACAGAATCATTCCATTCTGTAGGTAATGAGAGTTTGAGTGAGAGACATGATGATCATGTCTCTAATGTTGAAAAGGAAAACTTTGTTGGAGTTCCTGAGAATGTGCCTACTAAGGAACACATGACTGCTACTGAGCATGAGGTCCACACCTCTGAAAAGGTTCCTGAGGATGAACCTGAAGCACAATCTGACCATGATCCGTTTGATGAGGGTTCTTTTGATAACTTGAGGTTTTCCAACAAAGCTTCAAAGCTGAAATATGATGAGAATTACAGCAAGAGAGCTGTGTTGAGTGAAAGAGGAATTAAATTGGAGGATTACAATGAACCACCCTATGAATTGTTAGAATTATTTGAGCAAAGGGGCTGGACACATTGGGTTACAACAAGTAGGAGGGCTGTGGTACCATATGTGAGAGAGTTTTATTCAAATGCTGAAGTGGGCATGATTCATGGGAGACCTGAGATAAACTCTAAGGTTAGAGGGAAGAGAATTAGTTTGAATCTTGAGAAGATTTCTTTCATAGGTCACTTGCCTGTTGAAAGAATACCCGAATCCACACCTAAACAAAAAGCACGATGGGAGAAGCAATTGCATAAGGACAATTTGGCTAGGCTCTTCACAGCCAACCCTCAAGCTCAATGGACCACTGCTAGGATGTCCAAGTCAGGAATTACTCCCAAAAGTAATATCCTTCACATGCTAGTCTGTTCTTTATTTCTGCCTCATGCTTACAAGTCAACCATCACTCTTGAACAAGCCATGATTATGGGAAAGTTGTTGTTAGGCATTCCCATGGATTTACCTTACCACATTTGGTTGGTTATTTCTCATGTGGTAGAGAAACCAGAATCCACTGCTGGGCTGCCTTTTGGAGGTTTAATTACAGAGATAATTCAGCACTTTTTGGGAATAGAGGAAGAGGTAGGAATGGCCATTGTGAAAGCTACTCCTTTGATAGACAAGATATCTATGAATCGAAGTCGAGGACAATTGAAGAAGGCTACTCCACCTGCAGTTGAGAACAACCAGCAGCAGCCAGCAGAGGAGGAGACAACTGAAGCAGTCCCTATGAGCACAGAGGAGAAGTTGACATTAATCCAGAAAAATCAAGAAGTACTGATGAGGGAAGTGAGTGAGCTGAGACAGGGGCAGCAAAAGCTTATTCGAATGGTGGAGAGCATATTCGAATGGAGTCAAGAAGGGAGAAATGCTTAATTTCAGTACTTCAGCCATGATCCAGACTCTTTTGTCCCTAAAACCAGATTTTTGACAGCAAATCTTCAGAATATTTCAAATATGTTTTGTCAACAATAGGATTTGGATTAATGTTCCTGCTGTATGTTTCTTTTGATTAGGTTTAAGTTGTTTTGTTTTACTTTTGCTACCTATGACTTTGAACTTACAACTTGGAATGAATGAAATTTCTGTTTTCTTGAAATTAGTGATGTCATTTGCATAAATTGGATTGAGCTGAGTTGAAGTATGGAATTTTAAAGAGTTGTTGTGATTGCCATGTGTTTTTAAGTTGAAAAGTGTGTGAATGGATTTAGTTTGAGGATTGTTGATCTAACATTTGTCTTGAGGAATAAATTTATGAATGAATAATGTGTTTTATGGATTTCTAGATATAGTGGAGACTTAAAACCTGAAGTGAGATATTTGAGCCTTAAACTTTGTTCATGAGAGACTTCATTTACTCTAAGGGCTTTCCAAAAGCTCAAGCTTTTTGCACTTCAAATTCCTTCAATAACTCCACTTATACTATTTTGCTTTGGGTGTTTGTGAAGTGATGGAAGAATGGAACTAGACTTCTAATTCTTAGTTTTTATGGTTGAATGAAATGAAACCAAGGAAATGATATTAGGCCATTTTTCTTATCTTTTGAGCTTAAAAAAAAAAAATTTCCTTTTCTTTGATGAACATCATCCTTGGAGCCAAGTTTGAGCTTTATTAGAGCATTCATACTTCTTTATTCTTACCACATCATACCCTTAACCATTATGAATGCTCTTTAGCCTTCCCTAACAGATTGGAATACACTGAAAATATTAAGGAAGAGAAATAAACAACATTTTGGGATTTGGAGGTGAGAAGAAAGAAAAATGAATGGAATGAGGAAAAAGGAAATGTTAAGGGAAATTGTTGATAAAAAGAAAATAAAAAAGGTGGAAACCGTTTTAATTTTGAAATACATTCACTTGAGGTAAATTCCAAAAAAAAAAAAAAAAAAGAATTGGAGAAGGGTGGAAGAAAGTTTATTTCAGTGTTCCAAATCAGTTTTTGAATTCCTTATCCTTTCCTTCTATTACCTTATTAAAACTCATAACCCCATTACAACCCATTGCAAGTCCTAATTGATCTTTGAAAGAATTTTCATTCAATTGTGAAATTTAAGAATTAGGGAATCATGGTGAAAACTCTGAAATTACTTTGCTACATCATTCCTTCATGGAGTTATGCCAAGTCCAATTCTTTCTTGAATACATCGTTTTTGACTTTTTGATGCCACCTTCTAGAATTTGATGAACATTTACTCTTAATAAGGGGCATCTTGAGTGAAACCTTGTGTGCTCTATTTTCTTTGGAGTGAATTCCAATGTGAGATTTGAAGTCAAAACTTGGGAATGAAATGGAATGCAAAGTTCAGAATTAAATGAAGTTCTAAAGATGTATGTTAAGTTGATAAAGCTAAAAGCTGTTATTCATTCACATTCATTTCACACATTTGGCAAGTTTCACATCTCTTATAAAATTTTAAATTTTAAACTTTGCTTATGAAAATTTTTGCTTATGGTGTTGACTAATTCCATATGAATAGCTGAAATATCATTCAAATTGAAATGAAATTAATGCTTTTGGATTTCTCTCCTATTTCTTCTATTAGAAGCATTACTAGGGACTAGTAATGTTGTAGTTGGGGGGTGTGTGATTGGACATCAATTGTTACATATTTATACATTCAAATTACACTTGCACACATCATAAAAAGATATAAAATCTATGTTTTGTGCAGATTTCATCTCCATATCTCCAAAGTGGAATATGTGTTGATTTCCATCACAAAAACAAGAAATTAAGCTACATTGAGGATGTTGAGAAGAAAGCATGTTGCACAACACATCAAAGGATTGAAGCTATTTCAGAAGAAGAAGAAAATTCAGTTGAAATCAACGCAAAGAGATCAGAATCACTATTCTGGAAATTTCTGCAGCAGGGGATCATATTCGAATATGGTTTTACTGTATTCGAATATAAGCTTCTTCACAGCAACGAATTCCATGTGACCCCAACTTCTCCATGTGATGTAACCTGCAATCCAGGGAGGGCAAATCAGTAAAAAAAGATATAGGAGAGAGAAGGAGCCATCATGAGGACAACATTCGGTTATAGGAGAGAGAAAGAGAGGAGAGAAGGAAGAGAGAAGTGGAGTAGAGACATAGAAAAAAAAAAACAAAAAAAAAAATCGGGAAAGGAGATTCAGATTTCGTAGAGAGAGTTTTGGAGAGAAATTCATTGAGAGTTCATAGTTTTACATGGGAATTTCAATTCGGCATTAGAGTTTTTGAGATTTACATTTTGAATTCATTCCAATCTCTGTAATCAGATTTTCAGTTCTAAATCCATTTAACTTTCAATTTCAGATTGTAATGTCTTCCAATCAGATTTCCACTTCTGTTTTTCTTCTTTTTAACATGCTCGGCTAAGTCTTCTTGGGCCAAGGCAAGGGTAATACCTTTCCAATGAATCTCAAGTGGCCGAACTTCATGGATTTACTTTGAGTTCTTATGGTTATCAAGTCAATTTGCAGCTGGGTGTCTTAGAACTCATTGATTCAAGACCCGATTAATCCAACTTTGTATATCCTATTGATGAGTTCATAGGTGTTGCTTAACTTAGAACTCTCATGACATTGTTGTATGTGGGTTGCTAGAATTAGAACTCCTATTGTCCTTAAAATAGGTTATGCACATTGAGTGTTTAATCCATGGTTTGTTTCAATTGAAATTAATTTTCTCAAAAATCAGAACAAATTGATTTGGTAATTTATAAACTCTTGGCACTTGAAATTCATTCGGATTGGTATTAAACTTGTCTTGCTCAACTTTTTTTATCACTTAATCTTTTAGTTTAAATTCACTTTGCTTTTGGAAAATTAGTTCAAAACCATCAACCAACCAAATCAGATTTTAATTTTCTATTTCACATTTTTCTGTGAGTTGTGTTTTGCCAAATTAATCTCCATTAGAGTCATTCACTTCATTACTCCCTAGATCCCTGTGGAAATGACCTGGGACTTACCAGTTATTTTGTGCTTCAACCACACCTTGCACTTGGGGGAAAACTTGTCTTGATTTACCTCACTTAACATTTTCTTTAAATTTGAATTTATAATCTGAATTTTTATTTGAGCTTTTATCTTGGAGTGAGGTAATTAAACAAGAACAAGCATGCATGTTATGTATGTTTATCACTCACCCCTCGGGTCGCAAGATTCGGGGCGTGACACGCTTTATCTAGTTTTGACTAAGAGCTTTGCTCCTAAGGTTAAATCAGTGCTTAAAACATAATTTCAAGGGAAAGAGTCTTGCTCTAACCAAAGGGGCTTTACTCTTAGGATGCACTCTCGTGTAGAAAATGATTCAATGCTTCACACTTAGTCTTGGGATGAGCCTTGCTCAAATTGATCTAGTGAAGAGCCTCACTCCCGAGCTTTGCTTTATGTAGTTTGGTCTAGTAAGGAGCTTCACTCCTAAGCCTAGCTTTATCTGGTCTGGTCTGGTGAAGAGCTTTGCTTCCAAGCCTTACTCTAGGTTTAGTCAAGTCTGTGTAGTATGGATCCAAAGTTTGATGCTATGTAAATACTCAAGTATAATGACAATCATTATCACAGTATTGATATACTCACAAAGTATATTTCATGAGTACTTCCACAGGGGAAATGGATTTAGAGATTAATAGCTTTAAACAATCCTAAGCTATTTCTATTCTCTGGAGTATTCCTTGCTCAGGTAAATACTCTAGATTGATAAGTAATTACTTTCTAAGAATATTTCCACCCCTGTGAGTGTGTGTTTACATACCTTCTGGTGTTCTACCATTTTTAGCATTATTTTAACATGGAAATTATCAGAAACTAAGTAGAACATTACATGTAAATATGCACCATAACACGGTAATATGTTGTGAAGAATTTTCTAAGGTTATCTTGGGTTTATCCAGTCAATATCATATATTGGGCAAAACTCAAACTTAAGTTATGAACTAGATAACTTTCCCTGACAAATGATTTTTATTTTATTATTAAAAATATTTTCATCTTAAAAATGTTGATATACTAATTATAACACTTAAACAAACAAAATAAAAATATAAAAAATTTTAGAAAGAGAAAATAAAACTAAACGAGAAATTCCAGACAGAGAAAGCTTGGAATTCTTCCAAAAAGTCTTGAGAACTCCTCTTAGTGTGCAAATGTAAGGAATGAGAGGAGATGGAGGGAGGTGGGATGAAAATGAGAAGAGGGGAAAACCTCCTTCCAAACAAAAGCTTTTCTCATTTGAATGGGCAAAAAACATTGCCGATCCATCAAGCAGAGAAGTTTGCCTAATAAAGTAGGCAAAAATCTTTACTAGGCTCATTTTGTGGCTCTTTTTGCTAAATAGAACAAGCAAAAAGTTCTGCACAACACCACGACCTAATATGATCACAAAACAAAGCAGGGAGGCAAGTTTGCATTTTGAGATAGGCAAAAAAGTTTGTCAAGCTTGCTATGGCAAGCCTTTTGAAAGCAAGGCTTAAAAAGGGGGCCACTTGGCTTGAGCCCTTGGCTCAGGCCATGTTTTACGAAGTTCAAGTTTTACTTACAAAAGTTCAGGCAATTCTAAGACCTTTGTTGCAGTTTTTGGGAGCTTTCAGGACCTTCTTGGCACTTTTTGGAGCGATTTAAACCACTTAGGTCAAAACTATGCTCAAATTGGGATTTCTGAGGTCATTTATGTTCATGTGAAAAATATTACACCAAAATGGACTGAAATAGAGAAGGAGGCATGAAATCTTCTCTATAACCTTTGCAAGTATATACAAGAGGGCTCTACCTCCTAAAATTAAGTATAATATTCCAAAAATGCCCTCAAAATGACTCCCAGACCTCTTTATGAATTTACAAATAATTAACAAAATTTTGAACCAGGACTTCAAAGGGAGTCCCTAAGATTTAAACAAACCTGGGCTAGCTATACCTTTACCTCAAGGAACATGTCTTCAACATTTTTATGCAATTTCAATGCCTTCTAACTTGATTTGAGAGCCTCAATGATGTCTATGACTTGGTTGTTTCAATTTTGATGGTAAGTGCAATTTTAGCCATTCTGGCGCCAAAATAACCTCTAAAAGCACTTTTTAAATGCTTCAAGCCCAAATTTGAATTCCACCACATGCTTTTGAATATTTTGGACCTTTGCATATTTTTGAAACTTGGTTTGATTGCTTCGATCAATATTACTTTACGAGTTTGCCAGTAGTCTTCAAAATTGACCTTCAGATCAATTTTTTTTTTTCAATGAGTACCTTTACACCAAATTGACTTTTAAAATTTCAATTTGGCCAATTTTTTTAATGTAACAATGTTGAGTTCCCTCCTTCAATGTCTCTATAAATTTCTACAAAGTTTTGATCTCATCTGGGCTCTAAATTTGACTCTATTCTGAATCTAAGGACACAATGGTTATTTTTGACCCAACAATTCTTGGTATTGAATTTGAGCTAATTTCCCAATCTAAAGGTCAAGAAAAATTACAAAGATATTCTAGAAGTAGAATTGAACATTTACAAAGATATGTGCTTCTCAAAATGAATTTTAGAAATGTAGAAAGTGCCGAGCAAAAATAGGATGTCAACAGCTGCCCCTCTTTGTTTTGTGCTTTTTAAGTACAAGACTTTGGGTCCCCGAATTTTTTCCCAAGACTTAAAAAAACTCCATTACGAATATCTTGGTTTGAATGAATCAACGAATCGAAGGTTGGGTTAGGGTCAAACCACATGAGGTAAACGAGACTAGTCAGCAAAAGGGACAAAGCCCAATTTCCTACAAGCCTAGTAGCCAAACCACTAGGCAAAATGGCTTGTGGCAAATTGTTTTGCCATCAAGCTAACTTTCAAGCTTATTTGCCTAACACTCTTTGCAAAATCTTTTGCCTAACAAGTTTGGCAAAACTATTTGCTTGACAGGTTTTGAAAAAATCTTTGCCTAACATTCTTGGCAACATTCTTTCCCTAACAAGTTTAGCAAAGAATTTTGATCAAGAAAATGTCTATATACGGGGCTAGTCTTTGTTCATCTTCATCATTCAAACCAAGACATAATCTCTCTATAATTCTCTCTCAAAAATTGTTCCCTTTTGAAGGAGTTCCAAATATCAAAGTTCCTGTATCAAAACAACTATCCTTTTCAAGTAAGTAACAACCTTCCCTCTTTTTGTTTAAAAGAAGTTATTATATTGTAGAGAGAAATATTCCCCAAGTATTTATTTTTAAATTATGCTAGAATAAATAAATGAATGAATAAAAATTGAAAATTTTATTGCTATGCTCATGCTCTCTCTTTAAAAAAAAATAAATTTTATTTACAATAATTTAAAATACCTGTCAAGTATGCTTTCAGCCATTTTCTTTGCTATTTTTTCATAGAATGGTTAGTACAAGATCCAATCAAAGGAATTTATTAATGAACATCTTGAATCCTCCCAAATAAATTCCTTTTCAATTGGTTATGCCAATCAAAAGACCCATCATCAAATAAGAAGCAATGAGGTGCCCGATCGGGAAATCTTACCTCCTACTCCCAGAGTTCCAACAAATAGAAAATATATCTCATGGGACCATTTCTTGTAAGATGTAATGAGAGTACTCCTTTTCTTTACAAATTAAAATTTCATCCTTCAGTGCTAATGCAGTTTCCCTATGTTCACACGCTAATCCCCTATTGCCAAGGTTCTTCTATGGAATGTCTAAAAATCTTATAGAAACTTGATCCTCAAATGAAAAATGGACTCTTGTCAATGGGCTTTGGAATTTTATGAATTTCAAGCACATTTCCTCTCGCTCTTCCTTGATCAAAGCTCTATCAAAAAGGTGGTTTATTGATATAGATACCTTTCATTTTGGATTTTGCAAAATTGGCATCACTCCACATGATTGGTTTATGATCATCGGCCTCAAATTCAATGGAAACTTAGTGGTTATTGGGGATTGTTTAGTTGCGAGAGCCAAGGAGCTTTGGTATTGAAGACGTTGACTTCGACTGCAACTTCAAAGAAATTTAAACTTCTAGTTTCTATAGTGTAAATTTGATTTTTATTCAAAGAAAGTTACTAGACAAGAAATCTTAAAAAGGCTTAGAAGACTGACGCTTCTAATCCTGACGGGCTACTTTACTTCCACCGCTTCATCTTGCTTTCCCATATTGGGAACGTTTTACTTATGATCTTTTTGTCAAAGCTATGAGGCTTCTTTTTTCTTCTCCCTGTGCAAGTAACACAAGCTTCTGGTATTTTCTCTCTTACTAGTGTTTTGAATATCTCAAAATTGGTGCCCCCACATTGACTATAGATTAACAAAATGATACCACAAAAATCCCTCAAGCAGCTTATTGGGATCGTGTTAATGTTGCATTTTCTCCTAACATAACCAATTTCTCCTTGTTTAAATCTTAATTCGAGATGATAACTACTGACAAAGTATGCTGGTCACTTTTCTAGCAATGTATCATGGTCAGCTTTGCTAGTAATAATGTTCCCTGTTCTTTTACTCGACACATTTTCAAAGGCATCGATACCTGGGAACTTTATATTAGGGAAAGATGTTAGGCTTAATCCAATGATTGTGAATTAAGAATTCCTATGGACCCTCTTGTTGGCACATACAGTGACCTTTCAACTCTAATTCCTGATCCTATCCCAGCTGTAAACTTTCTAATGCCGGTAGGAACTAGTCATGATGAGTGGTTTAACAAAGTTTCCCTTAGGTAAATTCAAGTGGCACTCACACTTGATGGAGACCAAGAAATTGTAGTGTATCCCAGATGTATTGGCGAAAATTAGACTTAAATGGAGGGGTCGTTCCTTGTGTAACCTATGAAGCTGCCCTTAAATCTTTGAAGGCTTTAGAAGTTCAATGTGCCAAATTTCATATAGAAATTGTAAGTACCCTCAATATCTTATCTTTTATTCTTTCACAAAAATCTCTACTTATTTAAACTTCTCTATTATTTAAGCTCGACTTCGTCAAAAACTAAGGGCTAATTATATAAATCCTGACTCTGATGCAGAAGAGGGTGATAGACCACAAGATGTTGCCCTAGAAATGAATCAAGAAGTGGAAGAAGGTAACAAAGAGCCTTCTCAACAACTAGTGAATTTTAATCAAGAAGGTGCTGATTTAAGCCAATATTCAGGTGGTCTTGGTTGTTCCCAATGTGAGTTGATTACCAAGTAGCGATTCCAACTGATTCATCCATTGAGACAAGCTACTAGGTGCCTTATCACATGGATCCTTCTATTGAAAGCAATTATCCAATGTCTCGTCAACTTGAAGTTTCTCCTAGAATGAGTTATCAATCACCTTATCCAATTGACATCTCTTCTCTTAACTCTTTTGATCCTTTTACAAGCATAGGTCCTAGATCTATTCCTTCTTTTAATAACCGAATTGGAAGCCTTCCTAATATGCCTTTATTGTCTCCATATCATACACCTATCCCAGGAAGTTATGGATTGCCTTTGGCTCAACAAGGCATTTTCACCATGTAATTACAGTACACCCAATTATCAATGCCCTGGGGGAGGTGCAATTGATGACCAAAGTTGAAGTCTTTAAGATCATTAGTACTTGTTTTGTAATAAACCTCATAATGTTTTGCTAATGGATAGGGAATACTATTTATTTATAAAAATTATATTATCACCATCATCTTGTATAAAAGTAATACTTAAAGATTTCACCTAATTGACAAGGCTTCTATCTTTAGATTACTATTATGCTTTATTATTGATAACTTATTCCTCTTGCTTTGCAGACCAGGATAGATCTTCAGTGGGGTCATGCTCAGTTAGTAGCATAGCATGATGACTTATCCACTAGTGACGAAGATATATTCAGAAACAGATTCTTTGACTAAAGATCCTTGATAAATGTTATTGGCCCTCCTTGGTTTGTGATGATGTTGAGCCAGTTTTGGCACCCTAATCTATCTTTGTTCCACTTCTATTCTTGTGAGCTTTCTCCTACTCCAGAAGAATATCAAGGAATGCTATTTGGCTTATTTGACATTGGCAAAAGCATAGCTCTTTTTTGCAATGGTTGCTTTATTAAAGCTATGAAAGAGGTAACCTACTTTCATAAACTTGTACTCCAAAATTTAGTTCCTTGTGTTCCTTTTTTTGAACTTTCAGCTTTGCTGGGTAGATTCCAATCTTCTGAAGGTTTCAATACCAATCGTCAAGAATTATTTGGGAAGATAAAGTTATGGTGGGCAACCTGTATCAATAGTTTGGGTGTAGCCATAATCAGCATCCTACTATTTCCTCATCTTGACATGATGGTTGTTGGGAGGTTTTGTAGCTTTGTTTATCTTTTGAGATTTGGATATTCCATCATTCTTTTGGTGGTAGTAGAAACATAAAGATGTTTATCTTCTTCTCTTTTATTTGACAGCTCTCATGTTGGTGCTTCAGCAGAACTACTTTATCTGTGGATTTTTGGGCACATGGTATGCATTAGGACACACAATCATTTATAGTTCTACCCTACCATCATTCAACTTATATCTATGAGTCATTAGACTCAATTCCAAAAAAGATCTCCTATTCCAGATTCTTTTGATGATGGACTACTTTACTATTAGCTGCTCATACTGATCGAATCACTTGGTCATTCACAATAGGCATTGAAAGACCTCCCTACATTATCAATCGAGACTTTCCCTTGTACCTCTTGTGGGTCTTGGCAGTGTAGTTGCTTTTAGAGGCACCAGATTATTACACCAATATGGGATGTGTCAAGATATCCCCACTTCTGGTGACACCAGCAGTATATATTTTGATGCCATAAATAGCGCTAAAGATGCACGAGTTACACAGTCTCTTCAAATGTGGGAGAACAATTAGCACTTTTCTCATCTTCTTGAAATCATATCACAGAACCTCAGCATCCCTGGATATTCCAACTAGCTTATAGAAGAGATTACTTGTACTAATAATTTCTTTGCCCTTCTTCCACCTTCCTTTGATCCTTTATCTTTTGAAGCTTAAATTGCCCAATTGTCTTCTATTAGATTCGGCATAGGAAGACAAATCGACACCTTAAGAGGATAAGTAAGCACTTTGGGCATAAAATTGGTTGATAGTGAGCAAGCTCAAGCTTCAATTGAATAGATTGCCTCTTCATCAAGCAATGGTGGCCTGATCACTTTGAAACATTCTCTTAAAAGAGCACGCCATTCTTATAATTAAGCCAGAGAACAAGTAGCTACCAATGATACCCTCATAGCTCATCTTGAAAGTGAAATTATAACTGACAAGGCTCATCTTGCTGATATTACCTCTTCCAGAGATTTAGAAAGCCACAAAGCTAAAAGAGCTTAAACATTTCTCATGGACTTGCGGATTTGTCATAACTAGGTCACTGTTGATAAGAATTCTTTAATTAATCAAGTGGCTGCATTGACCATTGAAATTATTGAGCTTCATTAAGAGATTAAAACACTTCATCATGCAAATTAGCAATCTTCAATCCTTGTAATGAGTATCTTATCCTATATTACAGTTGAAAGATTGTGGAACCCTACATATCTTTTCTTATAAAGCTGCAATTGTTAGTATCCATGTAATCTTTATTTCATTAATCAAAAGAAATTTGCTTGAAAGAGAATTCTTTTTATGTATTATTCACACTAAAATTAAATGAATGCAATCAAAATGGCGGTGGAATAAATGGTACCCCTTTATTGATTCCAAAGATCCTGACCCAATCAACGAGGCTTGCTAATAGCGATATAACATGTTCCTGGTGAGTTGATGTCTTCAAAAATCTTCCTTCTTCATTTTTTGACACTTGCATGTTTTCAAATCAATACTGAAGAAGAAATGATCACATCATCATTCATTCGCCTTCATTATTTATACTCCACTTGCAATCACACACACACTTTTGTTTTTATACTGATATTGCAATTAGCATCCTTACGAGTTTTCACCAAAACCAGTTATGCCATTGTTTCACAACAATGCCTTTTCGAGTTTTCACTATCATACCTTGAAATCTCGAGATCCTGAGGAGTGAATTTAAATTGAAAGTTTAATACACCTGGTCCATTATAGTCTCACTATTTACTTTTAGAACTATTGACCCTCCTTTTGTTGATATAAATAATAATAATAATTTTATTAATAAAACACACACCAAGATTTAAATTAAAACTAGACAACATAAGTTTTGTCTATTTCTAAAATGGTATTTTCATATCTAAAAACGGTATTTTCATATCTATATACTTCTAAAGTTATCACATTTAAATCGTAAAAGCTGCTTAATAGCACTATGGGGCTTCAAATAGTTGTACCGACCCTCCTAGATATCAGGTTCTGCACCTGCAACACAGTCTGTAGGGATGTGAGCACCAAACCACTTATGCTTATGATGTATAAAAATATGCTTTTCATAATGCATTTCATGAATCACATAAAATAATGAATATAGCAAAGAATCATCGACTACATCAACACATAGCAGGATAGGACAACATTAATTCGTAACTTTTATCGTGTCAATCTTTTTTTATTTATTATTTTCTTTTCCCAAGGTGGAGAAGGATACTCTATAAGTCTATCCTACAATAAAAGTGGTAGTCCAAATCATTGCAAGTTCGTATAAATATACGGGTCACAAAGCACCCCCACGTCGTCGTTTGTAGATCTGAGTCTAAAGGCCACGATAGCCTTACTATTTCTGTCGTCCTTGTGGATTACTAGTCCACAGGCACGATTACCTGACTCTACACAGGTTTAGGGTTTTTCAATCTAAGGGTATCTCATAACCTTCCCTATTTTCTATAGTATCCTCATTTTCCTCAAAATCAACATTCTTTTAGATTTTCGCTTTACGTTGTTAGAGTTTAGAAATAATGTCTGTGAGTATGTATTAGCTTTCACAATTTCAAGTCTCCATTTTATCATCTGTTTCACAATGAACACATATTCATATCATAGCATGTCTTAGTATTGAATAGAAAATTTGTAAATCTAATCATAATTTTAGTGTGATTGAAAATCCAGCTACCAAACTTAATAATATAAAATTAAACTCACAATTATATCTCTATTAAAATAAACATTACAAAAAATATAAATAATATATTAATTTCCCTACCTTAAATCTGAAGAAAATATGAAGAACCTCAAATGTCTAAAACTTCGCTCCTTCGAATTTCCCATCTTGGGCCAAATTACCATGATCTGACACTGCCATGATGATCACAACGTCAAAAATACCAAAGCCTTGCTATTCCTGAACTTAAGTCCTCACTTTCTCCCTTCTCTTTCTCTCTCTTCTTTCTTTTTTCTCTCTTCTTTCTCTTTCTCTCTCTTTCTTTTTCTCCCTCTTTCTTCTTTTCCTTTTTCTTCTTCTTTCTCGGTTTACTTCTCCCCCCCACATATAGCACACATATATATATGTCTATGTGTGTGTGAAATCATGGGGACTAAGGGGTAGGCGAGGTGATTAAGGGGTTTAGGGTGCCACTAACACCCATTTGGGGTGCCACATTTTGTTTTTTTATTTTTTTATTTTTTTAACTTGGTGCCCAAGTTTCATTTACCACATGCTTATATACATACATATATATAACATAATTATTAGACAACAAACTATTTGGTTTTTTTTTATAATATTTGTCAAAATTTAAAATTTTAGGTTATCACATTCACTGTGCTGGCATTTTTGTATCTTGCCATGAATCTACTTTTTTACCTACAGTAACCACAAATGGGTTTTCATCGTAGCCTCGAATCATATATTTATTTTGTTTCTCTCATACACATGGGAATTTTAAATAATAGCTTATCATTTACAGCATAGCATCAAAACATTCCTCATGGTCTTTTCATTAATGAACAAATCCCTTATATGAGAGATCTCATGAATAAAACATCTTTACACTATCAAAATTAATAGGGCTTGGGAATGCTTCTCCATCCATCTTTGCCAATATGAGGGCTCCTTCTGGTAATACTTTCTAAACAATGAATAGTCCCGGTAGTTAGGCGCAAACTTTCCTTTATGACCGCTCTCTAAATTGGTAGTGGCTCACTCTCAAGTATAAGAGGTCGGTTGAGTTTAGTCTAGGTGAGTCCTAGGTCATCTCCACAGGGAATAAAGGTGTGCCTAAGTGTTGGGAACCTTGCTTTCAAAATCACTTGCGAAAATCTCAAAAAGAAAGGATGAAAATCTTTTTGGAGTTTTCGAATAAGTAATTGAAAATCTGATTTGATAGTAATTGGGAAAATGATTTGAAAATTTAAGAGAAATACACTTAAACTAAAACTGAAACACTAAGGAAACAACCAATTCAAACACTTAACAGGGTACATGAATTGCTTAAACACTTGGATTAATGGAGATACTTGGTTTTAACCTATTCCTGTAATGTCCTCGAAGGCTTGAACTCGAATGTGAAACTAACTCAACCTAACCTTTACACATGTAAGATTAGGCTGGAAAATTCAACGTGAAAAGCCTTATTTCGTAGAGAAATTGTAATTCCGGGGTTTTGAAGTCAAGTTCGAAATCACCGGGACATGGAATTGATCTCCGATTCACGTTAGTGCAAATGGGAGTCAATTGTATCACAGGGTTTCGTTTTCAAAAATCAACCTAAAATTACAATTCCTACGTTATCATTCAAAAGATAATGAATTCATTTCAATTTGTTCTATCCGAGTTCAAGACCCTCAATTTCATTACAAACTTAGGTTAAAACCAAGAAAAGCCCTAGCCTAGCATAGCGAAAGTATAAACAAAGCAATTCGAAAAGAAAAACATCTTCAACATGCAACAAAACACAAGAAGGAAATAGATTGAAAATGTTTAAAACAATTTCGAAAGCAAATCAATACAAACTAAGTCTACGAAACACTACGAAGCGAACATACCATACAAAACACATAGAACATGAGATTTTTATTAAAACGAATTAACAAATTAAAACTTACACATGAATTATACTGCGAAAACAAAATCAAACTTGAACAAGCCAAAGTGAAAGCAACAAATCCCAATCCTTAGTGCAATTCGAATGTAATCTTCACATAAAAACTCTTAGAAAATAAAATCTGAACTTTTCCTAGGGTTCTGAACCTCTGTACAACAAAAATTTTTCCCTTTTATATTATTACATAGTTCAAGGGCATAATGGTAAAATCACATTCTGAACATCATCCTGAACATGTGCTGGAGAAGTCATCAGGGGCGCCTATGGCTGATGTGGGGCGCCCGTGGCTTGGTTGTCAAAGGTGTTTGATGAAGTTCCTAACAAAACAACCCCAAAACACCCTCTCGATGGGCGCCCATCTGATTAAGGGTGGGCCCCATGGGTAAGGAGGGGCGCCTGTGGGTAGTGAGGGGCGCCCGTGGGTAGCCTCCACCAACTGCTCGATGAAATGCCTCTGACACTTGAATTTTTTCTCCAAAATCACCTCTCGGTGGGCGCCCATCTGCTTTTGGGTGGGGCGCCCGTGACCTCTGTGGGGGCACCCATCAGTTCCAACTTTAGCCCCTTGCCTCCTTCAACTCACATTTACCTCTTTTCTCTTCAATTTGATCACCAAACACCTGCAAACATCCACAAATATGCAAATTAGCTCACTTCATTATAACTTATAAGATTTATGAAGATAAAACACTTAAAACCCATTGCAAAATCATGATGAAATAACATTATATGTGCTCAATTGCACCCCCCCAACCTAAACATTGCTAGTCCCTAGCAATGCATGCAACTAGACCATGGGCCACACAAACTTATGCTAGAACATCTCTGACTGGCAAATCTTTATTCAAATCAAAACAAATTAACTCAAATCTAAGCTACCATGATGTCCATTGTCGTAGGAACACACGGCCGCACTTAGCGCGTGAGGCAAGCCCTTTAAACCCCTAGGTTCCCCCTAGTGGACGAGTAAGGTCTTGTGAAGGTTTGCAGTGATGCTACCCACAAACATCTATGGTATGGTCTCAAGGTGTCAAAGAGTGATTAAGGTAAGCAACGAATCAAGTTCAAACTCAACAAGTCACAAAACTTAAATATCATGTGTAATTCCCAAGTGCTAAGCATGAATGCATGTACTATCAAAAATGGAAAAACATGTGTGCAAAACAGTTGCATTTATTTAACAAGGTCTCAAGAGCATAATCGAAACTAAGTTTCAACTTCAAAAACTCACAAGGTAGACCACTCATAGAAAGAAACTCACTCATTTAAGGTTCACTCATACCTATGAGCACATAATGCAATGGTCTCCTAGTTGCACACAACCACACGAATAAGTGAGTGTATTGAATTGAGATTCCGAGTGGATAGCTCATATCAAAAAGTTCCAATGCCATGCAATAAATTACACCACACAACTCACACAACGCCACCACATGCACACACAAGAGTTGCTCACTTAGAATCTACTAGGTCTTTGATCCGGTTGTAACTTGGCCATGAGGTAATGGTTAAACAATGAAAGTTATGGAAATCAAAACACATGCCTTGGGATAAATATGCTCAAGTACGCACGAGTCCCAAATTTCGCATTTCCATTCTATACTGTAACCAACCGCACGAAGCGTATTCACAAATTTACATCCTACTTTTGGGACCTTCTTAGCAACTGCACTACAAAGCATAAGTCCCACAACTGAATCAACAAAAGGAATAAAGAAAATTCTTTTTTCTCTTTTTTTTTAACAAAGAATGAACTATACAACGTATAAATTCTCATCCCAGCATTCATCCTCATTTGCATCTCTAAAGCTTACATTCCTAACTTAGACTTTGAGGCATTTTCCTAGCCCAAGACATATACGGGTAAGGCTTAAAGTATGTGAATGAGGGGTAAAGGATATCATATGAGAGGTGTACCAAGAAGAGAAAAATTTAAATCACACACTTTATTGTAAAGCTTCAAGTTGGTTCCCAGGATAATGTCATATCAAGAAAGGACAAGAAGGCTCAAATTAACAAAGAGGGCCTAGCATCATTTTCAAAGATTACAATAACTCATATACGCCAAGTGAAACTCATGCAAGTGTGTGAGATGCAATTAATGCATTGAAAACCAAAGTGAAACATGAAAGAGTTGTAATTATGTGCAACCCCTCAAAAAAATAATAATAATAGGCTCAAAAGCTCACCATAGGGGTATAAGTCTCTACTTAGTCCAAAAATGCTCAATTGACCAATGTTACACATAATTCACTCTTAAGCACATAAATTCTTCCATAATAGCCAAGAATGCACAAGGTCCTAACACACTCAACTTAAATTATGTTTCCCGTCAAAGTTTAAACATGACTTATTTTTTTTCACTCTCTCACTCAAATTCACCATCAACCAAACCAAAAAGGGCCAACATGCAGGTACAAGTGTGCTAAGTCATGTACGTAAGATCAAAGATGCTCAAAATTTGAAAATTTTGACTATTTTAGTACAAAGGGTCATCATGCGAACTCTACCCCCCAACCTAAACTAAACATTGTCCTCAATGTGAGAACGAGGAAGCATATGTGGGGCTGTAGTGTGTAAAATGAGCATGATGATGATGAGCATAAAGAGCAATCAATATGTAACACATAAGTCAAGAATGCACCCAAAACGAGAATCCCCATAAGCAATAAAGAACAACCCCCAACCTAGTTTCTACAGCCCTTCCAACAACAACCAACAACATATAGCCAAGTGTTATGCTCAAAATGTAGATACAGAAGGTAAAAAGGGTGGATATTACCTCAAGAGCTTCCTTATTTGAAGAAAAGAAAAAACTATACAAGAGAAAAGGTTAGAAAGAAAATAAAAGAAAAATAAAGGGAAAATAAGACAAGAGAAAGAGTTAGTAGTGAACGTAAGAAAATATAAGAAAACCAAAAGAAAGTAAACTACTTCACCACAAAGAGGGTGTGGACTTGCATTAAAGAAAAAATAAAGAGAGTACAAAAGATCACCCTAAACCAATTATAGCCGACACTCCAAAAGGAAAGTATTAGGTTGATACATAGTGAACTACAAAACGGAGACCTAAACTAGCAACACAAGGTCAACATATCAAACTAGCCTAACAAACTACGAGCTTTCAGGGTGATCAAAATATGGGTCAGGAAGAGGGGGAGCAGTAGGACCCAAAGTACGAAGAGCGGTAAGGATCGAATCCAAAGTAGCACCATAAGATTCCAATAATCGGTGCTGAGCAGCCTGCTTGCCCTCAATCCCAGCTAATGAGCCACGAATGGCAAGAAGCTCAGCCTCCACATGCTGCAAGCGAGCATCCATAAGCTGAAGAACATCGCGCCGCCAAACGGGCGGGGGTGGACGTGGAGGGTCAGAAGTGACCAGTGGAGCTATGAAAGTAGAGGATCCCGCAGCAGAAGAAGAACTGGGCTGCGCAGTAGCGGGAGGATCCCGTAAGCACAACTGAGCTGTACTCTGGGCACTGGTGGACTCAGATATCATAACAGAAGGAAGAACAGTCCGAGCAGTGTCCTCCACAATCACCCTAAATTGCTCGATAATACCAATAAGGAGTCCACCAAAGGGTAGCACGGAACGTGCTGTAATACTCATAGCTCGCTGAATGATGGTATCAAAAATCACAGAAGCAAGATCGATCGGAACTCCAGAGACAATGGCATAAAGCAGTGCAACATGCTTTAGACTAATAGAATCATCATGCACCAATGGGAAAATCTGACTGCAGGAAAGCTCATGAAGGACTTGGTATATGGGACTTAATTCTTCTTTGGAAATTGAGAAACAAACCCCCAAGTCTGGTGAGAACTATCAGAAAGAGCAGCGGCCAAAGTATCCCGAGAAGGATAAGTAACCTCAGAGTAAAGGTAGCTAGGATCCACCACCTATGCAAGATCGAGAAATGAAGCGATAGTAGTTGTCGTGAGGCGAAAGCATCGCCCACATACCTTAACCAAAAGTTACCACGCACCCTCATCCGGTGCATACACCTTGACATTCGCAAAGAATTCTCGCACTAGCACCGGGTCAGTAAAAGCACAAAAAGACATAGCTCAAACCCACCCCCTACTTGTGATAATATCCCGAAGGGTAGGAAAGTGTGACAATCGAATTCCTCGCTCACATAACATAGGCTTATGGCTCCAAGAAGTCTCAAACTCCAATTGGCGAGTGAAATTCCTAAACCGATAGGAATCAAATGGTGGCTCATCTCCATCCTCACCCCTATGATCATCAGTATTAGAGTCCTTGGGAGAGGAGGACACAGCCTTCTCAGCTGAAGAAGTATCACCCACACTCTCATTCTCCTCAGTAACAGCCACCTCTTCTTCCTCAGACGAAAAAGAGGGCAGAGGTGTAGGTTCATGACGCCTCTTAGATCGTCTAGCTTGAGAGGATTCCCCATGCTCCTCAAGTCGGGCCTGCTTCCTATGTCTTTGTATGATTCAAGGGCAAGCTAAATATGCAGTTAAAAGGCTCACAAGGTATCACAAAGCTCACTTCCAAGTATAACCCCCAATGCACACGCAAACAACTTAGGTGAAACAATATCTCAAACACATGGTATGCACTTTTGTGTCACCATCCTCCCATGCATTAAACATAAGCCCACAACATCAAATGCATTCCTTAGAGAATCTAAAGCATAAAACTTTACTCACACTCCCATTTGGCCAACACAAATGGTTGAGGCAATTTCTCAAACACTTAGCAGCCAACATTCAAGAACTCCCATCACAAATAACACATCCATCCCCAATCCTCCAAAATCAGCAAATTGAACCAAACAATCATCAAATTGTACCAAAAACCAAAACCAAATAGCATCACCCAAGCACCCAACACATATAGCCAACTTACCTCAACAAAAAGAGAACTCTTCTTCCATCCCCACACACATACCCACGCACAAAGGAAAAACCAAGTGAGAACTCCCCAGCCACGATCCAAAGAAAGAAGAAAATTTCATGGAATGATGGTCAAGATGGAGAGTAAAGCAAAGCCATTGATGGGGCTTCAAGTGTGAAGAAATCGGGTAAAGAAAAAGGCAAAGGAGTGTTCAGCTGAAAGGGGAGTGATATAAACTCATTGCCCAATGTGGGGTCACGTGACCCATTAAAGAGAAGCACATGCCCTTCACGGGCGCCCATGGGTGGGCTCGAGTACAAGACGGGCGCCTATGAAAAGTGAGGGGTGCCTATGAAAAGCTGATTTTTTTTTTTTTTTTTGTAACAAAAGGGTCCTAAATGAGGCATCGAAAGCAAAACTAAACAAGACAAAGGAAAAAACAAAAATACAGACACTATTTACAAATATGGACTTCAAAGCACTACTCAAAAGGAAGAGGGTCGGTAAGTTCCCAACTCTCAATCTCAGCCACGAAATTCTCCAAGTATGGCTTGAGACAGTAGCCATTCACTTTGAAAGTAGTGTTGTTGCGTGGGTTATGCACCTCGCACACACCATGCTCTGAAATAGAAGTGATGGTAAAGGGACCCGGCCACCGAGACCTTAGCTTCCCAGGAAAGAGATGTAACCTTAAGTTGTACAACAAGACTTTCTAGCCCACATGGAAGGATTTCCTAAGGATGTGTCTATCATGTAAATCCTTCATTTTAGCCTTAGCAATTTTTGCATTCTCGAAAGCATCATTTCTCAATTCGTCAAGTTCATTCAGTTGAAGCTTTCAAAGAATGCCGGCATAATCTAGACTCTCATTGAATTGCCAGATTGCCCAGTAGGCTCGATGTTCCATCTCAACGGGTAGATGGCAAGCCTTGCCAAAAACAAGACGATAAGGAGACATGCCTAGAATGGTCTTATAAGCCGTATGATACACCCACAACGCATCAACTAGCAGTAAAGACCAATCTTTACGTGTAGGGTTAACCGTTTTCTCAAGAATGCCTTTGATCTCCCTATTTGCCAACTCAACCTGGCCACTATTTTGGGGGTGATAGGAAGTCCCCACCTTATGAGTCACACCAAATCGACACATTAAGATACCCACGGGTCGATTGCAAAAATGCTTACCACCATCACTAATGATGGCCCGGGGCATCCCAAAACGTGAAAAGATATACTCCTTCAAGAACTTGACCACCACACGATGGTCATTGGTGTGAGTGGCAATGGCTTCTACCCATTTAGAAACATAATCTATGGCCAGAAGAATATACTCAAAACCAAACAATATAGAAAATGGGCCCATGAAATCTATCCCCTAACAATCAAAGATTTCCAAGATGATGACAGAATTTTGGGGCATTTCATTACGTTTGGAAAGGGCTCCTGATCGTTGGCATCGGTCACACGTCAAACAGAAGTTATGGACATCCTTGAACATCGAGGGCCAATAAAATCCGCTTTGAAGGATCTTAGCGGTAGTTTTCTTGGCAGAGAAGTGACCCCCGCAAACCAAGGCGTGGCAAAACTCAATGACACCAGAAATCTCACTATCCAGAATGCATCGTCTCATAATTTGGTTAAAGCAATACTTGTAAAGGTAAGGCTCATCCCAAAAGAAGCTACGCACATTGCGTAAGAACTTCACTCTATCAACCTTCATCCAATGGGAAGGCATCTGACCGGTCGCCAAGAAATTTGCAATGTCTGCGTACAATGGGGACTGAACTGGGGGAGTGGTGCTAACATGCGTGAGGTGCTCATCAGGGAAATGTTCATTGATTGGGTGGTCACTCGAGTCAGACAGATGTAATAGCAAGTGTGACAAGTGGTCAACTACCATGTTCTCTACTCCTTTTTTTTATCTCTAATCTCTAAATCAAACTCTTGTAGGAGTAGCATCCATCTAATCAAACGAGGCTTGGCCTCTTTCTTGGCAAGAGGATATTTCAAGGCTGCATGGTCAGTGAAAACTGTGATGCGAGATCCCACCAAGTATGACCTAAACTTGTCTAGGGCAAACACTATATCTAGAAGCTCCTTTTCCATAGTGGTATAATTCACTTGAGCCTCATTTAGGGTCTTACTAGCATAGTAAATGACAAATGGTTTCCCTTTTCTCCTTTGCCCTAGAATGGCTCCCATTGCAAAATCACTGACATCACACATAAGCTTGAATGGTAAGGACCAATCCGGGCTTTGGACAATTGGTGCAGTGGTAAGTAAATGTTTAAGTCTGTCAAACACCTCTTGCCATGAGGTTGTCCACTCAAAAGGAACATCATTGGACAACAACAAGCATAAGGACTGGGCAATAGAACTAAAAGACTAGATGAATCGCCGATAGAAACCAGCATGACCAAGGAATGATCTCACGTCCTTCACACATCTAGGGGTAGGTAAATTTTGAATCAACTCCACTTTTGCTTTGTCAACCTCAATCCCCCGACATGATACTATATGCCCCAAAACTATCCCTTGTTATACCATGAAATGGCACTTTTTCCAGTTCAGCACCAAATTACTCTCCTCACACCACACTAACACCTTTTCAAGGTTGGTCAAGCACATCAAATGTATCTCCATAGACGGAGAAATCATCCATGAACACTTCCAAGAGTTGCTCGACCAAGTCACTGAAAATGCTCATCACACACCTTTGAAAAGTTGCAGGTGTGTTACATAACCCAAATGGCATGCGTCTATACGCAAACGTGCCAAATGGACATGTGAAAGTGGTCTTTTCTTGGTCCTCTAGCGCTATCTCAACCTGATTATATCCTGAGTACCCATCTAGGAAGCACTAGAAAGACTTCCCCACTACTCTCTCAAGCACCTGGTCTAGAAACGGGAGGGGAAAATGGTCCTTTCGGGTCACCACATTCAAGCGCTTATAGTCAATGCACATACGCCACCCATTTTGGGTGCGTTGAGGCACTAACTCACCTTTCTCATTCTCAACCATAGTGACACCAGACTTCTTAGGAACAACTTGAGTAGGACTCACCCACTTCGAATCAGAGATGGGGTAAATGATACCCGCATCAAGCAACTTAAGCACCTCCCCTTTTACAACTGCCTTCATATTGGGGTTTAGCCGTCGTTGCATTTGCCTCACCGGCTTAGCATCATCTTTGAGGTATATATGATGAGAGCATACTAAAGGGCTGATACCTCAAACATCCACCACAGTCCAACCTAGTGCTCGACGGTGGGCACTCAACACTGCTAGCAACCTCACTTCTTGTGCTTTCTCCAAACTTACAGACACTACTACGGGAAATGTCTCACCCTCCCCTAGGAATGCATACTTAAGTTCACTCGGTAATGGTTTCCTAGAAGGGCAAGGGGGACACTCAATTGATGGTTTGGGCTTAATCAAGGAAGGCTCCAAAGACTCAAAAATCAGTACCTAACCACTAACTACCATGACATCCTTGGTCTCATCTATCAACTCTCCAACATGCATGCAATTTTCTCCATCCAACACTGTACATCTCTCACTCCTCACTAAAGCACGCTCTAAAGGATCCTCCAAATAAGACTTCTCAAAGTACTCCTCACTCAAGGCATGGATCACATCCACCTCCCTAATATCCTCACACTCTCCCATTTGTTTTCCTACCCGAAAGATATTCATCTCCATGGTCATATTCCCAAAAGAAAGTTTCATGACCCCACTCCTACAATTGATCACAGCATTCGACGTAGCAAGGAAGGGTCTACCAATGATGACCAGAATGGATTGGGTAGGGTTTGAAATAGGTTGAGTGTCCAACACTATGAAATCAACTAGAAAGTAGAACCTGTCTACTTGGACTAGTACATCCTCCACCACACCCCTAGGCTTTTTGACTGAACGATCAGCCAATTGCAATGTCACTCTATGGGTTTCAGCTCACCTAAGCCTAGTTGCTGATAAACAGTGTAAGGCAATAGGTTAACACTAGCACCTAAGTCTAGTAATGCTCTATCCACGATGTGATTCCCTATGATGCAGGAAATGGTTTGACACCCCAGATCCTTATACTTAGGGGGTGTGTCCCATTGGATTATGGCACTAGCTTGTTCTGTCAAGAAAGTTTTTTCCTTGACATTGAGCCTCCTCTTCACAGTGCACATATCCTTGAGAAACTTAGCATAAGAGGGATTCTGCTTGATAGCCTCAAGTAACGGGATGTTGATTCTCACTTGTTTGAACATCTCATAAATTTCTGAGTTCAACATCTCATTCTTGCCCTTTGCTAATCTCTGCGGAAAAGGTGGTCTAGGCATGTGCTCAACAGAATGGTCTATTGGCCTAACCAATGGCCCCTCACTAGCTTCCTCTTCACTCTCTTTTTCAATCCCTCCATTCTCTTTCGTATCCTCCACTTTCCCTTCCTCCTGCTCTTTTCCTTTCTCTCCACTCTCAATCTTTTCGACCTCCCTGCTACCTTTTGAACCCAACTTTTCACTAGGGACATTGGCTCTAGGGTCAATAGGCTTTTGAATGATCTTACCACTCCGTAAAGTGGTGACATCTTGAACTTGCTTATGTGCGGTAGCACCCGAGGTCGACGACTCAGTCATGTTCGCCTGGCCTTTCGGGTTGGGAAATGGTTACGCAGGGAGTTTACCACTCTGAGTGGTACTCATAACTTGGGTCAACTTAGAGACTTGGCTCTTAATGTCATCCAAAGCCCGAGTTACTTGATTGTTAATGTTCAGTTGTTGTTACATAAATTGATTAAGAGTATCCTCAATAGGTCTCTTATGTGGAGGTTGGTATGCAACAAAACTGGGCTGTTGGAATTAGGGTGATAGTAAAGGAGGTGGTTACTGAAATGATTGTCCCAAATTATCATTCCTCCACGAGAAACCTGGATGGTTCCTCCACTCTGGGGGATAAGCATTGGAAGCTTGGCTTCCCCCTTGGTAAGGAACATGTCCACTTTGTGTATAAGGAGCATTTCCTTGACCCCTATTCTAGAATGGACAGTTTGGTGCATTGTTGATGTAAGCTTGACCATAGGCTATCTCCCTAAGCAAAGGCAATTTGGGGCACGAATATGCATCATGCCCCATTTGATCACAAGCGGTGCAAACCACTTTCTTCTCAACCAACTTTTCCTTGTTCTTCAGTTCAAGTGAATCAAGCTTATGTTGCAAGGCGGCTAACCTAGCCTGCAAATCGTCACTTTCACTCAACTCTAATTGGCGACTAGGTACAGGATACCTATGTTCAAAAGATGAGGGTGGTCCAATTTCCCAATCATTTGAGTCTTCAGCTACCATGTCAAAGAAATCCATGGCATCCTCCGCAGTCTTGTCAAAGAGGGTACCATTGCACATGGTTGAGACAAGTTGTTTGAGACTGGGAGTTAAAGACTCATAGAAGATACTCACTAACCTCCATGGCTCAAAGCCATGGTGAGGACAATCCATCAAGAGGTCCTTGAACCTCTCCCAAGCACGACAGAAGTTCTCATTAGACTTGTATGAAAACGTGGTGATCTGTTGCCTATAGTGTTGAGTCTTTTGGGTTGGAAAATACTTTTTCAGAAACTCAATTTGCGTTTCGCACCAAGTTCCAATGGAACGAGCGCGAAGGGAGCTGAGCCACATTTTGGCTTTGTCCTTAAGGGAAAATGGGAATAGTTGGAGTCGGACAACATCCTCATTGGCATTCTGGTCTACACAAGTGTTGGTCACTTCCTCAAACTCTCTCAAGTGGTTATACGGGTTTTCAAAATCAAGACCATGAAAGTTAGGTAAGAGTTGGATGATTCCTGGTCTTAAGGTGAAATTACCCCTATTCAAAGGCAAAATGATATAGGATGGTGTGGTTTGCCTAATAGGGTTAAGGTGATCCCTAATCCTCCTAATTTCTGGGGCTCCATCATCTCTATTGACACTTCCATCCCCTTCTAAATTTGCCATTGAGTCTGACGATTGGGAATTCGTGAGTGAAGCTAAGATAGGGGGCTCTAAAGGCTCAGGAATATAGGAAGGGTTACTATGATCTAGAATGACCTCAGTTATCCTACCTGACCTCAAAAACATACAGCTGACTACTAACCTAAGTTTGTTTGTGTTTTATTTTTCTTGTTTTTTTTTTCAAAAATCTAAAAGAAAAAAACTCCTAAAACCAAAGAAAAGAAATAAGAGAATAAAAATGATATGTACAGAGAAAAGAAATAAGGAGCGATGTCACCTGGAAGTCCAAATTTAACCACACCGGCAAGTTTTTTCATCCACAAGTTCTCCGGGTTCAGCACGCACACACCGTTGTTCCTCGGCAACGGCGCCAAAAACTTGACCACTCTCTAAATTGGTAGTGGCTCACTCTCAAGTATAAGAGGTCGGTTAAGTTTAGTCTAGGTGAGTCCTAGGTCATCTCCACAGGGAATAAAGGTGTGCCTAAGTGTTGGGAACCTTGCTTTCAAAAACACTTGCAAAAATCTCAAAAAGAAAAGATGAAAACCTTTTTGGGGTTTTCGAATAAGTAATTGAAAATCTGATTTGATAGTAATTGGGAAAATGATTTGAAAATTTAAGAGAAATACACTTAAACTAAAACTGAAACACTAAGGAAACAACCAATTCAAACACTTAATAGGGTACGTGAATTGCTTAAACACTTGGATTAATGGAGATACTTGGTTTTAACCTATTCCTGTAATGTCCTTGAAGGCTTGAACTCGAATGTGAAACTAACTCAACCTAACCTTTACACATGTAAGATTAGGCCGGAAAATTCAACGTGAAAAACCTTATTTCGTAGAGAAATTGTAATTCCGGGGTTTTGAAGTCAAGTTCGAAATCACCAGGACATGGAATTGATCTCCGATTCACGCTAGTGTAAACGGGAGTCAATTGTATCACAGGGTTTCGTTTTCAAAAATCAACCTAAAATTACAATTCCTACGTTATCATTCAAAAGATAATGAATTCATTTCAATTTGTTCTATCTGAGTTCAAGACCCTCAATTTTATTACAAACTTAGGTTAAAACCAAGAAAAACCCTAGCCTAGCATAGCGAAAGTATAAACAAAGCAATTCGAAAAGAAAAACATCTTCAACATGTAACAAAACACAAGAATGAAATAGATTGAAAAGGTTTAAAACAATTTCGAAAGCAAATCAATACAAACTAAGTCTACGAAACACTACGAAGCGAACATACCATACAAAACACATAGAACATGAGATTTTTATTAAAACGAATTAACAAATTAAAACTTACACATGAATTATACTGCGAAAACAAAATTAAACTTGAACAAGCCAAAGCAAAAGCAACAAATCCCAATCCTTAATATAATTCGAATGTAATCTTCACATAAAAACTCTTAGAAAATAAAATCTAAACTTTTCCTAAGGTTCCGAACCTCTGTACAATAGAAAATTTTCCCTTTTATATTATTACATAGGTCAAGGGCATAATGGTAAAATCATACTCTGAACATCATCCTGAACATGTGTTGGAGAAGTCATCAGGGGCGCCCATGGCTGATGTGGGGCGCCCGTGGCTTGGTTGTCAAAGGTGTTTGATGAAGTTCCCAAAGAAACAACCCCAAAACACCCTCTCGGCAGACGCCCATCTGATTAAGGGTGGACGCTCGTGGGTAATGTAGGGGTGCCCGTGGGTAGCCTCCACCAACTACTTAATGAAATGCCTCTGACACTTGAACTTTTTCTCCAAAATCACCTCTCGGTGGGCGCCCATCTGCTTTTGGGTGGGGTGCCCGTGACCTCTGTGGGGCGCCCACCACTTTTGAGGGGCGCCCATCAGTTCCAACTTCAGCCCCTTACCTCCTTCAACTCACATTTACCTCTTTTCTCTTCAATTTGATCACCAAACACCTGCAAACATCCATAAATATGCAAATTAGCTCACTTCATTATAACTTATAAGATTTATGAAGATAAAACACTTAAAACCCATTGTAAAATCATGATGAAATAACATTATATGTGCCCAATCACTTTAGCTTCTACTTGACTGGGTAGAATATGCTTCAACACCAAATCTCCCTCAATGAATTCCTTAACTTTGACTTTGTGATTATAAGATCAAGTAATCATTTGCTGATAACATTGAAAATTATTCAGTGTTTCTAGCCTTCTTTCATCTAATAGTGCAAGATACTCTTCTTGTTTTTGGATCCATTCTACTTTATCGACTTTTGCTTCCATCATGACCCTTAAGGAGCTTATTTCCACTTCCACTAGTAACATAGCCTAAGTTTCATAGACCAAAGAATAAGGGGTTACCCCAATCGATGCCCGTATTATGGTTCTATAAGCCATTAAGGCATATGGCAGCTTCTCTGGCCAATCCTTGAGAGTATCTATGGTCTTTCTAATGATTCTTTTGATGTTTTTGTTTGTTACCTCTACAACCCCATTCATCTGAGCGTGATATGTCACTGAATTCTGATGATTGATTTTGAACTCCTTACACAATGTCATCATATCATCATTATTCAGATTAGTGGCATTATCTGTACTAATAGACTCAAGAACTCCAAATCAGAAAATCAAATTACGCTTGATAAATTGAACTACTACTTTCTTTGTCACAATAGCATAAGACTCTGTTTCTATCCGTTTGGTGAAATAGTTGATTGCCACTAAGATAAATCGATGTCCACTTAAAGCATGAGGTATTGTGAACCCTATCATATCCATACCTCACCTAGAAAAGGCCATGGATGTGATAAAGTTTGCAATTCTTTTGTTGGAGCCCTTAAAGCATATGCATGAATTTGACATTTGTAGCACCTTTGGACATACTTGGTACAATACGACTACATTGGCAACCAATAATACCCAGATTGCATAACCTTCCTTGCTAGATGAAGACCACGTTCTCCTTCGTGATTTTCTTTCATAAGCTCTTTAGATTGACTTTCAGTTACACACCTTAGTGGCCTAAAAGTAGATTTCTTAAATAAGATATAACTAGGAATGAAATACTCCTTGGATTATTTGAGAAGTGTCTTTTTATCCTTTTGCTAATATCCAGTGGATATTCTCCAGTTTGAATCAACTTCATGAAATCTGTGAACCACTGCTATTCTTTCTTCTCAATAACATTATAGTGATAAGAAGGTCTGTCTTGAATCTGAATCTGAATCACCAGGATGTCTTCATATCTTTGAAATTTTATTGATGCAGCTGATGTGGATAAAGCATTAGTGAAAGAATACGCTTCATTGCTTTGTTGTATAATCAACTATGAATCTCCACATACCGTGAGCTCCTTGATTTCAAAATCTAAGGCCATTTTCAAACCTAGTATACATGCTTCATATTATGCCATATTATTAGTGCAATCTTCTAAAAGTAACTTTGCAACTATTGGAAACTAGTTCTCCTTTATTGAGACTAGAACTACCCCGATTCCTATACTTTTCTTGTTTACTAAACCAAACCAAACCAAACCAAGCCTTTTCCCACTAGGTGGGATCGGCTATATGGATTTGTCGATGCCAATTAGATCTGTTTAGGGGCATGTCCTCCGATAAATCTAGGTAGGTCAGGTCATGTTTAATGGTTTCTTTCCAGCTTCTCTTGGGTCTTCCTCTACCTCTCCTACTCCTGGGAATCTCCATACTTTCACACCTTCTAATAGGTGCCTCTGCTGGACACCTTCTAACATGGCCAAACCATCTTCATCGATTTTCTCTCATTTTATCTTCAATCGATGCTATTCTTACTTTGCCCCTAATCTCCTCGTTCCTAATCCTATCTTTCCTTGTAATCCCGCACATCCAACTTAGCATCCTCATCTCCGCAACTACCATCTTCTGACCATGATTATGCTTTACTGCCTAACACTCTGATCCATATTAGAGATACCTCAAGGAGAGATGGTCTTCATAGGAGGAGATTTGAACGGTCATATAGGACGCGACATAGATGGATACATAGGAGTACACAGGGGATATGGTTACGGTGATAGAAATGAAGAAGGGAAGGATATTTTGGAGTTTGCAATGACTTATGATCTCATGGTGACAAACACCTTTTTTAGGAAGAGAGAGGAACATTTGGTGACTTATAAGAGTGGCTCCTTAAAGACACAGATTGACTTCTTCTTAACTAGGAAAAGAGACCGTGTAGCTTGTAAAGATTGTAAAGTTATACCAGGGGAGAGCTTGACTACCCAACATAGGTTGTTGGTCATAGATATGCAGCTTCAAAGGTGAGCTAGAAAAAAGAAGTCGCATAGATGCTCAAAGACTAAATGGTGGAACTTAAAAGGTGATAAACAAGCAGCATTCAGGGAAAGAGTACTAGAGGAAAACATTTGGATGGTAAATGAGAGTGCAAATATTATGTGGGATAAGGTAGCAAAGTGTATTAGGAGGGTAGGAAAAGAAGTCTTAGGAGAATCCAAAGGGAGTGCTCCAGCACAGAAAGAGGCATGGTGGTGGAACGAGGCCGTCCAAGACAAGATAAGAGTTAAAAGAGAGTATTTTAAATCTTGGCAAAATGACTGAAATGAAGTGAACTTGGAGAGGTATAGAGAAGCTAGAAGAGAAACCAAAAAGGCAGTTTGTGAGGCTAAGGCAAAGACATTTGAGGATTTATATAGGCGACTTGACACTAAGGAGGGCGAAAGAGAGATATTCAAGCTTGCTAAATCTAGAGATAGACAGACCAAGGATTTAAACCAAGTTAAATGCATTAAGGATGAGGATGAAAAGGTATTAGTAAAGGAAGAGGAGATAAAGGAGCGTTGGAAGAGCTACTTCTACAAGTTATTTAACGAAAGCAGTAGTAGTGACATACATTTAGGGTAGTTTACCACTTTTAGGGAAGAATTAAATTTTATGTTCTATAGGAGAATCAATAGGGAAGAAGTAAAAGAAGTATTAAAAAGGATGAAGAATGGGAAAACAGTTGGGCCAGATGGTATCCCTATTGAGGTTTGGAGGTGCTTGGAGAGGATGGCATAAGTTGGTTGACAAAACTTTTTAATGTAGTGCTAAAGAGCAAGAAGATGCCTGATGCATGGAGGAAAAGTATCCTTATACCCATATACAAGAACAAATGAGATATTCAGAACTGTGCGAACTACCGCGGGATTAAATTGATGAGCCATACGATGAAATTATAGGAGAGAGTTATTGAGAGAAGACTAAGAAGGACAACAAATGTTTCAAAGAACCAATTTGGTTTCATGCCTGGAAGATCAACTATGGAGGTTATCTTTCTCTTAAGGAGGTTAATGGAACAGTATAGATAAGGTCAAAAAGATTTACATATAGTGTTCATCGATTTAGAGAAGGCATAAGATCGAACGGCTCCTGATCATCCGTCGAATTGTTAGCAAGATAGTTTGCAATAATGCTCCCCTTAACAAACTTGCTGGTAACAAATGATATATCAAATTTTGACAAAATCATATACTGCCTAGCAATTTTATTAGATAAACTTGGCTTCTTAAACAAGTACTTCAATGGGTTCATCCTAGAAATGAGGTGTATTGTACGATACAACATATAGTGACGTAGGCAATGAGTTACCCATGCCAATGCACAATATGTCTTCTTCATGATCGTATACTTTACCTTATATTCCAGGAACTTTTTACTCAGATAATAGATAGCGTTTCCCTATGACCATCTCTTTCTTGTTAACCTATAACACATCCCATTAAATTCTCATAAATCGTTAAGTACATCAACAACGATAAATTTGGTTCAGTATAATAAGTATTGGTGGGCTAAGTAAATACTACTTGATCTTCTCAAAAGCATTCTGACAATCTTCCTTCCATTCTTTGGTACTGTCTTTCTTGAGCATTTTAAAGATGGACTCATAAGTATGAGTGAATTGTGTAATTAAGTGGCTAATAAAATTTATTTTACCCAAAAAGAATTTGATTTCCTTTTCTCTCTTATGTGCTAGCATGTTAAGGATGGCTTTTATTATTAATGGATCAATGGCAATTCCCCTTTAACTGATTATAAACCTTAACAGTTTGTCGGATATGACTCTGAAAGTGCATTTTGTTGGTTTAGTCTTAACTTATACTTGCGTAGTCGATCAAACACCTTCTTCAAATTAACCAAGTGATCTTCTTTAGTTCTTGACTTTACTATCATGTCATCAACATATACTTCCATTTCCTTATGCACCATGTTATGAAATAATGTAATCATTACCTTCTGGTAAGTTGCCCTGGTGTTTCTTAACTTGAAAGGCATGACTATGCAGCAGTATACTCCCCATGGCATGTTGAAAATAGTCTTTGCCTTATCCTCTTGAGCCATTTTGATCTGATTGTATCCAGAAAAACTATCCATAAATGAAAACATATCATGCCTTACTGTGTTATAAATGAGAATATCCAAATGTGGAAAAGGAAAGTCATCTTTCGGGCTAGCAACATTGAGATCGCGATAATCTAAACACATCCTAACTCGGCTATCTTTCTTTAGCACTAAAACAATGTTGGCGAGCCAAGTTGGGTGAGCGAACACTTTGAGAAATCTAGCATTGAATTGCTTAACAACCTCCTTTTTAGCTTTGAGACTCCATTCTGGTTTCAATCTTTGAAACTTTTGCTTGATTGGTCTTAAATCTAAAGGTATGGGTAATTGATGCTCCACAATCTGAGGATCCAATCTCAAAATATCTTTATAAAACCAAGCAAATACATCTTGGTATGCTTTTAACATCTTTATCAATCCTTCTTCTAAACTTGTCTAAGATAGCTCTGATCTTTACATTCTTTGGCTTTTCTTCCATCTTTAAATTAATGGTTTTGGTGTCTTCAATGTTGGGTAATGGTTTGTTCTCATATTTTTCCAGTTCCATCTGAAATTCTTCTATTGTGTCTTTAGCTACTAGAACATGTTTACCAAGATAAAAGAAAGTCTTAAGGCCAGGATTCCTACAACAAAAAAGGGATAAAATGGAAATGAATTTGAAGGGTGATGCATTCATAAAACATAGCATAGATAAGCTTAGAAATGAATAATTCTCAATTTTATGTCATTATATGATTAGAAATAGCCATCACATAAATAATAGTCGTAGCAGTTGTTCATAATGCTTTAACATACCAAAGTCTTGGAAACATTCATCATTAATACAAAACTTAATATTCAATATAAAAACCAAAGACTGCCAGGCTCTAGTAAGTTCTAATTACCAAAACTTGCAAGACTTGACTATCTTTTGGGCCGACTAATTCTGTAGAATTTCTCCAGGGGTTGCAACTTGTATACTAAATTTAGGCAAAGACATCAAATCTTTCTCCCTATTTATTGTTGCCACATTCATGAATCTATGAGACATAAATCTAGGGGCTCTACTTCCTTATGCATTTCCCACCTTTGTCTTTTAGGATTCTCTCTTCTTATGTGAATACCCTAAGCCTCTTCTGTCTCCTTGAACTTTAGTGGTGATCAGACGAGGCATACGTTACAAGTATCTTCCCAATCTGAGACCTAGCTGAAATTCTAGTTGATGAAAAATCTCTATTGTATCCAACTCTCTCTTAGGATACTTTAGTGGCGGTGAATCTCCATCAATAATGGTGACATCCTGTAACACTTGAAAGCTAGATGGCACAGTTCCCTGAATGATTGGTACACAAGGTGCTTCATAGATGGCAAATTCCTCCTCTGCATTGATTGCAATAAGCTGCTCATCAATTATCATCTTAATCTTCTAGTGAAGGCTTGAAGGAACAACTCCTGAAGCACGTATCCAAGGTCTTCCAATGAGTAGATTATAAGCGGCAGGTATGCTTAACACCTGAAACTTGATGTCAAATTGCACCGGTCCAATCTCAATTGCCAGGTCTACCTTTCCTAAAGGATCACTTCTAGTTACATCAAAGGCTCTAATCAACACTCTAGAGTTATGCAATCGTTCTTCTTGCATTCCTAACCTTTTATAAGTTGTCAAAGGACACACATTCAATGCTGAACCATTATCAATCAATACTCTAAAAACTATAAGTCCCCTTATTTTGATTGCAATATGAAGTGGCCTTATGTTGCCCTTTCCTCCATCTGGTATTTCATCATCTATGAAGGTAATTGCCTCAGTTGCAATAATATTCTCTACCATTTCTCCCAAAGCTTTTGGTTTAATGTCCTTCAAGATATAAGCTTGCTTTAGTATATCAATAACAGCATTTCTATGCTCCTCAGAAGAAATCATTAATTCAAGTAAAGAAATCTTTGCAGGTGCCCTACTTAATTGATTAGTGATGTCATAATCACTCTTCCTTGATATCCTCATTAGATCATTGGCTTCTTCTAGTGTGGCTTTGGGAATTTCCTTCTTTTCCCTCTTCTCAGGTGCACATGCTTGTCCTGACCAGGTAATAGGATCTATTTCCATGGCTAATTCTCCACTTAAATTTTTTGCCCAAGGATAAGTCCAAGGGACAGCTTTCTCATCCTTTACTATTAATTGTTGTAGCAAAGAGAGTATTACAAAAGGAGTTGGAAGTGTTTCTAGATTAGGAGAAGATGGAAAAGGAGTGGTACAAAATGGTTCTGGTTCCTTTGATACTTTAGGGCTAGAAACTCTTGGAGATATGGTTTTAATAACCAATTGTGGGGAAGTTGAAATCAAAACCGTGGTCTATTGATGTGATAACCCTGGTAAAGTAAGAATTCTGGCTACAAACTTTCCTGGTAAAGTAAACCTCACTTTGGCAACAGAAGATGCTATTTGTTGTTTCTTGAGTGTGAAAGCTTCTGGAGCAAATGACTTTTTATCAATGCTAGCCATAGCAATGATCAACCCTTCTAAACTAATTCTTTATCCTTCCTTACCAATCATCTGTACCTAGCAATCTTGTAATTTTGTAGCAATTTCAACTATACTGATATCTCCAAAAGTTGAACCTGAAGATTCCATAATTTTGCTTTGGCCCCTGTAATGAATTGGCCTTGGGGAATCATGTGGGTTCTAAAAAGCCTCTTTACCTTTGTTAGATGAAAATCAATTGCTTGGAATCGACCCCATTGAATGCATTGGCAAAATCCAAGGATTGTATCTTTCTAGTACTGTCATTTGAGGAGTTGGAACAAAAGTATAAGTTGCAGGAGCATCTATAAAAATGACTCATGAAGGTGAAGCAACAGTGGGGTAAAAGGGTGGTATGAAACTGGGACGAACATAAGTTGGTGCATAGTTATAGGAAGTACTTCTGGGAAGGGATATAAGGCTTTATGATGAACTTGAAAGATATATTGGGGATATTGGGATAGAGCCAAGTGAATTAGCTGAATAAGGAATGTGCTATGGTGAAAGTGGGGTATATTCTAGTGATCTAGGTGGCTTTACTAGAGGGAGTTAGGTTTGAACTGGGTAATGAGAAGTATAAGTTGGCAATAAGAAAGTATACTTCGAATATTTTGGGTTAAGAATTAGAGGGAGTGGGGTATATTCAGGTGATCCTAGGATAGGGCAAATGGGTTCATTAGATTGCGGCATCATCTAAGCTGAATGGGATTTGAGAGTCGACACATGACGGCTTGCGGAGGCATTGTGCTTAGAGTAGCAACCATACTAGAAGTGTACAAAACCTTATTAGTTCTAATTCTTATAATAGTTTCTTCTTCTCTGATCAAACAAGTCACATCAAATGCTTCTTCTTGAAACAAAGCATTTACTGCAACATGGTCACGTAGAGGATTATTAGTAACATTAGGAGTGGTAGGGGCTTGCATAGCTATAAGCCCATTGTCTATCATGTCTTGAATTTTGTGCTTTAAAGTAAAACATCTTTCAGTATCATGGCTTAGAGATCCACTATGATATGAATAATTCTTCGATGGGTCATAATTTCTTACCGAATGGAGAAGTCTGAGCCCTACATGGAAATGTTTCAATCTGATGAAAAGCTAAAAGCTACTGAAATACTTCAGCCCATGTGCATGGAAGATTTGAAAAGACCCCTCTAGCTCTTGGTGGGAATCTCTGTTGATTATTATTCTATTGCCCCTGAGATGGGTGCTGCGAAATAGGTGGTGTTCTGACAAAGAGAATAGAGTTGATGACTTGGGTGGTAAGATAGCTGAAACTTCTACCTCCTTTCTTGTTATAAACGTTCTTAACAGAATCAGTAGACTTGGAATAAGGATCTATCAATCTACCAGAATGTATGCCTTCTTCAATCATTTCCCTTGTACGATCAACTCAGAGAATGAATAGCATATATTTACAAACATTCTATCAAAATAAAGTCCTTTCAAATCTATATGAACATTCGAGCAAACTCATTATCAGTGAGAGGAAGATCCACTTGTATGGCACTTTCATGCCACCTAATGGCATATGTACTAAAAGTCTCTTTGTCTTTCTTTTTTATTGACATTAAGGAACAACGATCAACTGCGAGCTCGCAGTTATGGCAGTACTGCTTTATGAAAGTCGAGGTAAGCTCTTCCCAATTGTTGATGTGAAACATATCTAATCTTGAATACCACTAAAGTGCTGGACCAATCAAGCTTTGCTAAAAATGTTGCATCATCAAAGGATGATTATCATTATATCCATACAGCGCTCTAACGTATTGTTGAAGATAGGCAATAGGATCTTCTGTATTAAACTTAGCAAATTGTGGCATTTTAAACTTTAATGGCATCTTTAAGTTAGGAAAAAAGCAAAGATTTTGGAAATTCAAACTCCCAAAAATGCAGGTACCAAAGTAGCTTTTTCGAGCATCTTCAATGCTCCTAATCTTCTAGGCTAAGACAGGGTCAACGGAAGAGGATGTTACTTACTGCAACTGATATGAATAAGAATTAGGCTGATAATATTGGGGAATTGCTACTGAAAAGGAAAATGTCTGATACATTCCCATATTTGGATGTCACGTCCCGGATCTCATGACCTGAGGGGTGAGTGATAAACACACACAATATGCACTAACATAACCAACCCATGATTAGAGCAACGCAACGTAAACTAGTGAGCTCAAGACACAAGATAGGATAACATAAGTTTAACCTTGACTATTGCCAGGTCACATACTCCATACACCATTCCCATTAATACATAACTTAGGCCTTAAGGCCATTACAACCAAATTGAATAAGTCTAGCAATGAACAATGTTACAATTCCAAGAGAAATTGAAACTAGAGGACCAAGAGCTTTGCTAAGCATGGTAGGGCTTATGCACACCCTTCTAGTCCAACCCCATTAGCCCACCTGATTATTACGGCCTGTACCAGCATCAAATTCTGTAGGGACGTGAGCACGGGTCCACTTGTGCCCACGATGTCTCAAGCAAACATATATGATATGCAATCTAATCATGCAAAGCAGTTCAAGTAAGGTTAGTCACTTTAACATCTTCTAGTGTCATAACATTTCATCACATGACCAATAGCCAAAATAAGTGGAAGCATTTATCCATTCAACCATGTTAAGTTTAAGATTTCGGTTTCAGTTAATGTTTATGTTATGCAATTTAAACTTCAATTCCATACACATTTCAACACCATTTAATCCCTTGAGTAATATTCAATCAAATGACCATACCACATCATCATCCATTCATCATTTCATTTCACAACCATAACCACACAAGTCATCGGGGGATGGAAACGATAAACTGACGTCGTTGTTTAGGATCACTGTCTAGGGCCACGAGGAGCCAAAACACACACAATGTTGTGGGCTGCTAACCCACTAGCATTGAGACCGAACCCTGTGTAGGTTTCGAGACTCTCAACCTGAGGGTACTTGCTGAACCCTTCCTATTTCTGCACCCCACCACGGCCCCTGATTGGACATCAATTGTTACATATTTATATATTCAAATTACACTTGCACACATCATAAAAAGATATAAAATCTATGTTTTGTGCATATTTCATCTCCATATCTCCAAAGTGGAATATGTGTTGATTTTCATCACAAAAACAAGAAATTAAGCTACATTGAGGATGTTGAGAAGAAAGCATGCTGCACAGCACATCAAAGGATTGAAGCTATTTCAGAAGAAGAAGAAAATTCAGTTGAAATCAATGCAAAGAGATCAGAATCACTATTCTGGAAATTTCTGCAGCAGAGGATCATATTCGAATATGGTTTTACTGTATTCAAATATAAGCTTCTTCACAGCAACGAATTCCATGTGATCCCAACTTCTCCATGTGATGTAACCTGCAATCCAGGGAGGGCAAATCAGTAAAAAAAAGAGGAGAAAGAAGGAGCTATCACGAGGACTACATTCTGTTAGAGGAGGAGAGAGAGTTTTGTAGAGAGATACACGCAGAAAAGCAGAGGAAGTCGGGGGAGAGAAATTCAGTTTTGTAGAGAGAGGTTTTGAGAGAAATTTTATTGAGAGTTCATAGTTTTACATTTTAATTTCAATTCGGCATTGGAGTTTTTGAGATTTACATTTTGAATTCATTTCAATTTCTGTAATCAGATTTTCAGTTCTGAATCCATTAAACTTTCATTTTCAGGTTGAAATGTCTTCAATTCAGATTTCCATTTCTGTTTTTCTTCTCTTTAATATGCTCGGCTAAGTCTTCTTGGGCCAAGGCAAAGGTAATGCCCTTCCAATGAATCTCAAGTGGCCGAACTTCATGGATTTACTTTGAGTTCTTATGATTATCAAGTCAATTTGCAGCTGGGTGTCTTAGAACTCATTGATTCAAGACCCGATTAATCCAAATTTGTATATCCTATTGATGAGTTCATAGGTGTTGCTTAACTTAGAACTCTCATGACATTGTTGTATGTGGGTTGCTAGAATTAGAACTCCTATTGTCCTTAAAATAGGTTATGCACATTGAGTGTTTAATCCATGGTTTGTTTCAATTGAAATTAATTTTCTCAAAAATCAACACAAATTGATTTGGTGATTTATAAACTCTTGGCACTTGAAATTCATTCGGATTGGTATTAAACTTGTCTTGTTCAACCTTTTTATCACTTAATCTTTAGTTTAAATTCATTTTGCTTTTGGAAAACTAGTTCAAAACCATCAACCAACCAAATCAGATTTTATTTTTCTGTTTCACATTTTTTGTGAGTTGTGTTTTGCCAAATTAATCTCCATTAGAGTCATTCACTTCATTACTCCCTAGATCCCTGTGGAAATGACCCGGGACTTACCAGTTATTTTGTGCTTCAATCACACCTTGCACTTGGGGGAAAACTTGTCTTGATTTACCTCACTTAACATTTTTTTTAAAATTTGAATTGATAATCTGAATTTTCATCTGAGCTTTTATTTTGGAGTGAGGTAATTAAGTAAGAACAAGCACAATTTTTGGCGCCGCTGCCGGGGATCATTGAGAAGCAATGGTGTTTTGAGCTTTTGGAGCATTAACTGGCAATACATCTCACCACCATTTTCAACAACAGAGCTGCTTAACTTGTTTGGTAACTTTGTTCCATCTCTGTTTCTATTTCTTTTATAGTCTTGGTTGTTAGTTTAGTTTTAGAATTGTTTGCATCTGAATCCTGAATTTCTGATTTGAATCTGTTTCATCTAATATTCGAATACTGCTGCATTTCTCTGCTGTAAGTTGTAGTTGCAATTCTCTGTGAATCAGTAGATGAAATTGTGAAGTTAGGAGGTTAGATTGGAGTTTTGTTTCAGTCTGAATTTCTGTTTATGCTTTTAAGGTCTGGTAAACTTGTTGGAAACAGATCTGAATTGCATTCTCCATCTTCTCTTGCTGAATTGATTGAATCTGCTGCATTACTTTCACAATCTGAATTTTCTGTTGCACATATGGATCCACAACCACCTGTTCTGCCGGAAGGAAGTGTTCAAGGAGAGAATGACCAAATGGATCAAAACATCCTTAGACCTCTCCGAGAATATCTTTATCCAGCTAGACAAACCACTCCATCTTGCATTGTTCTTCCAAATGGACATCAGAATTTTCATTTTAAACCTGGAACAATTCAGCTTTTACCAACTTTTCATGGCATGGACTCAGAAAATCCTTACATGCATATGAAAGAATTTGAAGATGTTTGTGGAACTTGCATGGATAGGAATGTTAATGAGGACATGGTTAGGCTTAAATTATTTCCATTTTCATTGAAAGACAAGGCAAAAATGTGGTTGAATTCACTTGAGCCTAGATCAATAGGTACTTGGAGAGACATGCAAACAAAATTTTCGAAAAAGTATTTGCCTGCAAATAGAACTGTAATTCTTCAATAGCAAATAATGAATTTTGTGTGTAAATCCAATGAAACATTTGCTCAAGCATGGGAAAGATTCAAGGAATTGTTGCAAGCATGTCCACATCATGGTTTTGAATCTTGGAGAATTGTTAATTTTTTCCATAATGCATTAACTCCAAATCTGAAAATGTTGGTTGCCACCATGTGTAATGGTGAATTCTATGACAAAACTGCTGAAGAGGCTTTACATTTCTTTGATGCTTTAGCTGAAAACACTAAACAATGGGAGGTAGTATCCCCGTCTTTTTCTGAATTTTCTGACAGATCAAATGATAGAGGAAAGTTCCATCTCAATGAGGCAGATGATGTTGGAGCTAGGTTGGCTACATTGTCAAGAAAGATTGAATTGATGGAGCAAAAGAAGCAAACATTGAAGGAGAGTGAAGTGAAGTGTGTGCTGTGTGAAACCGCAGACCACAGGACTGATGATTGCCCAACACTTCCAGCTTTTAAGGAAGTTCTCTATGGTCAAGCAAATCCCACACAAGCTGCGAGACCCTTCAATCAAAATCAGGGGATGAACACATATTCACAAGGCCATAGTCCATATTCGAATAACTACAACCCTGGCTACAGAAATCATCCAAACCTTTCTTGGAAAGCAGAGGCACAGAACCAACAATACCAACCTCAACAACCTGTGCAACCCCAACCATTTCCTTCTCAGCCTTTTCAACCTCAGCAGAACACAAATTTTTATCAGCCACCTCACAAAAGATCTTTGGAAGACACTTTGCAACAATTTATGCAAGGGCAGATTGGAACCAACAATCAGAATTCCAAGTTTCAAGAGCAGACAAACAGGGCCATGGAAGACATCCGAAGTCAATTGTCAAAGCTAACTCAAGCTTTAACCATCAGAGAATCAGTAAAGCTTCCATCTCAGCCAAGACCAAATCCTACAAGCCAAGTTCATTTCAGTGAATCATCTTATCTGCTGCAAATGAAAATCTGGAGCATGTACAAGCTGTTTCAACATTGAGAAGTGGAAAGCAAATTGTCAAGCCAGATTACAAACCACCTGCTGAAGAAATTGAGGAAGAAAATGAGCAAGAAATAATGAAAAATGAAGAGGAAATGCAGCTGAAACAGAAACTGGACAGCAGAACAAAAAGTGAACAGAAACAGCAATTTAGCACTTCTGAGAAAGAAATCATGTTTCAGCATGAAGAGCAGGAATTGAAGCAAAATGAAAGACTAATTAGGGAACAGTAAGTTGGACAGCAGAAAACTTGAGGAAAAGCAGAATCTAAGCCAAGAAGGGCAGAAAATTCTGATGCAGCTGAAGGAATATTCGAATACCAGCAAGCAACATTCGAATAGCAGTAAGCAGCAAATTCAGAATCCAGAGAACAGAGCAGGTAATTCTGAAAAATAAAGAGGAAATTTCTGAGAATAAGAACAAAATTTCTGAGGAAAATCAGTTTAAAAAGAGTGAAAAAGATTTTGAAAATAAAGAGATTTTGAATAAAACCAAGTTGGACAAATCTGAATTTGTTCCAAAACTTCCATTTCCACAAAGATTGAACAAAGCCAAGAAAGAGAATTTGAATTCTGACATTTATGAATTGTTCAAACAAGTCAGAATCAATATTCCCTTACTTGATGTAATTAAACAAAATCCATCCTATGGAAAATTTTTGAAAGATTTGTGTACTGTTAAGAGGAAAATGAATGTGAAAGAAAGAGCATTTTTTACTGAACAAGTGAGCTCCATTTTGCAATTTAAAACTCCTTCCAAATATAAAGATCCCGGTTGCCCCACCATAGCTTGCTTAATTGGGAATCAAAGGGTAGATCAAGCTTTGCTAGATTTAGGTGCAAGTGTCAACCTCTTACCATTCACTGTTTACAAACAGCTGGGGTTGGGAGAACTTAGACCTACTAGGGTGACACTACAACTTGCTGATAGGTCAGTTAAAGTCCCTAGGGGTGTGGTGGAGGATGTCTTGATTCAAGTGGATCATTTTTACTTTCCGGTGGACTTTATAGTGCTAGACACTCAGCCCATTCAAGGAAACCAACCAGCTGTACCTGTTATCCTAGGAAGACCATTTTTGGCCACCTCAAATGCCTTGATCAATTGTAGAACCGGAGTTATCAAGTTCTCCTTTGGAAACATGACAATTGAGAAAAACATCTTCAAGGTGACCAAACAGCCGAGTGATTATGAAGAGGTAGAGGAAGTTGATTTGATTCAAACAATCACTCAAGATCACTTTGATAGAGAGTATTTTGATGACCCTTTGGAGAAAGCCTTAGTGAATAATGAGCAAGTAGATTTCCTAGGCTGATTGTGACTTGGAGAATTGTGGGGGAGGAGAATTGGAGGAAATGAAAAATTCAATGCTATTGGTGAATCAGTGGAGACCATCTGTTGAGTCTTTAGAGCTACCCATAGTCAAGCCTCTGTCATTTTTGGACCAGCCACCAAAACCTGAGAGAAAACCCCTACCAAGTGACTTGAAGTATGTATTTTTGGGTGAGGGAGAGTCCTATCCAGTTGTCATTTCATCTCAGCTGAGTTTGGACCAAGAAAATAGACTTGTGGAAGTCTTGAGGAAGCATAGAGGAGCTTTGGGCTGGACTATAGCAGATCTGCAGGGAATAAGTCCATTGATCTGCACTCATAGAATATTTTTGGAGGATGAGGCCAAGCCTATTAGGTAAATGCAAAGGAGACTCAACCCCAACATGAAAGAGGTTGTTAGAGGGGAGGTAATCAAGCTTTTGGATGCTGGAATTATCTACCCCATCTCAGATTCTAAGTGGGTGAGTCCAACTCAGGTAGTGCCTAAGAAATCTGGAGTGACTGTGATTAAGAATGAAAAAGAGGAATTAGTTCCAATGCGCATCCAAACAGGATGGCGCATGTGCATAGATTATAGAAAGTTAAATGCAGTCACAAGGAAAGATCACTTCCCTCTTCCATTCCTAGATCAGGTATTGGAAAGAGTGGCAGGGCATGCATTTTACTGTTTCTTGGATAATTACTCTGGGTATAATCAGATTGAGATTGCATTGGAGGATCAGGAAAAGACCACATTCACTTGCCCATTTGGCACATTTGCATATAGGCGTATGCCTTTTGGTCTTTGCAATACTCCTGCAACATTTCAGAGATGTATGATGAGTCTGTTTGGTGATTTTGTAGAGAGATTCCTTGAAGTTTTTATGGATGACTTTTCAGTATATAGTAGTGACTTTGATACATGTTTGGGAAATTTAGAGAAGGTTTTGATTAGATGTGAGGAGAAAAACTTGGTTTTGAACTGGGAAAAATGCCACTTTATGGTAACTCATGGAATTGTCCTTGGCCACATAGTGTCTTCTAGGGGGATAGAAGTAGACAAAGCCAAAGTGGAAATCATTCAAAAACTTCCTACCCCTAGATGTGTTAAGGATATCATATCATTTCTAGGCCATGCTGGGTTTTATAGAAGGTTCATTGCATCATTCAGTGCCATTGCTAGACCTTTATGCAACCTTCTATCCCAGGATGTTCCCTTTGATTGGACACCAGAGTGTCAGGCCTCATTTGATAGACTTAAGAGTTTGCTCACCTCAGCTCCCATTATGCAGCCACCAGACTGGACTTTACCATTTGAAATCATGTGTGATGCTAGTGATTGTGCCATTGGTGCAGTGCTAGGACAGAGGAGGGATAGGAGGCCACATGTGTTGTACTATGCTAGCAAAACCCTTAGTGAAGCACAAAGGAATTACACTATTACTGAGAAGGAGTTGCTAGCAGTAGTATATGCCTTGGACAAGTTCAGATCATACTTGGTAGGTTCCCATGTCATAGTATACACTAACCATGCTGCTTTGAAGTATCTCTTGACCAAACCTGATGCTAAGCCTAGACTTATTAGATGGATTCTTCTGCTTCAAGAATTTGATTTAGAAATCAAGGACAAAAAGGGAGTTGAAAATGTAGTTGCGGATCACCTTTCTAGACTCCCACATCAGGATTTAGCATCTTTTGATTCTCCCATCAATGAGACATTCCCTGATGAGCAGTTGTTCCACATAGACTCTTCTGAGGTACCTTGGTTTGCAGATATAGCCAACTACCTAGCTTCAGGTATTGTGCCTTCTCACTGGACCATGTTGGATAGAAGGAAGTTCTTTAGGAATGTGAGACACTTTTTTAGGATGACCCTTATTTGTTTAAATATTGCCCAGATCAGGTGATTAGGAGGTGCATACCTGAGAGTGAGTCCACCAGTGTCATTGAGTTCTGTCACACATTAGCTTGTGGAGGACATTTTTCTGCTAGGAAGACTGTGGCTAAAATTTTGCAATGTGGATTGTATTGGCCAACCATGTTCAAAGATGTGTATGCATTTTGTGTTGCTTGTGATAGATGCCAGAGGACTTGGTAGCCTCATTAGGAGGAACATGATGCCCCTTCATCCCATTTATGTGCTTGATATCTTTGACTGTTGGGGTATGGACTTCATGGGCCCACTTGTGAGTTCCTTTGGTTATGAGTACATTCTAGTGGCCGTAGATTATGTCTCAAAGGGGTAGAGGCTATTCCAACAAAGACCAATGACCATAGAGTGGTTATCAAATTTTTGAAAGAAAATGTGTTTTCCAGATTTGGGATGCCTAGAGCAGTGATAAGTGATAGGGGAACACATTTTTGCAATAGACATGTTGGTCTTTTGATGAAGAAGTATGGGGTGTTACACAAGGTTGGAACATCTTACCACCCCCAAACAAGTGGACAAGCTGAATTAGCTAATAGGGAAATCAAAAGAATCATTGAGAAAACAGTGAACCCCACAAGGAAAGATTGGTCTTTGAAATTGGTGGATGCACTGTGGGCTTATAGGACTGCATTCAAGACCATCTTAGGAATGTCCCCTTATAGATTGGTATATGGAAAAACTTGTCACTTACCAGTGGAGTTGGAACACAAGGCCTTTTGGGCAGTGAGACATTTTAATGAGAGCATCACTGAATCTGGTTTTCAAAGAAAATTGCAACTTAGTGAGCTGGAAGAGATTAGAAACGATGCATATAAGAATGCCAAGATTTCTAAGGATCGAGTAAAGAAGTGGCACGATGCACACATCAGTAGAAAAGAGTTTTTTGTGGGACAAAAAGTGTTGTTATATGATTCTAGATTGCATCTGTTTCCAGGAAAGCTTAAATCAAGATGGACTGGTCCTTTTGTAGTCAAGAATGTGACAGAGTTTGGGGCTATTGACATTGAAAACCCAAGTTCAAAGAATGTTTTCCGGGTGAATGGACAGAGACTCAAGGAGTATCATGAGAATTTTGTTGCTGAAGTAGAGAGTTGGGATCTCGAAGATCCCCCAAATTCTGTTTGAATGAAGGAAGAATTCTGACTTTGTATCATAGTAGTATAGGTTCTGTTATGCTTTTGATTTTCTGTTTTCTTTTGTTTTTGTAATTTGTTTTTCATCTAAAAAAAAAAAGTTATTTATGGTTATTGCTAACCTTCAGTTTTCAGCTGCAGGTAGTACTCAACTGAGGAAGTGAAGAATCTGCTTGATGAAAAGAATCTATTCAAATCTGATTTGATCAGTTGCAATTGCAACTGCAGCTATGTTCTTGTAGTAGTTGGACTGAATGCCTTGCCACTGCTGAAATGTGAGCTTGGAACAAGTTGGGGGGGAATTGGTCATAGCAGCTGATGATGAGCTTTCAATTCTTGGTAATAAGTTGAATTTTCATTCACAATCTCCAGGTATGTTACTTCCCCAACCTGTCTTTAATTTGCTAGTTTAATACATTGAGGACAATGCATGATTTTAGTTGGGGGGGACACAATCTAAGTTTGTGGATGTGAATAGTGTTTTTACTGAAATTTGCTGAATTGAGTGATTGGATATGATCAGAATGTTTTGAATGTGATTTGGAATTGTTTGAATTGAATTAAGATCATGCTTATGTCAGTTTGAGTTTGCATATGTTGAAAATTTGAAAAAATTGAAAAACTGAAAAAATTGAAAAACTGAAAAATTGCAAAACTTCTTCTTGAATTAGTTGTCTTTGAAATAATTTTCGAATCCTAGCTGTTGGCAAAACTTAATTTGAGTATTTTTAAGAAATGGGGGAAGAATTTCTGGTTTTCTGGACACTGGAATTGTAAATTGCTGATAACCTGTATTCGAATATGGGTCTGGGTATTCAAATATGATGTCGGTTTTAAATCCTGTATATACCCGTGAGTGGCCCCATTCAAGTTCCTGTTCTATTCGAATACGAGCCCTGGTGCCCAAAACCCTGAAACCTCCACCATTTCACATCTTCTTCCAATCCTCAACTTTCAGATTATCTGAGCGTGATTTTGAGTTAACATTGAAAGGAAGATTCAGATACAGAGCTGCGATCGAAGAAGCTAGGGTTTACAGCTTTAGAAAATTTCTGATAAAGGGTTGAGAATCAATTGAAGCAAAATGCCACCAAAGAGGATGAAGAAGATGGCTTATAAAGGTAAGGCTAAAAGAAGGAGCATGAGGATTTTGAGCCAACATGGTAAGGGTTCTTCACTTGTTGTTCAAGAACCCATAACGTATGAACTGTCATCTTCTAAATCAGACCCTAGGTCCTCCTCTAGAACAGAATCGTTCTATTCTGTAGGTAATGAGAGTTTGAATGAGAGACATGATGATCATGTCTCTAATGTTGAAAAGGAAAACTCTGTTGGAGTTCCTGAGAATGTGCCTACTAAGGAGCATACTACGCTCCTGAGCATGAGGTTCACACCTCTGAAAATGCTCCTGAGGATGAACCTGAAGCACAATCTGACCAAGATCTTTTTGATGAGGATTCTTTTGATAACTCGAGGTTTTCCAATAAAGCCTCAGAGCTGAAATATAATGAGAATTACAGCAAGAGAGCTGTGTTGAGTGAAAGAGGAATTAAATTGGAGGACTACAATGAACCACCCTATGAATTGTTAGAATTATTTGAGCAAAGGGGCTGGGTGCATTGGGTTACAACCAGTAGGAGGGCTGTGGTACCATATGTGAGAGAGTTTTACTCAAATGCTGAATTGGGTATGGTTTATGGGAGACCTGTGATAAACTCTGAGGTTAGAGGGAAGAAAATCAGTGTGAATCTTGAGAAGACCTCTTTCATAAGTCACTTACCTGTTGAAAGAGTACCCGAATCCACACCTGAACAAAAAGCACAATGGGAGGAGCAATTGCATAAGGACAATTTGGCTAGACTCTTCACAGCCAACCCTCAATCCCAATGGACCACTGCTAGGATGTCCAAGTAAGGAATTACTCCCAAAAGTAATGTCCTTCACATGCTAGTCTGTTCTTCAATTCTGCCCCATGCTTACAAGTCAACCATCACTCTAGAGCAAGCCATGATTATGGGAAAGTTGTTGTTAGGCATTCCCATGGATTTACCTTACCACATCTGGTTGGTTATTTCTCATGTGGTAGAGAAATCAGAATCCACTGCTGGGCTGCCTTTTGGAGGTCTAATTACAGAGATAATTCAGCACTTTCTGGGAATAGACGAAGAGGTAGGAATGGCCACTGTGAAAGCTGCTCCTTTGATAGACAAGACATCTGTGAATAGAAGTCAAGGACAGCTGAAGAAGGCTGCTCCACCTGCAGTAGAGAACAACCGACAGCAGCCAGCAGAAGAGACTGAAGCAACTCCCATGAGCACAGAGGAGAAATTGAAGTTAATCCAACAAAATCAAGAAGTACTGATGAGGGAAGTTAGTGAGCTGAGACAGGGGCAGCAAAAGCTTATTCGATTGGTGGAGAGCATATTCGAATTAAGCCGAGAAGGAAGAAATGCTTAATTCAGTATTTCAGCCATGATTCAGACTCTTTCGTCCTTGAAACCAGATTTTTGATAGCAAATGTTTAGAATATTTCAAATATGTTCTGTCAACAATAGGATTTGGATTGATGTTCTTGCTGTTTGTTTCTTTTGATTAGGTTTAAGTTATTTTTTTTTTTTACTTTTGTCACCTATGACTTTGAACTTACAACTTGGAATGAATGAAATTTCTGTTTTCTTGGAATTAGTGATGTCATTTGCATAAATTGGATCAAGCTAGTTGAAGTATGAAATTTTAAGAGTTGTTGTGTTTGCCATGTGTTTTTAAGTTGAAAAGTGTGTGAATGGATTTAGCTTGAGAATTGTTGATCTAACATTTGTCTTAAGGAATGGATTTATGAATGAATAATGTGTTTTATGGATTTTCAGATATAGTGGAGACTTAAAACCTGAAGTGAGATATTTGAGCCTTAAACTTTGTTTATGAGAGACTTACATTTACTCTAAGGGCTTTCCAAAAGCTCAAGCTTTTTGCACTTCAAATTCCTTCAATAACTCCACTTATACTATTTTGTTTTGGGTGTTTGTGAAGTGATAGAGGAATGGAACTAGATTTCTGATTCTTAACTTTTATGGTTGAATGGAATGAAATCATAGAAGTGATATTAGGCCATTTTTCTTAACATTTGAGCTTGGAATGCCTTTCTTTGATAAACATGACCATTGTAGCCAAGTTTGAGCCTTATTAGAGCATTCATACTTCTTCATTTTTACCACATAATTCCTTTAACCAAAATGAATGCTCTCTAGCCTTCCCTATGTATTTTGGAATGCACTGAAAATAGAAATGAAGGTTAGTGGACTGAATTGTGGGATTTGGAGGTGAGAAGAAAGAAAAATGTATGGAATGAGGAAAAAGAAAATGTTAAGGGAAATGGATGATAAAAAGAAATCAAAAAGGGGGGAACTGTTTTAATCTTGAAATACATTCACTTGAGGTCATTTTCAATTTCTGTAAAAAAAAAAAAAAAAAAAAGAATAATAATGATTGTAGAAGGGTAGAAGAAAGTTTATTTCAGTGTTCCAAATCAGTTTTTTGAATTCCTTATCCTTTCCTTCTATTACCTTATTAAACCTCATGGCCCCATTACAACCCATTGCAAGTCCTAATTGATCTTTGGAAGAATTTTCATTCAATTGTGAAATTTAGGAATTAGGAAATCATGGTGAAAATTCTGAAATTACTTTGCTACATCATTCCTTCATGGAGTTATGCCAGGTCCAATTCTTTCTTGAATACATCGTTTTTGACTTGTTGATGCCACCTTCTAGAATTTGATGAACATTTACTCTTAATAAGGGGCATCTTAAGTGAAACCTTATGTGCTCTATTTTCTTTGGAGTGAATTCCAAGGTGAGATTTGAAGTCAAAACTTGGGAATGAAATGGAATGCAAAGTTCAGAATTAAATGAAGTTCTAAAGATGTATGTTAAGTTGATAGAGCTAAAAGCTGCTATTCATTCACATTCATTTCACACACTTGGCAAGTTTCACATCTCTTATAAAATTTTAAATTTTAAACTTTGCTTATGAAAGTTTTTGCTTATGATGTTGACTAATTTCATATAAATAATTGAAATGTCATTCAAATTGAAATGGAATTAATGCTTTTGGATTTCTCTCCTATTTTCTTCTATTAGAAGCATTACTAGGGACTAGTAATGTTGTAGTTGGGGGGTGTGTGATTGGACATCAATTGTTACATATTTATATATTCAAATTACACTTGCACACATCATAAAAAGATATAAAATCTATGTTTTGTGCAGATTCCATCTCCATATCTCCAAAGTGGAATATGTGTTGATTTCCATCACAAAAACAAGAAATTAAGCTACATTGAGGATGTTGCGAAGAAAACATGCTGCACAGCACATCAAAGGATTGAAGCTATTTCAGAAGAAGAAGAAAATTCAGTTGAAATCAATGCAAAGAGATCAGAATCACTATTCTAGAAATTTCTGCAGCAGAGGATCATATTCGAATATGATTTTACTGTATTCGAATATAAGCTTCTTCACAGCAACGAATTCCATGTGATCCCCAACTTCTCCATGTGATGTAACCTGCAATCCAGGGAGGGCAAATCAGTAAAAAAAGAGGAGAAAGAAGGAGCTATCACGAGGACTACATTCTGTTAGAGGAGGAGAGAGAGTTTTGTAGAGAGATACACGTAGAAAAGCAGAGGAAGTCGGGGGAGAGAAATTCAGTTTTGTAGAGAGAGGTTTTGAGATAAATTTTATTGAGAGTTCATAGTTTTACATTTTAATTTCAATTCGGCATTGGAGTTTTTGAGATTTACATTTTGAATTCATTTCAATTTCTGTAATCAGATTTTCAGTTCTGAATCCATTAAACTTTCATTTTCAGGTTGAAATGTCTTCAATTCAGATTTCCATTTCTGTTTTTCTTCTCTTTAATATGCTCGGCTAAGTCTTCTTGGGCCAAGGCAAGGGTAATGCCCTTCCAATGAATCTCAAGTGGCCGAACTTCATGGATTTACTTTGAGTTCTTATGATTATCAAGTCAATTTGCAGCGGGTGTCTTAGAACTCATTGATTCAAGACCCGATTAATCCAAATTTGTATATCCTATTGATGAGTTCATAGGTGTTGCTTAACTTAGAACTCTCATGACATTGTTGTATGTGGGTTGCTAGAATTAGAACTCCTATTGTCCTTAAAATAGGTTATGCACATTGAGTGTTTAATCCATGGTTTGTTTCAATTGAAATTAATTTTCTCAAAAATCAGCACAAATTGATTTGGTAATTTATAAACTCTTGGCACTTGAAATTCATTCGGATTGATATTAAACTTGTCTTGCTCAACCTTTTTTATCACTTAATCTTTTAGTTTAAATTCATTTTGCTTTTGGAAAACTAGTTCAAAACCATCAACCAACCAAATCAGATTTTATTTTTCTATTTCACATTTTTTGTGAGTTGTGTTTTGCCAAATTAATCTCCATTAGAGTCATTCACTTCATTACTCCCTAGATCCCTGTGGAAATGACCTGGGACTTACCAGTTATTTTGTGCTTCAACCACACCTTGCACTTGGAGGAAAACTTGTCTTGAATTACCTCACTTAACATTTTTTTTAAAATTTGAATTGATAATCTGAATTTTCATCTGAGCTTTTATTTTGGAGTGAGGTAATTAAGTAAGAACAAGCAGCCCCCGGCACACAAACACCCATTTATCACATATCATCTCATCTTTCACAAGTTTGCATTCATCATCATCCGTTATTCAATACACACATCAATGTTATGGTTCATCTCATGGATCATTACATATCACATTGATCAAATCATATTAAGCATCTCCCATTTACCAACATTAAGAACATGAGTCCTTTTATCAAGTCACATTTCACTTAATTTACATCAAGGCAAATTCACAATCCTATTCAATTAAGACTCTTAGTTCAAAGTAATATTTCAATTCATGCAATTCAAGGTGACATTCACTTACCCTTACAAGTTAATTCCCATTAGCTTAAGATAACCAATCCTTAATCACATTTTTAAAGATCATTTCCCCTTTAAAATCCATGCAATTAATCAATTAAAAGTTTTATGTAAAAACACATTACCAACTCTTCCATAAACCCAAGGTAGGAGGTCAAACTAAGCAAAGTCAGGAAAAGTGACCTAGGCTCGGTGGGCACCCAAGCTGACACTCAGTCGTGCACCCAAGGGGCTTGGGCACCCATACCTTATGCACCCAAGGGCTGGGCGCCCATGTCTTAGGCACCCAACTGTGTCCCCCTCGTATGCCCACAGCTTGGGCCAAGTTTCGGGTTTCATACCTTATTTTCTGGTTTTGTGGTTTTTCACCCTTATAACCTCAAATTGACCAAGATAAAGTAAAAATACCTAAAGTTTCATGTTTCTAACATCAACACAAGGTTCTTAGGCACCCAACAAAATAAAAAATTTGAGTTTTTATCAACCAAAGGTCAAGTTATGGATCAAAACACCATTTTCACTCTCTCAACCTATACATACATATATATGTATATATAACTTCCAATATCTTCCATACATGAAACCAACACTTAAAGAGGGTTTTCTAATGGTAATCTACTCCTTGTTACACATCACATATGTAAGAATAAGGCATTAAATCCCTACCTTAAGTGATAAGAAGATGGATCAACAAGAAGGTGTCTTGAGCTTCCAAACCCTCAAACTTTGATGGACTCAATCTTCTCCCTCCTTGATCAAAACTACAAATAAATCATATAAAAAGGTTTCTTAAGGTTCTAATTACATTCTTGCAAGAGGAATTTGAGTTTCATGAAGGGTAGAAGGACCTACCTTCAAATCTCCACCCGGTTCCTTATTTTTCTTCCTTTACTCTTCCTTTGCTTCTCTACCCAGTTTCTCTATTCTCCCAATACTATCTCCCTCTCTCTCTTGCATCAAATCAACAATATATATATATAAACCAATAAATTAAACCCCCAAACAGTGAATCTCAAACCCCCTTCTCACCCCTAGCTAGATATAGGTTCATAGAGGAGAGTGGTCGGCTGAAAAATGCAGAGCAACTCTTGTATGTCAAATCCACTGTGCCTTGGGCGCCCAAGCTCTTCTCAGGTGGGCGCCCAAGACCTTGGGCACCCATACCTTGTGCGTCCAAGGTGTCCTCTTCTTCCAGCACTTAGCTAAAATGTCACCTTTTGATTGCTTAACCCATTTCTTTCAAACTTCTCAACTCTAAAACACCTTAAAAGATTCATTCTACTAATTTAACGTATACTTCCAAAATACATCAAAAACTTTATACTTAAGTGAGTACAAAGTCTGGGGTATTACATTCTTCCCCCTTAAAAATTTCAACCTCGAAATTTAGTACATAATATAATTTTAAGAAAACAATTGGGGATAACATTGTCGCATCTCGGATTCACGCTCCCAAGTTGATTCTTCTACCCCATGGTGTTTCCATAATACTCGAACCAAAGAAATTGTCTTACCCTGAAGCACTTGGTCTCGAGCATCCAAAATATGAATCGGTTGTACCTTGTATTTCACATCTGAGTCTATTTCCAATTCAGTTCAATTCAGCACATGTGTAGGGTTTGGAACGTACTTATGTAACATAGAGACAAAAAACTTCGTGCACTCTAGACATTTGGGGTGGCAATGCCAACCGGTAAGCAACCTCTCCAACTCTTGCTAGTATTTCAAATAGGCCAATGTATCTGGGAGATAACTTCCCTCGCCTACTAAATCTGTACTGTCCCTTCTGCGGTGACACTTTCAGAAATACATGATCCCTTACTTGAAACTCTAAAGGCCTCCTCCTTTGATCTGCATAACTCTTCTGGCTGTCTCCAATCTTTGCCTAATTACCTTGATCTTTTCATTAGTTTCACGAACTAATTCTGGCCCAATCATGGCCGTTTCTCCAACTTGTGTCCAACACACTGGAGATCTACATGGTCTTCCATACAATGCCTCAAATAGTGCCATTCCAATGCTAGCTTGGTAACTATTGTTATAAGTGAACTCTACCACTGGCAAATGATCCTCCCAACTCCCTTTAAAGTCCAACACACAAGCTCGAAGCATATCTTCTAAAATCTGAATTGTTCGTTCCGACTGTCCATCAGTTTGCGGATGATAAGCTGTACTAAAACATAATTCTACCCCCATAGCTGCTTGAAAACTCTATCAGAATCGGGAAGCAAAATGAGAGTCCCCGTCTGAGACAATAGACACTGGCGTCCCATGCAATCTCAGAATTTCTCGGATATACAATCAGGCCAAAGAGTCCATTGAATCTATCATTCTCATTGACAAAAAGTGAGCTGACTTTGTCAATCGATCAACAATCACCCATATGGCATCACAACCTCTTTTCATCCTTGGCAATCCTGACACAAAGTCTATAGTCACGTTCTCACATTTCCACTTAGATATTGGTAATGGCTGTAACAATCCAGCTAATCTCTGATGCTCTACCTTCACCTGCTAACAAGTTAGACACTTGCTAATAAACTCTGCCACATATTTCTTCATTCTTGCCCAATAAAACTGCCTTTTTAAGTCATGATACATCTTTGTACTCCCCGGATGCACTGCTAGCCGGGAATGATGAAATTCCCTCAAAACTTCCTCTCTAACTGAGGAGGGCACAAAGATTCTCCCTTGATATTTGACCACTCAATTATCACCCATTGTCCAGCCCAGAATATCCACCTGATAACTTATTTTATTATAAACATCCTTAGCTTCCTCATCTAACTTCTGAGCCTCAGTTACTCTATTAATTATAGCTGGCTGGGTGACAACAGTATGCAACATTCCTTGTTCGTCTCCCCCTTTAAGTTCCAATTGAAACTCATTCAATATCCCCATTATTTCCCATTCTTTAACTACTGCACAAGCCATGGCACTTCTGCTCTTCTTACTCAAAGCATCTGCAACCATATTAGCCTTACCTGGATGGTAATGCAATTCAAAGTCATAATCCTCCATATACTCCATTCATTGTCGCTGCCTCAAATTCAGGTCTCTCTGAGTAAAGATGTACTTCAAGCTTTTATGGTCTGAGAACACTTCAAACTTTTCATCATACAAGTAATGCCTCCAACTCTTTAAGGCAAAAATGACTGCTTCCAGCTCCAGATCATGCACTAGATAATTCTTTTCATGATTCTTCAACTGTCTTGAACCATATGCTACCACTCGCCCATTCTACATAAGAACACACCCAAGTCCTTCCCGTGATACGTCACAATACACTAAGTAACTGGCTCCCCTCTCTGGGATGACTAATACTGGTGCAGTAGTCAATCTTCTCTTTATCTCTTGAAATGACCTTTCACATGCATCACTCCATTCAAATTTGATTCCCTTTCGGGTTAATCTAGTCAGCGGGGATGCTAATCTAGAAAAATCTGAGACAAACCTTTGACAATATCCTGCTAAGTTGATGATCGCTTATGAATAGTGCAGTGCTAATTAACCCCCAAGTGCAAGGGTGTGCGGTGTAATTTTAATCTCGGTGAGTCCGAGGTCGAATCCACAGGGAGCCTATAAGTTTCAGTTTCTAAGTTCAAATATGAATTTTAGGTTTAAATGTGAATTGAGATTTCAATTGAATTAAATTGGATTTAAGAGAATTGCAAATTGAAGGATTAAACAAGATACAAACTAATTAAAGGGATATTTAAACTAGAATGCAAACTACTTTGAAATAACTTAGCAATTTAAAGTTACTGAACTTAAATGTAAAGAGAATTGAATATTTTCAAATTAAAAGCTATTCTAATTTAGAACTTGCAATGCAATCAATTCAAGCAAAAGTGATTTAACTTAAGACAATAATATTTAAAAGAGTTCTTGATTCAACTTTCACAATTCCAGGTAATTCGTTATTTTGCCAAGGGATGATTTAAAATACAATCTATAGTTCACGTCAAAGGATTTATAGATTGGGAAAGATTTTCAATACATTCCAAAATTTCTCGATACACAGTTTTAAACTCACGTTTCATTATGAAAAATAAAACTGGAAATATTTTATGATAAAAACATTCGAGTTCAAATCTGATTTAGGAGTGAATAGATTCCAAAATTTCTCGATACACAGTTTTAAACTCACGTTTCATTATGGAAAATAAAACTGGAAATATTTTATGATAAAAACATTCGAGTTAAAAAGTTTTCTAAACAAACAAATCAGATTTGAAAATTGTAGATCACTTCACATAGGTTTTCAAAACCCATGCGAAGGATCTACGTTCATCCCTCAACTTATAACGAATCACCCTTCATTGATTCAGTGAATCAAGAACTAGGGTTTCTACTCTAGCATGATTTTAAACGAAACAAAAGCATTAATTGAAACGTAAACATTCAACACGAACATGCTTTAAAGATTTAAGAAAGCGACTAAAACAATCTTATTGAATATAAAATTAATCAAACAATGTTTAAACACGAATGTAGATTGGAAACGAAATATTAACTTACGTAAAAACAAACTTCAAAATTAAAACCTAAATTGCAATAGCTGAGATGAACGTCTTTAACACTTCAAAAACTTGTAGAAACATTCACGAACATTCAATAACCAATCTCCCAACTCTCAAAAAAATAATGAAAAATAATCTAAAACAAAACCCTAAAGAAGCAGAAGAAGAAGTATTATGTCCCCTCCTAATCGGCTGCAAAGTGGGGTATTTATAAGCAAACCCAAAGACCCTAATGTGTAAAGAACGGATCAATGTTTTCCCGCACATGGGGGTCTGGACCATTCCATAGGGGGTCCGGACCACAGTGTATATGAAATCCTCTTCAACAGCTCTAGCTTTCTGTGGTCGGGACCATCATGGAGGGGGTTCGGACCACAGTGTATAGTTTTCTTCTTTGGCTGGGCTTGAACTTTTCTTCTTTGGCTGGGCTTCAACTTTCTGTGGTCGGGACCATCAAAGAGAGGGTCCGGACCACAGTGTATAGGTTTCTTCAATGTTTGCTCCTCCATCTAAGCCAACTCTTGGGGAAGCTTGAACCATTGTTGACACGCTTTGTTCTCCTTTGTTTCCTTCCTCCTTGGAGTTGTCAAAATCACTGTCTTCTTCGTTGAATTCACCATTTTCCCTGCAATTGACAAAATGGCTTACGTAAGTGATAAAATAGTGATAAATCATGAGGAAAACGTAGTAAAACATGTAAATGAGTGTGCAAAAGTGTCGTTTGTAATTACACTTTTCGAGTGTAATCACACCCCCCAACTTGAGTCTTGCTAGTCCCTAGCAGTGCAGTTTATTGGAATGTAAAGCAAATATTCTCTTTTCGTTGGAAACACGGTTACACTTAGCTATGTGTAGCAAACCCTTTAAACCCCTAGGTTCCCCCTAGTGGACGAGTAAGGTCTCATGAAGGTTTGCAGTGAATCTACCTACAAAATTCTATAAACTAGTTCCATGAATAGTAGTTGTCTTTCAAACAAATCCTGGTTCATCCTCAATGGAGAATTAGTTACAAAACTCAAAAATTGCATAAAACCTCCCAATGCAAGTTAAACTCACCTAATTCTCAACCATTTTAATTCAAATGGATCAATTCATGTCATTCATTCAAAATAGCTATCAAGTAAATGAAAAGATTGCGGCCTTGACTTCAAATCTCACCAAGTTGTCCACTCACAAATGAAATCACTCGAGAAGGGTTACTCTCAAGGTTCATGCAAGAATGCAATATCAAATAAGTGCAATGAACCCAAATGAAGAAGTGACTGAAAGAATTAAGGTGTAGAGTGTTACTTAGCCTCATGAATGGAATGTATTAATGCAAAAACAAGAAAACTACTATCAACCACATAAAATAGATCAATGCTCTTATAAGTGCCTTTCACCTAAAGTCCATTAGGTCTTTACTAGGTTGTAGCTTGGCCATGGGGTATAGGTTAGACAAACAAAAGATAGGGGCATCCAAGTGCATGTCTAAGGATAAAAATGATAGTGCAGTAACATACCCCCCAACTTTTCTCCTTTCGGCTCCTTGAATGCCAACATTGATACTTTATTCTATATATTTTTTTTTCTTTTCTTTTTTTTTTTTTTTTTTTTTTTTTTTTTTTTTTTTTGCAATCCACATTTTCCAATTACAAGCTCCTCCCTTGTACACCTTGTTACAATTCATGCACCAGCATCCCATGACATGCAAGGGTTGGCTCACTTATATATCTAAGGCTAAAAAGTCATCAATGTGGCTAAAACAAGAAATTTCATATATATATATATTTTTTCAAAGGCTTCAAAGTGGCTCCAAGGGTAATGTAATAAAAGAAAAGTCATAGGCTTTCAGATGTAAGAAAGATGGCCTAACATCATTCTCTAGGTAAATAACACTTTTTTAGAGGCATTGACCCATACATGTAAATCAAAAATAGCATCTTGTGCATTTAATACCAAAACAAAGTAATGTAATGAAGCTATTCAAGAAAAGTGAGATGAAAGAAGTCATAAAGAATTTAAGTATAAAACCCTCGAGAATAAAAGAGTAGGCTCTAAAGCTCACAAAAGTATGGGGTTTTAAGTCTCCACCTATATCTTGGCATACTTGAATGACTAAATTTCATGAACTCAAATCCTTAACACATTTTCATTTCATGGTCTCAAATGGCAAGTTTTCAAAGCATTAAGAAATTTCACACTCAATTTGAATAAAGTGCCTTATTCAAGATTGAAACCAAATCATTCATTGTTTTTATGACTAATACTAACATGAAACTAGTTAAAGGAACACATATACAGTCTAATCATGGAAATTCAGGAAAGCCATAAATTCCTATGATTTTTCTCATCATGCGAACCCCACCCCCCAACTTAAATGTCACATTGTCCTCAATGTAAAAACTGTGAAGTATATGTGAGGACGTAGTGTGCAATTTGAGCAGGATGAGACCTAACATAGTTCTAAAACAACTAAGACTGAACATGCATCCGCCGGGTAAGCACATAGAAGTAAGATAGTATGTAAATGCAAATGTTTAACAAGAGATAAAGAAATTAACTAGTAGCGAAAAATAAGAGAAAAACAATAACAGAAGGAAAAAGTAATAAAAGAGAGAAAAAGACGCGTACCTTAAGTTCTTGTTGAATGTAGCTAAAGCGTGATGGAATTCAAATAATGACTGTAAAGAAATACCAAAATCATCGTCTTCCAAGTCATTAAAATTATCAGCTCTCGTAGTACCACTCTCCTCGTTAGTACTCTCACTCTCAACAAACCCCAATAGTGATGTATTAGTGAAACCCATATCAGACTCAGAATAACTATCAGTGTCCGTGTCATAAGTGGGTGCATCAAGCCAATCAATAGAGATAGTGATTTCTGTCCACTCCATATCTAAAAGAAACTGAAGATCTATCTCATCCCACCATTCTCCCTCAAGAGGTTGTTCAGGGTTAAAGTGAACAATAGGAGGGAATATCAGTGGTAGTGGTAAAGGATTACCCTCAATAGAACATTCATCTGCCTAGGGCTCCCAATTATCTTCAGAATAATCCGACTCACTCTCCTCACTATATATAAATTGTAACTCCTCCCACTTACGTTTCTTTCCTGATAAGTTAGTAGTAGATACTTTGTTCTTAACATCTTTATTATGATCTTTCATGATGAACCTGTGCTTAAAGAAAAGGACATAAAAAGAAATTTAAAAACAGAATAATAGTCCATCCAAACACAAGGAAATCAACATAATTCAAATAAGTCACAATACATCACTAGAGCATTAAAAGTAACATAATTATCCATTGTTGACATCCCAGAAACACAATAAGAGTTTTAGGAATATCAATTTATACAATGAGTGAACAAAATCCTAAACTCTCAGAATCCAAAGGATAACAAGATCTCCTCAATGTGGAGGTGGAAAAGAGTCACGAAGGTGATCCAGGACACTCTGCAGCAAATGTTCTTGGGTATGCTGTGACTGCTGGATGCGTAAGAGCAGCTGATGGTCCTCCTCCTGATTCTTTTCTATACGATCCATACGTCCTTCTAAAACATCAAGCCGATCAGCCAACTCAGTATTGGTGACTTCCTGGCCCTCCTCGGTTTCCTCCAATATAGGTGCTGACGTATGTTCATGAACCGTTGTGGCTTTCCTCTTTTTAGTAGCCATGTTGCCACGGGATTTGGAATAAGAAGTTATGGTAAATGGTTGCAATCCCAAGGCCATAGGCATATCATCCGTAACCTGGGCCCCCTTCCTCCTAAAGATCTCTGTGAGGGCACCTCCAAAGGGCAAAGCTGTCAACGAGTTAGGTTGCTCGCAAACATAAGCAATATGGTTCCATAGGTAGGAGGGTAAATCAATAGTCATTCTGGTACCAATTGCATAGATCAATCTGGCCCTAAGAGGTGTGCAGTCTGAATTTCGATTTTGAGGAAGTAAATTGGTGCAAGAAAACATGTGCAGAGCCCAGTATTTATCAGTAAGTATTGAGGCTGGCTTTCTATATTCTGCCTCCCATTCTTGTCCTTCTGAGACGATTTCTGACACTAAATTCAGGAAAGGTGGTGTCCCTTCATCTGGATAAGAAAATTCGGGCCTTTGAACCCGGGGTAATTGAAAAACTTGGGCTAAATCATCCGGTGTAAGAATGATTTCAACTCCCCTAACCCAACTGACCAGACGTTCTCTTCCTCGTCTCTTACTAATGGATCCTTCTTTGAAATTAGCAAAGAATTCTCGAACCAAGTCAACCACACAGTAGGCATTGAACTTAGCTATACCGAGCCATTGTCGCCCCTCAAAGTTTTGTTCTAATAGAAAGTCTTCACTTCTAAAATGTTCAATACTCCAATACCGTTCAACCACTACTGGTTTGTTTACCCAATTGTCATCGTAACTAAGTTCAGCTTCTGCCCTCCAAAATCGATTTCTATCAAAGACAGGCTCAAGTCGTCGATTGGCAGCATGCTTAGTCCGTGGGGGCATGGGAACTACAACCCAACAAGGAGAAATAATGAATCATTCTAATCAATCCTATGTCCACCCAAATGTGGTGGCCCCAATCTAATGACAATTCAATAGAGTAAACTCAATATACAGAGCTAATTCACCAAAAATTTCTTCTATAAATTCAAGGTATACCCACGGTAAAGAAAGTTTGTAAGAGATGCAAACTTGTAAATTCAATCAAATTAACACTACCCTTGAAGATTAATGTCTAAAGTGAGTGTTTTGGTGATAGAGAACATAACCCATGAAGCTTTGAAGCTTGGGTTGAACAACTATGGAAGAACCGAACTAGGGCTTGAAGAATGGAGAAGACATACCTTATAGATGATGTGAAAGTGCAGAAAATAGTTGATTTCAGCTGAAATAGGACTCGGATTCACTTGTTCTTGAATAATCTCGCATGAATAGGATGTAGTTAAAGTGTTTTGTGCTAGGGAGAGAGATAATTTGAGAAGAGAATTGAAGAGAGGGCTGCCGAATTGAGCTGAAAAGGGAACCGATTTGCTTTAAAGACACCCGCAGGGTCCGGACCGTCCCTCAGGGGGTCCGGACCACAGTATACTCGGCCTACATCCCTCCTTGCAGGGTCCGGACCATTCCCTAGGGGGACCGGACCACAGAAACGGCTCTAATTCTTGCTTGTTGCTCTAATTCTCTCAATTTTCCTAATAATACTAACTAAAAAAAAAAACTAAAATAAATAAACGGCAAGCTAACCTAGATCTACTAATATACACTACAAATACTTAAATGCGGACTATTCATAAGGAGGGGGATCTAAAAGATCCCATGTTTCAATGCAAGCCGCAAAGTTTTGTAAGTATGGTTTCAACCTATGCCCATTCACCTTAAATCGATGTTTATTCTTTGGATTTTCAATCTCAATGGCTCCATGATCTGAAACATGCGTTACTATGAAAGGACCTGACCACCTAGATTGTAGTTTCCCTGGGAATAGATGAAGTTGTGAGTGATAAAGTAATACTTTTTGGCCTTCATGAAATGATCGTCGAGCAATATGCCGATCATGTATTTTCTTTATCCTCTCTTTAGATAGTAAGGCATTCTCATAAGCGTCATTCCGTAACTCTTCCATTTCTGCAATTTGTAGTTTACGGTGTAACCCCGCCTCATCAAGATTAAAGTTGAAGTTCTTAATTGCCCAATAAGCTTTATGTTCTAATTCAACGGGCAAATGGCATGGTTTACCGTAAACTAACCTGTAGGGAGACATTCCTAAGGTAGTTTTATATGCAGTGTGATATGCCCATAGGGAATCTGTCAATCGTAGTGACCAATCCTTGCGGTTAGGATTAACCGTCTTTTCTAGGATCGTCTTAATTTCCCTGTTTGCAAGCTCTACCTGGCCACTTGTCTGGGGGTGATATGGAGTTCCTACTTTATGTGCCACCCCATATTTAAGAAATAGAGTGCCTACAGGTCGGTTACAGAAATGTTTCCCCCCATCACTAATTATCGCTCGAGGTACCCCGAAGCGTGAAAATATGTTTTCATGGAGCAATTTAAGAACTACTTTATGGTCGTTTGTCTTAGCAGCTACTGCTTCTACCCATTTAGAAACGTAATCAACTGCTACTAATATGAATTCATACCCAAAGGAGCTTGGAAAAGGACCCATGAAGTCTATTCCCCAACAATCAAATATTTCCAAAACAATAATAGGGGATAGAGGCATCATGTTCCTACGAGTCAAGCTACCTAACCGTTGACATCTGTCATAGGTAGTACAGAATTGATGAACATCCTTAAATAACGTAGGCCAATAGAATCCACATTGTAATATCTTTGCAGCTGTTTTGTTTGTGGAAAAATGGCCACCACACGCTTGAGAATGGCAGAACTCAATTATTCCTTGGACTTCCCAGTCAGGAATACACCTACGGATAACTTGGTCAGGGCAGTATTTAAATAAATACGGATCATCCCAAAAGAAAACTCTCACATTCCTAAGGAATTTCTTCCTATCTTTAGAAGTCCATTCATCCGGGATTTGTCTTGTCACTAAGTAGTTAGCAATATCAGCATACCAAGGAGGGGTAGAGGCTGTTATTGCTTGCACATGAAATAGCTGTTCATCAGGGAAGCTATCATTGATTTGAGTATCATCTTTAGGATAGACTTCAACCGGTAAATGTGACAAATGATCTGCCACCACGTTCTCTACACCCTTCTTATCTATTATTTCGAGGTCAAACTATTGCAGTAGCAATATCCATCGGAGTAATCGTGGTTTGGCCTCTTTCTTGGTCAACAGGTACTTAAGTGCAGAATGGTCAGTGAAGATGATAACTGTTGAACCAATGAGATAAGATCGGAATTTCTCAAGGGCAAAGACAACTGCTAGTAATTCTTTTTCAGTTGTTGTGTAGTTCTTTTGAGTGTCATTAAGGGTCTTACTAGCATAATAAATAACATGTGCTTTTTTATCTCTTCTCTGTCCTAGTACAACTCCAATAGCATGGTCACTAGCATCGCACATCAATTCGAATGGCAGTGACCAATCAAGAGTTTGTAAAATAGGAGCTGTAGTTAGACATCCCTTGAGTTTTTCAAAAGCTTGCTGGCATTGATCAGTCCATTCAAAGGGTGTATCTTGTGTTAGTAATTTACACAAAGGTCTGAAAATTTCACTAAATGATTGAATGAACGTTCGATAGAATCCAGCATATCCCAAGAAAGATCTAATATCCTTTACTGATTGGGGTTTGGGAAGCTTTTGAATCAGCTCTACTTTCGCCTGATCTACCTGAATACCTTCTTTTGAAACTATGTGCCCTAGAACGATGCCTTGTGTCACCATAAAATGACACTTTTCCCAGTTAAGGACAAGGTTCTTTTCCTCACATCGAGTCAATACTAGATCAAGATGTTGCAAGCATTGCTCGAATGAGTCACCATAGACAGAGAAATCGTCCATAAATACTTCGACGATCTCTTCTACCATCTCACTAAATATGCTAATCATGCAACGTTGAAAAGTGGCAGGGGCGTTACATAGGCCAAACGGCATTCGTTTGTATGCAAAGGTGCCAAAGGGACAGGTGAATGTAGTTTTGGATTGATCCTCTAAAGCTACCTCTATTTGGTTATAGCCCGAATAGCCATCTAAAAAGCAATAATAAGCACGCCCAGCCACTCTTTCTAAAACTTGATCTAAGAATGGAAGAGGAAAGTGGTCTTTTCTAGTACTTGCATTGAGTTTCCTATAATCAATGCATACTCGCCAGCCAGTTTGTACTCTCGTTGGGACTAGCTCATTATTTTCATTCCGAACTACGATAATACCTGACTTCTTAGGTACCACTTGCGTAGGACTTACCCATTGGGAATCAGAAATTGGGTAAATTATCCCTACATCAAGCAACTTTAGTACCTCAGCCCGTACTACCTCTTTCATATTTGGATTGAGCCTTCTTTGCATTTGTCGTACCGGCTTGGCACCCTCTTCTAAATAAATGTAATGTGTGCAAAAGAGTGGACTTATACCTGTTAAATCTGCCACTGACCACCCTAATGCTTTCTTATGGGTCTTTAACAGCTCTATCAAGGTATGTTCTTGGTCAGTAGTCAATTCAGAAGATATTACTACAGGGTATGTTTCTCCTTCACCTAGAAAAGCATACTTCAAGTTAGAAGGCAATGGTTTCCTATCGAGACTTGGGGCTTTCACATTCGAAGATTGAGCTTTGTTCAATAGTGGCCCTAGATTTTCAAACATCGGTTTCCAATTACCTATTGACATTAATGGGCAAACGTCTAACCATTCATATAGCATGTTGCTGAGTTCACTAGGTATCATAAAATCCCCTTTTTCTATATCACTGCATAGTATTCTTTCTAAAGGGTCTTCTATGAATTCCCTATCAACGTAATTCTGAACGATGGTTTCGACTACGTCTACCTCTTGTATTTCAGCCACCTCTTTTGGTTGTTTGGTAACATGAAAGATATTTGTTTCAAACTCTATGTTACCAAAGGACATCTTCATGGATCCATTCCTACAATTAATCAAAGCATTTGACGTTGCTAAAAATGGACGTCCAAGAATCACAGGTGTCTGATCAGGTGCTGACAAACTGGTTAGTGGTTGTGTATCAAGGATTATAAAATCCACCGGAAAATAAAAATTTTTCACTTGCACCAGTGCATCTTCAACTATACCTCATGGGACTTTTATAGATCTATCTGCAAGTTGCAGAGTCACACGGGTAGGTTTAATCTCTCCTAATCCTAGTTGCTCGTACACTGAATAGGGAAGTAAGTTCACACTAGCTCCTAAATCAAGAAGTGCTCGACTAACAAAGAATTCCCCTATATAACAAGAGATAGTAGGACACCCAGGGTCCTTATATTTCGGGGGTGTGCGACATTGAAGAATAGCACTTGCTTGTTCTGTTAGGAAAGCTTTTTCCTTAACATTCAGTCCCCTCTTCACAGTGCATAGCTCTTTCAAGAATTTTGCATACACTGGGATTTGTTTAATTGCATCTAAAAGAGGTATATTGATTTTTACTTGTTTAAAAACCTCTAGCAATTTAGCTGCTTGAGCTTCTCTCTTAGCTTTCAAGAACCTTTGGGGAAATGGTGCTTTAGGGATATACTCCCTAGGCACTAAGATATATTCTTTTTCCTTTTGGTTCTCTCCTTTTTCTTCCTCACTCTTCTCTTTCTTAGATTCCTCTTCCCTCTTAGATTTTTCTTCTTCCATGCCTATGGGTTGTTTTCCTTCCCTCCTATTATCTTCCGACATCCGCTTAGGTTCTAACTCTTCCTTAACCTCAACCATCTTAGGGTGAATGGTTTTATCTATAGTTTTACCACTCCTAAGCGTCGTGATGTTTTGTACCTGCTCAATATTGCCAGGCATATTGGAAGACCCTTCAACATTTTTCACTTGGGCAATTGGATTTGGACGTGGTTGAGCAGGGAATTGACCTTTAGGTTGTGTAGTCAACGTTTGAGTTAAAAGAGTCAACTGCCCCCTAATGTCGTCCAAAGTTCTATTATTTTGAGCCCAAAGTGTGGATTGTGTGTTCATGAATTGTTGAAGTGTTTCTTCTGTGGACCTCTTATTTGGGGGAATATATAGAGTATGAGAAGGTCCCACATTCTGAGGCAATCCTGGATTAATGACTGAAACCTGAGGATTTGGAGGAGGTGGAGGATGATAAGATTGTGGCATTTGAGCTGCTCCATCATTTCTCCAACTAAAATTTGGATGGTTCCTCACACCTGGATTATATGTTTTAGAATAGGGATTTCCTCCCAAATTCTGTCCACGATATGGAGGTCGGTATTGGTTTATTGCATGGATAGGAAGTTCACTAGATAGCTGATTTTGCACGACTTCTCTAGACATGGGCATACTAGGACAATCATCCGTTCTATGAGATTGGCTATCACAAGCTACGCAATAGACATTTGCTACGGATTCTTTAACTATAGGTGTGTCCTTTTTAATCTTAAGGGTCTCTATTTCTCGGGTCAGAGTTGCTAGTTTTGCCTTAAGATCATCGGTTTCACTTAAGTGATGCAAACCTCGAATAGGACTGCCACTAGTATTCTGAGTATTCTGAGGTCCCATGGTATCCCAAGTTTGTGCATTTTCAGCTAAAAATTCAAAATATTCATAAGCTTCTTCAGGGGTTTTATCGTAAAACTGCCCATTGCACATTGTTTCCACAAATTGTTTCAATTGTGGTGTCAGGGCTCCGTAGAAGATGGTAGCAAGACGCCAGACTTCAAATCCATGGTGAGGACAGGAATGTAAGAGAGTTTTAAACCTCTCCCAACTTTGGTAGAATGTCTCACCATGTTGTGGAGCGAAGTTCAGAATCTAATGCTGAATTGCATCAGTTCTATTAGGTGGGAAAATTTTCTTTAAGAATTTGGCTTGCATTTCATCCCAGGTGCGAATGGAATTAGATGGTAGGAATTCAAACCATCTAGCAGCCTTATCTTGCAATGAAAATGGGAATAGCTTAAGAAATATGAGCTCTATTTGGCATCCTTGATCCTTTATAGTGACACAAATGTTCCTAAAGCGAGTTAAGTGGTCATATGGATTCTCAGAATCCATCCCATGGAAAGTAGGTAACAATTGGATCATCCCTGGTTTAAAGTGAAAAGTTTGGTTTACAGGCCAAACTATGCAGGATTCAGGAGTATGCCTATTCTACTGCAAGATATCTCTCAAGGATTGTCTTGCTGCGACAGCTTGATCTTCAGCAGCCATTTCTAATGGTGGAGTAGGAATTCTAGGAGTTTGAGTTTCTCCTAAAGAGGACTCTAATTCTAAAGGAACAGCTAATGATTCAGGGCGTAACAATCTACCGTCTTCCCCTCTAATCCAACTGTTCATAAGCTAAGAGGCTCTCCCTAATGAAAGAGTTATGGTCCAAACCAAAGACTTAGGTGTCTGGACCACAGAGCAAGTCTATGAAACTTAAGGAAAATTATCTAGGAGAGTTAAACTTCCAAATTTTTTTTTTTCAAAAAAAAAATAATAATAATATTCAAATTCTATCCTAAAGATTCTAAGAACCTAAAAACCAAAATTGGCGTCCCCCGGAGCGGCGCCAAAAACTTGACCGCTTATGAATAGTGCAGTGCTAATTAACCCCCAAGTGCAAGGGTGTGCGGTGTAGTTTTAATCTCGGTGAGTCCAAGGTCGAATCCACAGGGAGCCTATAAGTTTCAGTTTCTAAGTTCAAATATGAATTTTAGGTTTAAATGTGAATTGAGATTTCAATTGAATTAAATTGGATTTAAGAGAATTGCAAATTGAAGGATTAAACGAGATACAAACTAATTAAAGGGATATTTAAACTAGAATGCAAACTACTTTGAAATAACTTAGCAATTTAAAATTACTGAACTTAAATGTAAAGAGAATTGAATATTTTCAAATTAAAAGCTATTCTAATTTAGAACTTGCAATGCAATCAATTCAAGCAAAAGTGATTTAACTTAAGACAATAATATTTAAAAGAGTTCTTGATTCAACTTTCACAATTCCAGGTAATTCGTTATTTTGCCAAGGGATGATTTAAAATACAATCTATAGTTCACGTCAAAGGATCTATAGATTGGGAAAGATTTTCAATACATTCCAAAATTTCTCGATACACAGTTTTAAACTCACGTTTCATTATGGAAAATAAAACTGGAAATATTTTATGATAAAAACATTCGAGTTCAAATCTGATTTAGGAGTAAATAGATTCCAAAATTTCTCGATACACAGTTTTAAACTCACGTTTCATTATGGAAAATAAAACTGGAAATATTTTATGATAAAAACATTCGAGTTAAAAAGTTTTCTAAACAAACAAATCAGATTTGAAAATTGTAGATCACTTCACATAGGTTTTCAAAACCCATGCGAAGGATCTACATTCATCCCTCAACTTATAACGAATCACCCTTCATTGATTCAGTGAATCAAGAACTAGGGTTTCTACTCTAGCATGATTTTAAACGAAACAAAAGTATTAATTGAAACGTAAACATTCAACACGAACATGCTTTAAAGATTTAAGAAAGTGACTAAAACAATCTTATTGAATATAAAATTAATCAAACAATGTTTAAACACGAATGTAGATTGGAAACGAAATATTAACTTACGTAAAAACAAACTTCAAAATTAAAACCTGAATTGCAATAGCTGAGACGAACGTCTTTAACACTTCAAAAACTTGTAGAAACATTCACGAACATTCAATAACCAATCTCCCAACTCTCAAAAAAATAATGAAAAATAATCTAAAACAAAACCCTAAAGAAGCAGAAGAAGAAGTATTCTGTCCCCTCCTAATCGGCTGCAAAGTGGGGTATTTATAAGCAAACCCAAAAACCCTAATGTGTAAAGAACGAATCAATGTTTTCCCGCACATGGGGGTCCGGACCATCCCATAGGGGGTCCGGACCACAGTGTATATGAAATCCTCTTCAACAGCTCCAGCTTTCTATGGTCGGGACCACAAGGAGGGGGTCCGGACCACAGTGTATAGTTTTCTTCTTTGGCTGGGCTTGAACTTTTCTTCTTTGGCTGGGCTTCAACTTTCTGTGGTCGGGACCATCAAAGAGAGGGTCCGGACCACAGTGTATAGGTTTCTTCAATGTTTGCTCCTCCATCTAAGCCAACTCTTGGGGAAGCTTGAACCATTGTTGACACGCTTTGTTCTCCTTTGTTTCCTTCCTCCTTGGAGTTGTCAAAATCACTGTCTTCTTCGTTGAATTCACCATTTTCCCTGCAATTGACAAAATGGCTTACGTAAGTGATAAAATAGTGATAAATCATGAGGAAAACGTAGTAAAACATGTAAATGAGTGTGCAAAAGTGTCGTTTGTAATTACACATTTCGAGTGTAATCAGTTGAGGAAACTACGGATCTCAAATACAAACTTTGGTTAAGCCCTTTCCAAAATAGCTTCAATTTTGGATGGGTCCACTGCTACTCCTTCCTCTAAGACCACTTGTCCCAAAAATTTAACCTTTCTAAGCCAGAAGTCACATTTGCTCAGCTTGGCATATAACTGATGATCTTTGAACCTTTGCAACACAAGCCTCAAATGCTGTTCATGTTCCTCTTCTGATTTAGAATACACCAAGACATCATCTATGAATACTACCACAAACTTATCCAAATAATCTCTGAAAACTCGATTCATCAAGTCCATAAAGACTGCTGGTGCATTTGTCAAACCAAAAGGCATAACCAGAAACTCGTGATGACCATACCAAGTCCTGAATGCCGTCTTTGGAATGTTTTCCTCTCTTATTCTCACTTGGTGGTACCCAAATCGTAGATCAATCTTTGAAAACACCAATGATCCTTTTAGTTGATCAAATAAATTGTTAATTCTTGGCAATGGATACCTATTCTTGATAGTCACCCTATTCAATTTCCTGTAATCAATGCACATTCTCAAAGTCCCATCCTTCTTAGCTACGAAAAATGTCAGCGCACCCCAAGGCGATGTACTTGGCCGGATGAATCCTTTGGCTAGCAACTCCTCTACTTGTGTTTTCAGTTTTGTTAACTCTGCCGTTGCCAACTTCTAAGGTGGAATGAAGATGGGTTTTGTGCCTAGAACCAAATCAATGCAAAACTCTACCTCCCGTTCAGGTGGCAACTCAGATATCTCCTCAAGAAACACTTTAGGAAATTCATTCACCACTCTAGGCAATTCAACTCTTTGTTCCCCGTCCTCTTCTTTTATAACCATGCAAGCAAACAAACTACACAATTCATCCTTTCCCCGACCTCTCAAGAGTGACACTTCTCGTGTTTCACACTGGTCTATAAAGAAGTGAATTTGATCTTCCTTTGGCGTGGTTAAGGTTACCTTACGCTTATGACAATCAATCATAGCTTGGTAGGACATAAGCCAATCCCTCCCAAGTATGATATCAAAACCCCTTATCTCCAGTACAATTAAATCAAAAGTTGAGATGAACTCTCGCCCATCAAAAGCATCAATTACCCTTAATTCACACCCCTTACACACTTGAGTCAAGGAAGAAAATCCCGCTATGGGGGTCTCAACACATAAAAACAATTCCAAGGGACTAACATCAATTCCCAAAGCATAGGTAAAGGATGCAGCGATAAATGAATGGGATGCTCTCGTGTCTAAGAGCACAGTAGCATTTGATGAATAGACATGAAAAATACCTCTTGTCACTATAGGCTCAGCTAGTGCCTCTTATTGGGCCACTGCAAACACCCTGCCCTGTGGCTGAACATTTTGTGGTCGGCCAAACCTCTGTCCCTGTGGGTTCACCATCGACTGCTGTGATGTCCTAGCTTGCATTGTCCCCTGTGGGACACTCATCTGCTGATACTGCTACTATACCGACTGGGAGGTCGATGGGCGAGGTCTTTGCAATAACCATCCAGATTGTGCTATCCTTCCCTCTGTGCCTCGCTGATTCTGAGGGCAAAACCTTTGAATATGCCCCATTTCTCCACATCCATAGCATGCCCTGTTCACTCCAGCCTGACCACTTCTCATTGGTCCTGTTGATTCAACCAGTTTGTTGCTCCTGGGACACTCCGTGCTTTTGTGGCATTTCTGTCTGCAATTAAAACATACAATTTGCCTTCGAGAGGTCCCCCTTAATCTCTCCATGGGTGTGGGTGCAGTACTTCCTTGGTAAGATGATTGGGCCTGTGGAGCCAAGGAACTGCCCCTAATCATTTTTCTGCTAACTCCTTCTTGCTGAGTTCCCATGGTCTTACCTCGCCGACTTTCATAAATGACTTTAGTTTCATTCAAGTCCCTTTCCATAGTCATTGCTCGATTTACCAAAGTCTCATAATCCTCCAACCCCAACATCACCATTTTATTCCTTAGAGTCGGTCTCAATCCCCTTTCAAATCTCTTGCACTTCAAATGAGTGGTAGAGACCAATTCAGGTGCATATTTTGATAAATCTGAGAATTTCATTTCATACTTGACTGCTATTAGAAAGTGCGTCTAAATTAAACCCTAAGTGCAAGGGTGTGCGGTGTAGTTTTAACTTGGTGAGTCTGAGGTCGAATTCACATGGAGCCTACGTTATTTAGTTTCTAGGTTATAATGGAAATCTTAAATTTGAATGTGAACTAAGTTTGAAGATTAATTAAAACTAATTCCCAGGGTTTTGCAAATTTAAAATTCAAATTAAAACAACTTAACAACCTATTAACAAAATTTCAGCAATTTAACTTTTGATTTTTGATTTCAAGGAATTAAATATTAGCTAAAAGGATTTTTTTCTAATTTAAATGCGCTTCAAAATAATCTAATATAAAAACTGCGATGTAAACACTTCAATTAAATCAACCGAAGGCAATTCGATTAATAAGAAATAAATTTAAAAAGTCCTTGATCCAACTATCAATTCTGGGTAGCTTACGTCTTCACTATGGGATGTGTTGTAATACTTGCGTTAAAACCTAAATTAGGATTTGTTTGAAAATTATTGAGAAAGTTTTAATCAGAAGTTTTTACCAGTGATTATAGAGAATATAGTCAAAAACTTCTGTTTTTGAAGGGTTTTCAAACAATCCTATTCGAATTCGGATTCAAATCCAATTCTTCTAGTTTCTCCAGAATTATTAAGAAAATTTTAATTGAAAACCTTTACCAGTGATTACAGAGAATATAGTCAAAGATTTTTGTTTTTGAATGTTTCTGAAATAAACTAATTCAAATTAGGATTTAAAATCAGAATTTTCAGTTCTTCAAAATTATTGAGAAAATTTTAATCGAAAACCTTCACCAGTGATTATAGAGAATATAGTCAAAGGTTTTCCTTTTCGAAAGGTTTTGAAAGAACTGAATTAGGTTTTAAAAAGTGTAGATCCCTACGCATGAGCTTTCGCAAACCATGCGAAGGGTCTTCGTAAACGTCTAAAAGTTGTAGACCTCTACGCATGAGTTTTCGCAAACTTTGCGAAGGGTCTACGTACATCCCATAGATCAGTGTAAACTACCCTTCCTTGATTCGTTGAATCAAGAACTAGGGTTTCTACACTAACATGCTTGTAAACGAAACAAAAACATTCATTGAAGATATATTTAATAGATTTAATAAATCAAACACTAAAACAAAATTATTAAACGGCGAAACCAAAAACAAAACAGACACAATCACTTAATCCTATATATATAAAGCATTCAAACAATATTATTAATCCAAAAATGAAGTGTAACATACGCTGAAAGAAGTTTCGAAACAAAATTCTGAACAGTAACTGTTGAAACGAATGTGATGAAGGTTCCGAAACAACGTAAGAACATTAACGTAAGCAATTAAAACTCTCAAAAAACTCTCAAAATTTGCTGGAAGAATGAAAAACAGAGAGAAGATTGTCTTAGGGTCGGCCACGTGGGGTTTCTAAAGCACTGTGGTCCGAACCGTGCGCCAGGTGGTTCGGACCACAGAACACCTCCTTTGAATGTTTTGCTCCTTGTTTGCTGCTGGTTCCTCTGGGTATTTCAGCCCATTGGAGAAGGGATTTGCACCACTTCACTTCCTTCATCTTCTATGTCAATAAAGTCACTATCATCCTCAAGTGTTTGACCATTTTCCCTGCAATTGAGAAATTAAACACTGTAAATAATAAAATAATGATAAATCTTTAAATTGAACCACTTAAATGTATAAAAAGTTATAGAGAAGTGGAGTTTATAATAGCACTTTTCAAGTGCAATCACACCCACCAACTTGAGTATTGCTAGTCCCTAGCAATGCCTATTATTAAAATGAAATGCAACTACCATCCTATTTCTCTTTTCATTGGAAACACGGCTACACTTAGCTACGTGCAGCAAGTCCTTTAAACCCTTAGGTTCCCCCTAGTGGATGAGTAAGGTCTCGTAAGGGTTTGCAGTGATGCTACCCACAAACATCTATGGCATGGTCTCAAAGTGTCAAAAAGTAATCAAGATAAAAAATGAATCAAGCTCAAGCCCAACAAGTCACAAAACCCAAATATCATGTGTAATTCCCAGGTGATAAGCATAAATGCATGGACTATCAAAGTAGAAAGAGCATGTATGCAAATTTGTTTCATTCATTCAACAAGGTTGCAAGAGCATAAACGGAACTAGGTTTTGACTTCAAATGCTCACAAGGTACCACTCATAGAAAGGAATTCACTCATCAAGGGTTCACACATACCTATTAGCATATGATGCTATCCTAGTTGCACATAACCCCACAAATAATTGAGTGAATTGAATTGAAGTTCAAAGGGGACAGCTCATAATCACGTTCCAATGCATATGTAAGAGATCACACCACGCAACCTACATAAGACCACTACTTGCATAATACAAGAGTTGCTTGCTTAGAATCCACTAGGTCTTTGTTTTAGTTGTAACTTGGCCAAGGTTAATGGTAAACAATGGAGGATATGGAAATCAAAGTACATGTATTGGGATAAAGATGCTCAAGTGCGCACAAGTCCCAAACTACCCAATTCCTTTCCAAACCCAACAAGAACTACAACAAGAAGCTTATTCACAAACTAACAAACGACTCATGGGACATTCTCAATAATCACAATCCAATGCACAAGTCCCAAAATTACACGAACAAAAAGAACTGGCAAACTTTTTTTTTCTTTTTTTTAAATAATGAAATAAACATAAGCTGAATTCTCCACCCAATATTTCCTCTCAATATGCTCTAAAAAATTTCCCTTCCTAACCCCTAGTCACATCATTGATATTGAGGCACTTTTACAACCCAAAACATATGAGGGTAAGGCTTAAAGTGTGTGAATAAGGTTAAGGGACAATATATGAGGTGGGAACCAAAGAATATATATATATATATATATTTATCACACACTTTATTAAAAATGCTTCAAGTTGGTTCCTAGGGTAATTCATAACCAAGAAAGGACAAAAAGGCCCAAAATAGCAAAGAAGGCCTAGCATCATGTTCAAAGCTTGCAACAACTCATAATGTGCCAAATGAAACTCATGCAAGTGTGTGTGATGTAATTGGTGCATTGAAAACCAAAGTGAAGAATAAAAGAGCTGTGCTTATGTGCAACCCCTCAAGAAAAGAATAATAGGCTCAAAAGCTCACCATTAAGGGGTATAAGTCTCCACCTAGTCCAAGAATGCTCAATTAACCAATGTTAAACAAAGCCTACACCTAAGCACATAAACTCTTTTCTATGATAGTCAAAAGTGCACAAGGTCATTATACAATCAACTTGAGCTAAGTTTCCTATTAAAGCTTGAACAAAACTCATTTATCACTCTCTCACTCAATTCCACAATTAACAAAACCAAAAAGAAGACATGTAGGTACAAATGTGCTAAATTCATGTATTCAAGGTTAAAGATGCTCAAAAATTTTTAAATTTAAAATTTTGCAATTTTGGCACAAAAGGTCATCATGTGAACGCTACCCCCCAACTTAAAATTCACATTGTCCTCAATGCGAGAACCATGATGCATATGTGGGTCTGTAGTATGCAATAGTGAGCATGATGATGAGCACGAAACAATAACCACAAAGAACATAAATAAGAACAAAGCACATGCACAGTAAACTAAGTACGTACCCATCATTCAAGTCACTGAAAGTGGCAACTAATATGCCCCCCAACTTAAGTACAAGTGACTCATAATATAAACGCAATAGAGGAAAAACTAATACTAATATAAGAAGAATAAAAAGTGATAGAATAAAATAAAGTAAATAGTAGGGTTGAGAATTACCTTAAGTTGGCCTCAAATGTAGCTAAAGCATGATGAAAATCAAAAAGGGATTGCAAAGAAATGCTAAAATCATCCTAGTCTGATTCATTAGTAGTGTCAGCACTTTCAGCTCTAATCTCACTGTTAACACTCAAACCCTCAAGGATTTCCAATGGAGGCATATCCTAATATCCCATATCAGATCCAAAGTCAATATCTGTGTCTGTATCGTAAGTGGGTGCATCAAGCCAATCAATGGAGATTGTGATTTCGGTCCACTCCATGTCTAAACGAAGTTGAAGGTCAACCTCATCCCACCATTGTCCCTCAAGAAGTTGGTCAGGGTTTATATGAACAAAGGGGGGAAATATAAGTGGCAATGGCAATGAGTTACTCTCAATAAAACACTCATTCGGCCATGAGTCCAAGTCACTCTCCGAATGGTCAGAATCACTCTCCTCGCAGTATATATAGGGTAAACTCTCCCACTTACGTTTCCTTCCAATTAATATGTTAGTGTTTAACACTGGATTATTAACATCAGAAGTGGGACCAGTCATGACGAACCTGTGCTTTCAAAAAAGATAAGACAAGATATTTAAGAACAGAAATGATAATGCCAACAACCAAAAGGTAATAATCATAATCAAGGAAGATCAAAAGAAATAACTAAACAAAAGTAAACAGTGCAAATAACAATTCATACATAGTCCAAATCCCAAAAAGTACAACTTTTGAAGTTTTAGGAATATTAAATCACGTAGAGAATACCGAATCCTAAACTTCCAAAAAGAAAAATAAAACAAAAAGAAAGAAAAACAAATCATCCCATCGCTGAGGAGCCAGAGGTGGAAAAGAGTCCCTAATATGATCTAAGATACTCTGGAGAAGGTGTCCTTAAGTCTGTTGGGACTGAGTGATACGTAATAGTAACTGATGATCCTCTTCTTGGTTCTGCTCTATAAGGCTGATGCACTCAGCCAATGCACCAATTTGCTCTGCTAATTCTGCATTAGTAACGTCCTAATCATCATCTGAATCCTCCAAAACCTGTGATGGTCCACCCTCCACTGGGTTTTCAGTTTTCCTCTTCTTGTTTAGTATACCTCGGGATTTAGCATAGGATGTAATGTTGAAGGGTTGCAATCCTAAGGCAATGGGCAAGTCGTCTAAAATTTGAGCTTCCTTTCTCCTGAAAATATTAGTTAGAGCGCCTCCAAATGGTAGAGCAGTTAAAGATCCCAAATGCTCACAAGCATAAGCCAATTGGTGCCATAAGTAAGAAGGCAAATCCAATGTCATTCCTGTCCTAATGGCATATATCAGGCGAGCTTGAAGGGCAGTGCAATCGGAATTCCTATTCTGAGGCATCAGGTTGGTACAAGAGAACATATGCAGGGCCCAATATTTATCCTTTAGTACCGAAGCTTGTTTCCTATATTCTTCTACCCAATCCTATCCTTCTAATAATATTTTTGAAACTACAATAGGGAAAGGTGGGGTACCCTCAGCTGGATATGTGAACTCAGGATTTTGCATGTGGGGCAATTGAAACACTTGAGCAAAATCATCTGGTCTTACTATAACTTCAACCCCCCGAACCCAGCTTATAAGGCGCTCTCTACCCCGTCTCTGGATAATGGAACCTTCTTTCAAGTTGGCAAAGAATTCTCTAACTAAATCTATCACACAATAGGCATTGAATTTGGTGATGTGGAGCCATTGTTGCCCTTCGAAATTTTGTTCCAACAAGAATTCCTCCCTCCTAAATTGGTCAATTTCCCAGTATCGCTCAATGACAACAAGTTTGTGGGCCCAAATATCATCATAACTACGCTCAGATTCAGCTTTCCAGAATCAGGTTCTATCAAAAGAAGGAGCTCCAAGTTTCCTGTTAGCACTATGTTTAACCCGTGGAACCATGAGAGCTACAAACCATCACAATTAAATATTGAATTACTCAATCAATCAAGTCTATGTCCACACAAATTCAGTGGCCCTAATCTAATTGCAATATGAAAATTCAAATCATGGTGGAAATTTCATTTGAGAGAAAGATACACGATTGTGCACATCTACCATGAGTGGGTTCACTTACTCATTTAGGTGGCCATACAATATCCCCCAAAAAATGGGGTCCCTTAATCTTCACAATAATTTGAACAAAATTATGTGAATACAAAGTGAACAACTAGGAGTTTGTATAGCAAGAATAGAGCAAAATCCACAATTAACCAAACTCTTCGGACCTAAAGTGTAACCCACGGCAAAGGGATATGAAATACTTCACACCCAATGCAAACCTTCTCTTCACCCATGGTTTTGAACTCTATGAAGGAAGAAAACGCAACCCTTAAAGCTTATTAGCCTCGGGCTGAAGAAGCATGAGAGAATCGTGATCTAGGGCTTGAATGGGAAGGGAGAACATACCTTACAACTGAGTCACAAGAGCGATGGGAGACCAAATTTGTACTCGAATGAAGCTTAGGATGGTCCAAACTTGAAGAAACCTACGAGGAAGAAAAAAGAAATCAAGAGAGAAGAGAGCTGTGGGAGAGTAATTAGAGATTGGGGTTACCAAATTTGGGATTTAAAGAAATTCAGGGTGATTACACTTGAAAAGTGTAATTACAAACTCCCTAACTCAACACTTATTCATGCATTAGAATAAGTAAAGTTGAAGTTTTAGTGTTATTGTGTTACTTATACTTTTATTGTTTTATTTGTAGGAAAAAGGGCAAGGATGTCGAAGTTTATAGCTATGGAGAGGGCCAAGAAGACAAAGAAAAAGTTATGGTTCGAACCTCATCTTCGATGGAAAAGACTAGCCCAAAGACCCAACCAAGAGAAGGAAAGAAAGCAATGAAGGAGATACTAGATGGTCCCCACCGTCACCTAGACGGTCGGGACCACAGAAAGTACAAAACTCCAGACGGTCCCGACCCCCTCTCCAGACGGTCGGGACCACCCGTGATTTACAATAGCCGCGTGAAAGCTCCTCCTCTAGGGTTTCCTTGCATCTTTATAAGGACCCATTGCACGGCCATGAAGGGGGACGCCTCCTTTGAAGATTACTACACTTTAGATTGAGAATTAGATTAGGTTTTGATTAATTTTAGAGTGATTTGTACACCTGGACGTGTGGATTTATGGAGATTTTTGGAGCTTTCATCATTGTCTTCGCATTACTTGTTCATCTTTTCTTTTACATCCGAGTTACATTGTAAGTTGCACTTCGATTTACTTCGATTTATTTCGATTTACTTCGTAATATAATGTTTTGCTTGTTTCGATTCCTTTTTCGCATGATGGAATGTTCTTTTATTGTTTTTGTGATGTTTAAAGTAGTTTTAACGTAAAACCCTAGTTCTTGATTCAACGAATCAAGAATGGGTAGTTCACGAGAAACCTTGGGGTGTTAGTAGACCCTTCGCTTGGGTTGTGAGAGCTCATGCGTAAGGATCTACCGTGTTAAAATCTATTTTCAACTGGTTTTGAAAACATTCGAAACCGAAAATCTTTAACCACACTCGTTTTTTTTGGTAAGTATTAACCACACTCGTTTGAAGTCACTGGTATGGGTTTTCGAATATAACCGTTTACATACTTTCAAATAAGGTTAAAAATAGGTTTCGAATTCATTTCTAGTTTCGTTTGTTTGAAAAACTTTTGGAAACAAAGGTCTTTAACCATATCCGCTTGAGATCACTGGTACTGACCTTTGATTACAATATTCTTAACACTTTTCAAATTAAACCCTAATCTAGTTTTGAATAAAAACATCCCAAGGTAAAGTAGTGAACTACCCGGACTTGAAAGTTGGATCAAGAACCTTTTTAGTATCGTGCTTGTTATTTAATTTAATTTATGAGTTGATTTATTCACTTTAAAATTTAGAGTATATGCTTTGTTTGCACTTTAAAATTAAATTGAATTTCTTTCATTTAGAATCTAAAACAAAAGTTTGAGTTGCTAAAAAATTAGTTTAAATTAATTTAGGTTCACCTACTAATCAAGAGAACAAGTCTAGAGCTTTTAACAAAGCCCTCCCTGTGGATTTGACCTCGGACTCACCGAGTTTTAAAACTACGACTGCCCTCTTGCACTTGAGAGGTAGACCCCGAAACACTTTTTAGGGTCGGTCAAGTTTTTGGCGCCGTTGCCGGGGAGGGCAACTAAGCGCTAGACTTGGGAGTTAGGAGGAGTTCACTTAAGAAATTGGGTGAATTTTTCTTTTCTTCATCTCTTTATTAGTAGTTTTCTTTCTTTTGCATTATAACATATCCATTTGCATATCATCTAATCTAGCTTGCATGCTAATTAATTTAGGTTGCATTTTAGTGTAATTTTTTTTTCTTTCATTTTGTTTTCATTTTTTTTGCTTTCTTATCATGGATATTAGTTTTGGTGACTTCACTCATGGTCCTTTTGATGCCAAAGCCTACATAGAGTCTCTAAGTGACCAATTTGGATATGACTATACATTAGAGACCTATCACCAATTACCCCAATTCTTCGGGCATGAGGAGCAAGACCCATGTCTTCATCTTGATAGGTTTAAGGCAGTGTGTGGCTTATGTGATGATGTTAGAATGAGTAAGAGACTTAGGCTCATGTTTTTCCCTTTATCATTGCAAAGTGTGGCTGGTGACTGGTTCATCAAGCTTTTATTGAACATTTCCTCCCTATTCATCAAACCTTCACCCATGGCCTTCAAATCAAAAATTTTTATCGAAAGAAGGGTGAAGTATTTTATAAAAGTTGGGAGAGATTTAACAATCTTTTGGACACTTTCCCAAGTCATAGATTAGAGCTAGGGGACATTGTAGCCATATTATATAATGCTCTACCTAGTAGTTTACACCAGGCATTTGATAAAGTCTTAGATAGGGAATTTCTTGACCTTACCCCAGGTAAGGCATGGTCATTCCTTGAATTTTTCTATGAACACACCAGGCCATAGGGAAGACTTAAGCCTAGTTTTGAATCTTATGCACTTGAAAGCCACACCAAACTTTCCCCATATACTCTTACCTCACTTGATTTTCATGATCCATCCTTTAGAAGTAGCATATGCATGGAGACTGATTATTGTGCCTATCCCAACCTTGTTCCACTCACTGAGGGTCAGCATGAGGAACTTGAGGATTATTGGCCTTGTGAACCTAATGATGCCCAATTCGAGGACACTGTTCATCAATTTATGCAACATCAAATGATGATCAATGATAATTTGTCTAGGTCTTTCGATGATTTTAAAGGACAAGTGTCTAGGTCCTTCGATGAAGTTAGAGGGCAACTTTCTAAGATAACACAAGCTATGAGCACCAATCTAAGTGGTAACATGACTGAGACGTCGACCTCAGACACTATCATAGGCACTAAGCGGGACAATTGCCCTAACTACATTGGGGATAACATTTACAATGAGCATCTTTCTCATAGTCCTCTAGACACTCCCATTCAGGATGTTCCTTTACCACTTACGGAGAGTCAGGGAGACATACAATTCTTTTTTACTACTGAGCTTGATGCTCAACCTATCTCGCCCTACTTAAACCTTATGGAGAATCCTTTGACTCCAACTAATCATTTGAATGCCACATGGCCCGAGGAACATATCATTGAGTTGGTTGACCCTAGTTTATTCCACTGCACAATCGAGGTTGAGAGTGGTGCACACCTCTCATCTCCTGACTTAGTCCCTTCCAAAAGTCTTACTATGGGAATTGTGAGTGACTATCATGAGATCGGCCATCATTGGGGAGAGGTAGTAGACACGAGGAAGGCTTACATTGACTTTTTGGGTGTTAAGAGATCATTTAAACCCACCATTTCCACACCCATAGATTTCTTAGGCATTGAAAGACTTATTGAACCCACCATTTCCACATCCATAACTTTCTTGGGTGTCAAGAGACTAATTGAGCCAACCATGTCCACATTTGCACTTACACTTTGGCCACATCCGAGGTTTCAAGAACCTCACTTAGCCTTTCATTCCTCGGTGTGTTTTACACCTGAAAAGCATCCATTTTCAGTGCTTCATGGGCCCAAAGAGAACATTTTATTTCTTAAACCAATTGTGGATGCATGGGATAGAGAGGGTGTTGGATAACCCTTTTGTCTTCATTTCATTTGTACATAGTAGATTAGATTTTTCATTTTCTTATTTTCATAGTTCTTTTTAATTTGATTCTCCTCCTTTTGTTTATTTTATTTTTATTTCTTCTTTCATACTAACCCTTTTTCTTGTCCTATTTTATGTCTAACATTTTCTTTTGAATAGTTTCTTTTGTTTTCTTCAAATAAGGGAGCTCTTGAGGTAATACCCTTCATCTCCTTTTTATTTAGTCTTGCACTTTCAATTTTGGTACTCCATTATATATAATTGCTGTTGTTGGGAGTGCTGTAGAATCTAGGTTGGGGGGTGTTTTGGGTGATGCCTTAAGGGGCATAAATAATGGGTGCATGCTTGGTTTAATTTGTGCTATGTTCTTATTTGTGCATTTTGTGGCTATTATTTCATGCTCATCATCATGCTCACTTTGCACACTACAGACCCACTTATGCCTTATAGTTTTCACATTGAGGACAATGTTTAGTCTAGGCTGGGGGGTAGACACTTTGTGCTAAAATTGTCAAATTTTTAAAAATTTGAGCATTTTTTTAGATTAAATACATGAATTTTGCACATTTATACTTACATGTCAACCCTTTTGGTTTGGTCAATGGTGAATTTGAGTGAGAGAGTAATAAGTGAGTTTTGTTTAAGTATTAATAGGAAACATAATTCAAGTGGAGTGTGTGATAACTTTGTGCATTTTCGGACTATCATGGTGAAAAGTTTATGTGCTTAGGAGTAGACTTTATTTGATATTGGTTACTTGAGCATCTTTGGACTAGGTAGAGACTTATACCCCTTAATTGTGAGCTTTTGAGCCTATTATTTCTTTTTCTTGAGGGGTTGCACATAATCACAGCTCTTTTGCTCTTCACTTCGATTTTCAATGCACTAATTGCATCACACACACTTGCATGAGTTTCACTTGGCACATTATGAGTTGTTGCAAGCTTTGAACATGATGCTAGGCTATCTTTGCTATTGTTGGGCCTTTTCATCCTTCCTTGATATGAAATTACCCTAGGAACCAACTTGAAGCCTTTTAATAAAGTGTTTGATATTTATATATATTTTTTCTTGGCTCCCATCTCATATATTATCCCATAACCTTGTTCACACACTTTTAAGCCTTACCCTCACATGTTTTGGGTTATGAAAAGTGCCTCAATGTCAGTGATGTGAGTGGGGATTAGGAATGGAAACTTTTGAGAGCATATTGAGAGGGAATATTAGGTGGAGAATTTAGCTTATGTTTATTTCATTATTTCAAAAAAAAAAAGAAAAAGAAGAAAAAAAGAAAAAAAAGAGAAAAAAAAAAAAGAAAAAAAAAACAAAAGAGAAAAAAAAGGAAAAGAAAAAAAAAGTTTGTCATTCATTTTTGCTTATGTAATTTTGGGACTTGTGCATTGTATTATAATTATTGAGAATGTCCCATGAGTAGTTTGTAAGTTAGTGAACAAGCTTCTTGTTGTAGTTCTTCTTAGGGTTGGAAAGGAAATGGGTAGTTTGGGACTTGTGTGCACTTGAATATCTTTATCTCAAGACATGTGCCTTGATTTCCATATCTTCCATTGTTCACCATTACCCTTGGCCAAGTTACAACCAAAACAAAGACCTAGTGGATTCTAAGCAAGCAACTCTTGTATTGTGCATGTAGTGGTCTTGTTTAGGGTGTGTGGTGTGATCTCTTGCATATGCATTGGAACATTATCATGAGCTGTCCACTTTAAACTTTAATTCTGTTCACTCACATGTTTGTGGGCTTATGTGCAACTAGGATAGCATTATGCTATTAGGAATGTGTGAACCCTTGAATGAGTGAATTTCTTTCTATGAGTGGAATCCTGTGAGCTTTTGAAGTCAAAACTTAGTTCCAGTTATGCTCTTGAGACCTTGTTGAATGAATGAAACAATTTTGCACACATGCTTTTTCTACTGTGATAGTCCATGCATTTATGCTTAGCACTTGGAAATTACATGTGATATTTGGATTTTGTAACTTGTTGAGCTTGAACTTAATTCATTTTTTTTTATCTTGATCACTCTTTGACACATTAAGACCATGCCATAGAATTTTGTGGGTAGATTCACTGCAAACCCTCACGAGACCTTACTCGTCCACTAGGGGGAACATAGGGGTTTAAAGGGCTTGCTACACGTAGCTAAGTGTAGCCGTGTTTCTAATGAAAAGAGAAATAGGATAGTAGTTGCATCTCATTTTAATAAATGACATCATGTATTTCATTTTAATAAATAGCATTGCTAGGGACTAGCAATATTCAAGCTGGGGGCTGTGATTACACTTGAAAAGTGTAATTACAAACTCCCTAACTCAACACTTATTCATGCATTAAAATAAGTAAAGTTGAAGTTTTAGTGTTATTGTGTTACTTATACTTTTATTGTTTTATTTGTAGGAAAAAGAGCAAGGATGTTGAAGTTTATAGCTATGGAGAGGGCCAAGAAGACAAAGAAAAAGTCATGGTTCAAACCTCATCTTCGATGGAAAAGACTAGCCCAAAGGCCCAACCAAGAGAAGGAAAGAAAGCAATGAAGGAGATACTAGACGGTCGGGACCACAGAAAGTACAAAACTCCAGACGGTCCTGGCCTCCTCTCCAGACGGTCGGGACCACCCATGATTTACAATAGCTGCGTGAAAGCTCCTCCTCTAGGGTTTCCTTGCATCTTTATAAGGACCCATTGCACGGCCATGAAGGGGGACGCCTCCTTTGAAGATTACTACACTTTAGATTGAGAATTAGATTAGGTTTTGATTAATTTTAGAGTGATTTGTAGGCCTGGACGTGTGGATTTATGCAGGTTTTTGGAGCTTTCATCATTGTCTTCGCATTACTTGTTCATCTTTTCTTTTACATCCGAGTTACATTGTAAGTTGCACTTCGATTTACTTCGATTTATTTCGATTTATTTCGATTTACTTCGTAATATAATGTTTTGCTTGTTTCGATTCCTTTTTCGCATGATGGAATGTTCTTTTATTGTTTTTGTGATGTTTAAAGTAGTTTTAGCGTAAAACCCTAGTTCTTGATTCAACGAATCAAGAATGGGTAGTTCACGAAAAACCTTGGGTAGTTCACGAAACCCACGAGGAAGAAAAAAGAAATCAAGAGAGAAGAGAGCTATGGGAGAGTAATTAGAGATTTGGGTTGCCGAATTTGGGATTTAAAGAAATGCAGGGTTTGGACTCTTCGCGGACGGTCTGGACCACAGAACGGTCTCGGCTCAGCGAATTTTCATGCAGCTTACTGTGGTCCCGACCGTGTATAGATGGTCCAGACCATAAAAGGACATTACCCCTCTGTTTTGCTCTTCTATTCTAAAAAAAAAAAAAAATCTAACCCAAAGATTAAAATCCTAAACTAAGGAAATGTTAAATCAACCCTAAGCCTAAGTATGGTACAACTACAACAAATTACTCATACCGGATTACTCATAAGGTGGGGGATCCAAAAGACCCCACGTCTCAACCAAACCAATAAAATTCTCCGAGTAGGGCTTTAACCTATGCCCATTGACTTTAAAACGACTCCCGTTGCTTGGGTTTTCTATCTCAATAGCTCAATGGTCCGCTACATGTGTGACAATAAAAGGTCCCAACCATTTAGATTGCAATTTGCCCAGAAATAGATGAAGTCGTGAGCGATAAAGTAATACTTTTTGACCCTCATGAAATGAACATCGTGTAATATGACGGTCATGTATTTTCTTTATCTTTTCCTTGGAGATTGCTGCATTCTCATATGCATCGTTCTGTAATTCCTCCATTTTCGTAATCTGAAGTTTACAGTGTAGCCCAGCCTCATCAAGATCAAGGTTAAATTTCTTAATTGCCCAATAAGCTTTGTGTTCCAATTCTACGGGCAAATGGTAAGGCTTACCATAAACTAATCTATACGGTGACATCCCCAAGGTAGTTTTATATGCAGTGTGATATGCCCAGAGAGAATCAATCAACCTCAGTGACCAATCTTTGCGATTTGGATTAATAGTCTTTTCTAAAATTTGCTTAATTTCCCTATTTGCAAGCTCTACTTGGCCACTTGTTTGGGGATGATATGCAGTACTTACTTTATGTACTACCCCATATCTGTGTAGTAACTTTCCTACTGGTCGGTTGCAGAAATGTTTACCTCCATCGCTAATAACTACTCGTGGTACCCCAAAACGTGAGAATATGTTTTCATGAAGGAATTTGAGCACAACTTTATGATCATTTGTTCTAGTGGCAATTGCTTCCACCCATTTGGAGATATAATCAACCCCAACTAGTATGAATTCATATCCAAATGAAACTGGGAAGGGACCTATGAAATCTATTCCACAACAATCAAAAATTTCTAGAATAAGAATGGGGGATAGAGGCATCATGTTCCTACGTGTTAAACTACCCAAGCGTTGGCATCTATCACATGTAGTGCAAAAATGATGCACATCTTTAAAAAGCGTGGGCCAATAGAATCCACATTGAAGAATTTTAGCGGCTGTTTTGTTAGTGGAAAAATGGCCTCCACATGCTTGAGAGTGATAGAACTCAATTATGCTTGAAACTTCCCACTCCGGAATACAACGGCGTATCACTTGATTAGGACAATATTTAAATAAATACGGGTCATCCCAAAAGAAAACACGTACATTTCTAAGGAATTTCTTCCTATCCCTATAGTTCCATTCTTCCGGGAGTTGTCCTGTCACTAGATAATTAGCAATATCAGCATACCAAAGAGGATTGGATGTTGTTATTGCTTCTACGTTAAGCAATTGTTTGTCGGGGAAACCATCGTTTATTTGAGTTTCATCCTGTGGATAAACTTCCATTGGCAAACGTGACAAATGATCTGCTACCACATTTTCAACTCCTTTCTTATCTCTAATTTCGAGGTTAAACTCTTGTAATAGCAATATCCATCGAATCAATCGTGGTTTGACCTCTTGCTTGGTTAACAAGTATTTAAGCACTGAATGATCAGTGAAGACGATTACTGGCGAACAAATGAGATAAGGTCGAAATTTCTCAAGGGCAAAAACAACTGCTAGCAATTCCCTTTCAGTTGTCGTATAATTTCTCTGTGCCTTGTTTAAGGTCTTACTAGCATAATAAATAAAATACGCCTTTTTGTCCCTCATCTGCCCTAAAACGGCTCCTATAGCATGATCACTTGCATCACACATCAGTTCAAAGGGAAGTGACCAGTTAGGAGGTTGAAGGATAGGGGCTGAGGTTAAACAACTCTTGAGTTTATCGAAGGACTTTTGACACTGGGGAGTCCATTCAAATGGAGTATCTTGCATCAACAATTAACACAAGGGTTTAGAAATTTCACTAAAAGATTGAATGAACCTTCTGTAAAACCCAGCGTGCCCTAAGAATGACCTAATATCCCTTACGGATTGAGGAGTGGGTAGTTTTTGAATCAACTCGACTTTGGCTTGATCTACTCGGATGCCTTCTTGAGATACAATGTGTCCTAATACAATTCCTTGGGTGACCATAAAATGACACTTCTCCCAATTTAACACTAGGTTCTTTTCCTCACATCGTGCCAAAACTAACTCAAGATTCTTTAGACACTGCTCAAACGAGTCTCCATACACAGAGAAATCATCTATGAATACCTCGACTATTTCTTCTACCATTTCACTAAAGATACTCATCATACAGCATTGAAAAGTAGCTAGAGCATTGCATAAGCCCAAAGGCATTCTTTTATATGCGAATGTACCAAAAGGACAAGTAAAAGTGGTTTTAGCTTGGTCCTCTAAGGCTACCTCTATTTGATTATATCCAGAATAACCATCTAAAAAGCAATAGTAAGCATGGCTAGCTACTCTTTCTAGAACTTGGTCTAAAAAGGGAAGAGGAAAGTGATCCTTTCGTGTAACCGCATTAAGTTTCCTATAGTCGATACACACTCGCCAACCAGTTTGTATTCGAGTTGGAACCAACTCATTTTTCTCATTCTGAATCACTGTAACACCTGATTTCTTAGGAACTACCTGTGTAGGGCTTACCCATTTAGAATCAGAGATAGGATAAATTATCCCTATGTCAAGTAGCTTCAACACTTCAGCTCTTACCACTTCTTTCATGTTCGGATTGAGTCGTCATTGCATCTGACGAATTGGTTTGGCTTCCTCTTCTAGATAAATACGATGTGTGCAAAGAAAAGGACTTATACCTATCAGATCAGCTACTGACCATCCTAGAGCTTTCTTATAATTTTTCAGAAGTCGAACTAACATTTGCTCTTGATGAATAGTCAATTTTGAAGAAATGACTACAGGATATATCTTTTTCTCAGCTAGAAAAACATATTTCAAATTGTGAGGTAATGGTTTTCTGTCAGGGCTAGGAGCTTTCACTTCTAAGGACTCTGTTTTATTTAAAAGAGGTCCCAAACTCTCAAAAGTCAGATTCCACTTACTTATAGACATGATTGGGCACATTTCCAACCAATCAACTATAGTACCTAGCTCTTGGTTTGATATCATTGGGTATGAATTCTCCTCGCTACGGTGAACAGCTTTCTCTAAAAGATCCTCGATAAATTCACTATCTACGTAATCCTGAACTATGGATTCTACTAAATCCACTTCTTGTATATCAATCACCTCTTTTGGTCGTTTGGTAACATGAAAGATATTCGTTTCAAACTCAATGTTACCAAAAGACATTTTCATGGATCCATTCCTACAATTGATCAAAGCATTCGAAGTTGCTAAGAATGGTCGTCCTAGAATTACTGGTGTCTGATCAAGTGCAGACAAACTGGTAAGTGGTTGAGTATCTAGGATTATGAAATCCACTGGAAAATAAAAATTTTCCACTTATACCAGTACATCTTCAATTATACCTCGTGGGACTTTAATTGATCTATCTACAAGTTGCAAAGTCACATAGGTAGGCTTCAACTCACCTAAGCCCAATTGCTCGTACACTGAGTAAGGGAGCAAATTCACACTCGCTCCTAAGTCAAGCAATGCTCTACTAATATAATACTTCCCTATATAACAAGATATCGTAGGACATCCTGGGTCTTCATATTTAGGGGGAGTACGACATTGTACTATAGCACTTGCTTGCTCAGTGAGGAATGCTTTTTCTTTGACATTTAAGCCCCTTTTTACAGTGCATAATTCTTTGAGGAATTTGGCATAAGAAGGGAATTGCTTAATTGCATCAAGGAGAGGTATATTAATTTTCACTTGTTTGAACACCTCTAACAATTCAGCTGCTTGGGCTTCTTTTCTAGCTTTCAAAAATCTCTGAGGGAAGGGTGCTTTGGGAACATATTCCCTAGGTATTATCATGGGTTCTTCTTCCTTTCCCTCTTCCTTTTCCTCCTCATTTTCCGTTTTCTTTTGTTCTTCTGTTGTGGACTCCTCAACTATGATTGGTTCTTTCCCTGCCTTTTCACTATCATCCACCACACATTTAGGTTTTAACTCTTCACTCATTTCATCCTTCCTAGGAGGAATAGTTTTATTTACAATTTTCCCGCTCCTAAGTGTGGTGATGTTTTGGATTTGTTCTACATTCCCCTGAGTAGTAGAAGATCCTTCAACCTGTTTAGCTTGGACTACTGGATTTGGATAAGGTTGAGCCGAAAATTGACCCTTTGTTTGTGTGACTAGTGTTTGCGTCAAAAGAGTCAATTGGCTCTTGATTTCATCCATATTTCTCAATTGGATCTTGATTTCATCCATATTTCTATTATTTTGAATCCATTGTGTATTTTGACTATTCATGAATTGTTGAAGTGTCTCTTCTATGGATCTTTTGTTTGGAAGAATATAGGAAGCATAGGATGCTGGTACAAAAGAAGGTTGGAATGATTGGCTTTGGTTATCGTTTTTCAACCCAAAACCAGGAGGGCTTTTCCATCCTTGAGGGTAAGCATCGAGATGTTGATTTCCCCCTTGATACTTAACATACCCACCTTGTGGGTAGGAAGTGTTACCCTGCCCTCTATTTTGGAATGGTTGGTTCTGTGTGTTATTAATATACGCATTACCATAAGCTACTTCCTTAAGTAAAGGGAGCTCTGGACATGAATTAGGATCATGTCCTACTTGGTCGCATGCCCAACATACCACTTGTGCTTCCACCAACTTCTCTTTGTTCTTAAGTTCAAGGGAATCTAACTTATGTTGTAATGCAGATATCCTAGCACTTAAGTCATCCTTCTCACTTAACATCAACTGACCGCTAGATACAGGATTCCTATGCTCTAAAGATGAAGGTGGTTCTATTTCCCAATCATTAGAGTCCTCGGCCACCATATCAAAGAATTCCATGGCATCTTTTGCAGTCTTATCAAACAGAGTACCATTGCACATGGTAGAAACTAATTGCTTAAGGCTGGGAGTTAAGGATTCATGAAAGATGCTCACTAACCTCTATGACTCATAACCATGGTGAAGACAAGCCATCAAGAGGTCCTTAAACCTTTCCCAGGCTCGATAAAAATTCTCATTAGGTTTGTAAGAGAAAGTGGTAATCTATCGCGTATAATACTAAGTTTTTTGAGTTGGGAAATATTTCTTTAGAAACTCAGTCTGCATTTCACGCCACGTTCCAATAGAATGTGGGCAAAGGAAATTAAGCCAAAACTTGGCCTTGTCTTTTAAGGAAAATGGGAAAAGTTGAAGACGCACTACGTCCTCATTGATATTATGATCTATACATGTGTTGCTCACTTCCTCAAACTCCCTGAGATGGTTGTAGGGATTTTCAGAATCTAAACCATGGAAAGTAGGAAGAAGTTGGATGATTCCTGGCCTAAGGTTGAAGTTACCCCTATTTAAGGGCAAGACTATGCATGATGGGGTGGTTTGTCTAACAGGATTAAGATGATCTTTCATAGGAACAAAACCTAGAATTTCACGTGGATCGTTATCCCCATGCTCACTACCTTCCCCATTACCTCTTAACTCAGCCATTGAGTGAAAAGAAGATGTGGTAAGTGAAACAATGGAAAGTGAGGTTGGTGTAAAAGATTCGGGAAAGTATGAAGGATCTCCTAATTCAGATTTAGTTACGACTATTCTACCCGATCTTAATAGCATGCAAATAACAAGTCTCTAAAAAAAAATTTAAGTCCAAATTTTAAATTTTAAATTTTTAAATTTTTTTTAATTTCACTAAAGAAAACTAAAAAAAAAAAAAACCTAGAAATATCCCAAAAACTAAATTTTGGCTCCTCAGCAACGGCGCCAAAAACTTGACCGCTATTAGAAAGTGCGTCTAAATTAACCACCAAATGCAAGGGTGTGTAGTATAGTTTTAACTCGGTGAGTCCGAGGTTGAATTCACAGGGAGCCTACGTTATTTAGTTTCTAGGTTATAATGGAAATCCTAAATTTGAATGTGAACTAAGTTTGAAGATTAATTAAAACTAATTCCTAGGGTTTTGCAAATTTAAAATTCAAATTAAAACAACTTAACATCCTATTAACAAAATTTCAGCAATTTAACTTTTGATTTTTGATTTCAAGGAATTAAATATTAGCTAAAAGGATTTTTTTTTCTAATTTAAATGCGCTTCAAAATAATCTAATAGAAAAACTGCGATGTAAACACTTCAATTAAATCAACTGAAGTCAATTCAATTAATAAGAAATAAATTTAAAAAGTCCTTGATCCAACTATCAATTTCGAGTAGCTTACGTCTTCACTATGGGATGTGTTGTAATACTTACGTTAATACCTAAATTAGGATTTGTTTGAAAATTATTGAGAAAGTTTTAATCAGAAGGTTTTACTAGTGATTACAGAGAATATAGTCAAAAACTTCTGTTTTCGAAGGTTTTTCAAACAATCCTATTCGAATTCAGATTCAAATCCAATTCTTCTAATTTCTCCAAAATTATTAAGAAAATTTTAATCGAAAACCTTTACCAGTGATTACAAAGAATATAGTAAAAAATTTTCGTTTTCGAATGTTTCTAAAATAAACTAATTCAAATTAGGATTCAAAATTATTGAGAAAATTTTAATCGAAAACCTTCACCAGTGATTGCAGAGAATATAGTCAAAGGTTTTCATTTTCGAAAGGTTTTGAAAGAACTAAATTAGGTTTTAAAAAGTGTAGATCCCTATGCATGAGCTTTCGCAAACCATACGAAGGGTCTACATAAACGTCTAAAAATTGTAGACCCCTACGCATGAGTTTTCGCAAACTCTGCGAGGGTCTACGTACATCCCATAGATCAGAGTAAACTACCCTTCCTTGATTCGTTGAATCAAGAACTAAGGTTTCTACGCTAACATGCTTGTAAACGAAACGAAAACATTCATTGAAGATATATTTAATAGATTTAATAAATCGAACACTGAAACAAAATTATTAAACGGTGAAACCAAAAACAAAACAGACACAATCAATTAATCCTATATATATAAAGCATTCAAACAATATTATTAATCCAAAAATGAAGTGTAACATACACTGAAAGAAGCTTCGAAACAAAATTCTGAACAGTAACTGTTGAAATGAATGTGATGAAGGTTTCGAAACAATGTAAGAACATTAACGTAAGCAATTAAAACTCTCAAAAAAGTCTCAAAATTTGCTGGAAGAATGAAAAATAGAGAGAAGATCATCCTAGGACCGGCCACATTGCCCTTATGTATAAAACATATGTATAAACCCTAAAACCCGAAGTTGAACACGCGGGGTTTCTAAAGCACTATGGTCCGGACTGTGCGCCAGGTGGTCCAGACCACAGAACATCTCCTTTGAATGTTTTGCTCCTTGTTTGCTGCTGGTTCCTTTGGGTATCTCAGACCATTGGAGGAGGGATTTGCATCACTTCACTTCCTTCATCTTCTATATCAATAAAGTCACTATCATCTTCAAGTGTTTGACCATTTTCCCTGCAATTAAGAAATTAAACACTGTAAATAATAAAATAATGATAAATCTTTAAATTGAACCACTTAAATGTATTAAAAGTTATAGAGAAGTGGGGTTTATAATAGCACTTTTCAAGTGCAATCAATACTCCAACACCGACATAGTCCCTTGTATCAGCCCAGCAAATTCCTCCCTCTTGGCATTTCTTAAAGATTGAGGGAAGAAGTGATCCCTGAACTTCTCTTTGAACCTTTCCCAAGTGAGACCCACTGATCCTCCCGTGTCCTTTAAACTCGACCACCAAGTTGACGCCCTTCCCACTAGTTGAAATGTAGTCAACATAATATGAGTAGAAGGATCAGTAATCTCCATTGCAACTAGTATCTTCTCGCATTCCTCCAAGAACTGTTCCGCCACATCGGTGTCAACCACACCATCATATGTTGGAGGTTTCATCCTCCTAAATTTCTCTAAAGCAGTTAGGCCTGCCTACACTTGTGACTGGGGTCCAACTCGAGCCGCACTTGCTATTGCGGCCATAGTTGCCGCCAGTTGTTGTAATACCACCCCTGCATCCATAGCTACTGGCTATTGAACCCTTGGTGCCTCCATTTGCACCTCTTCTCCTCCTGAAGCATTCCGTTGTACACTAGGCGATGCTTCAGCCACTGCTCTATAATGTGTTTCCTGTTCTTACCGAACAGGTGTATGTTCTCTTCCTCTACCCTTACCTTGAGCTCGACCATTGCCTCGGCCTCGGCCTCTAACTCCCATTTCAAGCGGCGGCATTTTATCTAAAGTATATCAAAGCATATAATAACAACATTAAATCGACATCTAAGATCATGACAGTGCATAACTTCATCTCATAATAACAATACAACAGTCCAATGCATTCATAAGGGTTCAACATAACAACATCATCTTACTTCCATTCGTGCTACCATAGTAGTTCCAACTTTACAAGATCTCAAGTTACTCCACTAATTGAAGTTAAAAGAGTACATAACATAACATAACATAAGTCCTTAGACTAATAGCCACTTCGATTACCACTAGGGAAATTGCCTTTCCAAAATTTTCCCCTTTACAAGCTTACATTTTAATTTCTACTATAAGTGTAAGAGCTACGAGTGTGCCCCCTCCTGCCACAGTAGGTACAACACTTGATGCATTGCTTAGGGCACCAGTAGTGTATACATCCCCGCCTACAACAACCCGCACATACTCCTCGTAGATGATCTTCCTCACTACTAATATTTCCATCCATCTCCCGAACATTAGCACTAGCCTCATGTGGATCAACATTCTGACTGCTTGGGTTGGTTTCTATCATTACATCTAGTGTCATGGTTGGATTAGCTGAAAGGGTAGGTACAATCACAATCACATTCTGTACTACTATCACTGGGCAAGCAGACTGGAACTAAACAGGCATCTAATAAGGCATCACACTCTGATATGGATAAGGTGCAGGATATGGAACTTGATATGGTATCCTATAGTAGGGCACCATTTGATGACCTAGTGTTGCTGACACCCTGCTTATCCCTTCTACATTCCCTGTCACATTCTGGGGTTGAGCCTCGGTTAAACCCCTAATTCCCACTTGGGTAAAGATATCATCACTAGGACACACTATCTCTTCCTCCACTAATTGGGCTTTGGTACCACTGCTCTCCCCTTTCTCTAATCCCATCTAAAATTTTAAACATGACAAATTAGATTCTAAGATCAAAATTCAATTATGTTACATTTAAGCATGCAATAGGAGATCCAAGACTTCCCATGTCCCTTGGTATTCTGACCTAGTGCTCTGATACCAACCTGTCACGCCCCGGATCTCGTGACCCGAGGGGTGAGTGATAAACACACACAATATGTACTAACATAACCAACCCATGGTCAGAGCAACGCAACGTAAACTAGTGAGCCTGAGACACAAGATAGGATAACATAAGTTTAACCTTGACTATTGCCAAGTCACATACTCCATACACCATTCCCATTAATACATAACTTAGGCCTTAAGGCCATTACAACCAAATCGAATAAGTCTAGCAGTGTACAATGTTACAATTCTAAAAGAAATTTAAACTAGATGACCAAGAGCTTTGCTAAGCATGGTAGGGCTCATGCACACCCTTTTAGTCCAACCCCATTAGCCCACCTAATTATTATGACCTGTACCTGCATCAAATTCTGTAAGGACGTGAGCACGGGTCCACTCGTGCCCACGATGTCTTAAGCAAACATATATGATATGCAATCTAATCATGCAAAGCAATTCAAGTAGGGTTAGTCACTTTAACATCTTCTAGTGTCATAACATTTCATCACATGACCAATAGCCAAAACAAGTGGAAGCATTTATCCATTCAACCATGTTAAGTTTAAGGTTTCGATTTTAGTTAATGTTTATGTTATGCAATTTAAACTTCAATTCCATACACATTTCAATACCATTTAATCCCTTGAGTAATATTCAATCAAATGACCATACCATATCATCATCCATTCATCATTTCATTTCACAACCATAACTACACAAGTCATCGGGGGATGGGTGCATACACGTTATCGTCTTTTATGGGCCAATGCCCAATGGAAACGATAAATCGACGTTGTCATTTAGGATCGCCGTCCAGGGCCACGAGGAGCCAAAACACACACAATGTTGTGGGCTACTAACCCACTAGCATTGACACCAAACCCTGCATAGGTTCTGAGACTCGCAACCCGAGGGTACTCTCTAAACCCTTCCTATTTCTGCACCCCACCATGGCCCCCAACACGCAAACACCCATTTATCATATATCATCTCGTCTTTCACAAGTTCACATTCATCATCATCCACTATTCAATACACACGTCAATGTTATGATTCATCTCATGGATCATTACATATCACATTGATCAAATCATATTAAGCATCTCCCATTTACCAACATTAAGAACATGAGTCCCTTTGTCAAGTCACATTTCACTTAATCAATCACAAGTTCATAAACTTCAACATTTATTTTACATCAAGGAAAATTCACAATCCTATTCAATTAAGGCTCTTAGTTCAAAGTAATATTTCAATTCATGCAATTCAAAGTGACATTCACTTACCCTTACAAGTTAATTCCCATTAGCTTAAGATAACCAATCCTTAGTAACCTTTTTAAAGCTCATTTCCCCTTTAAAATCCATGCAATTAATCAATTAAAATTTTTATGTAAAAACACATTACCAACTCTTCCATAAACCCAAGATAGGAGATCAAACTAAGCAAAGTCAGGAAAAGTGACCTAGGCTCGGTGGGCGCCCAAGCTGACACTCAGCCATGTGCCCAAGGGGCTTGGGCGCCTGACTGTGTCCCCCTTGTGCGCCCATAACTTGGCCCAAGTTTTAGGTTTCATACCCTGTTTTCTGGTTTCGTGGTTTTTCACCCTTATGACCTCAAATTGACCATGATAAAGTAAAAATACCTAAAGTTCCATGTTTCTAACATCAACGCAAGGTCCTTAGGCACCAAAAAAAAAATAAAAAATTTGAGTTTTCATCAACCAAAGGTCAAGTTATGGATCAAAGCACTATTTTCACTCTTTCAACCTATACATACATATATATGTGTATATAACTTCCAATATCTTCCATACATAAAACCAACACTTAAAGAGGGTTTTCTATTGGCAATCTACTCCTTGTTACACATCACATATGTAAGAATAAGGCATTAAATCCCTACCTCAAGTGATAAGAAGATGGATTAACAAGAAGGTGTCTTGAGCTTCCAAACCCTCAAACTTTGATGGACTCAATCTTCTCCCTCCTTGATCAAAACTACAAATAAATCATATAAAAAGGTTTCTTAAGGTTCTAATTACATTCTTGCAAGAGGAATTTGAGTTTCATGAAGGGTAGAAGGGCCTACCTTAAAATCTCCACCTGGTTCCTTGTTCTTCTTCCTTTGCTTCTCTACCCGGTTTCTCTCTTCTCCCAACACTATCTCCCTCTCTCTCTTGCATCAAATCAACAATATATATATATATATATATAAACTAATAAATTAAACCCCCAAACAGTGAATCTCAAACCCCCTCCTTACCCATAGCTAGATATAGGTTCATAGAGGAGAGGAGTCGGCTGAAAAATGCAGAGCAACTCTTGTCTGTCAAATCCACTGTGCCTTAGGCACCCAAGACCTTGGGCGCCCATACCTTGTGCACCAAGGTGTCCCCTTCTTCCAGCACTTAACTAAAATGTCACTTTTTGATTACCTAACCCATTTCTTTCAAAGTTCTCAACTCTAAAACACCCTAAAAGATTCATTCTACTAAATTAACGTACATTACTTCCAAAATGCATCAAAAACCTTATACTTAAGTGAGTACAAAGTCTGGGGTATTACATTAGATAAGTCAAAAACTGCTAGAACTGAGGAGGCGTACTTAAACTTGGATGTTGTTGAGAAAGCTGAAACTAAAGAGTTTAAAAGGTGAAAACTTGTCTGGGTTAAGAGGATTCCAATTGAGATAAGCCTTGTATTCTGTGAAATGATGTCACTATTCTATTTTTGAAACAATAGGGATCTGATAATGAGGTGGCATAATTTAACTAATCTGAGAAGTAGGAACTTGTGCCATTGCCTAGTTAAGAGCCCTTGTCAAGTTTGCAATCTCCTAGTCCTTAGTAAGGGGCATCAATGGTGATGCTATAATACTAGGAATTATCACTGGTAGTGACCCAAAAAGAGATAGAGCAAATCGACTTAGTTATCCAGGGACATAGGTAACAGCCACAATGGCTGGTGTTTTAGTAGCAACATTGGATGAAAACCTAGTTGTGAGTAAAGGAAATTGTGATGTCTGACTACCTATATTAGACAAAACTTGAACGGAGGCAAATCTCCAAATGTAACATTAGTAGAGACTTCAAATATCTTAGCCATATTCCTAGCTTGAGCTCTCACTCTTATAAAAATAGGAGAATGATGAAAGTGATAAAGTGAGAGATCAGTAGCAATGATACTCATAATAAAATATATTTAATTAAATATTACTTTTGGAATTTAATATTTTCTTAATTTATTCATGGGATCATCCTCATTTTTAAGGGAAAAATGATGAATACTATTTAAATGTAAGAAATTTGTCATTTGAATCCAAGTACATTACCTCTTCCCATTCAAATTGTCATTGGAAGGAAAATTTCAATTGCAAAAATTGAAATGAATGTTCACTTTATAAAAATAGTGAATACTCTTTAAATTAAAAATTTTAAATAATCCTAAATGCTTTCAACTCTCCAATCTTGAATGATAGCTAAATAGAATTTCCTCAACATTTGAATGGGTGTCACATGTTGATCTTATTGATCAACAATCTTCATATATTCTAGCTCAAACTTTATTGGAGTTTTGAAAACTTTCAATTTGAAAGCTTTTGAAAATCTGTCAATAATTCTAACAAGAATCTAGCAGAGTTCTGGGATGAAAATACTATATATATATATTTTTTAAAATTTCTACCTTAAATATGGTAGAGTTTTGAGAAAAATATTTTGGAAAATTCACCCTTAAATTTAGTAGAGTTTCAAGAAAAATATTTTGGAAAATTTCTAAATTAAATTCAGCAGAGTTTTGGGTGAACACTATAACCTAACAAAATCTTATGTTTAAACTAGGACACATAGGGACTTTTGAGTAAGAATCAAAACTGGAATAATAACAAATTTCTTCTATATAGTATGAAATGGTCTTTTTAGGAATTTAATTTATTTAGACAAATTTGGGTAGGTTTTATTTCTATTGACACCCCAATTTTGCTCTTTCATTTAATATTTATAATATTTAATATTTTTAGTTAAATAGTGCTCTACTGATTAAGTTTTCTTAATCACAGGATACTTTAAAGTGCCAAAATTCGACAAAAAACGAACAATTAGTAAAATGCCAGTTGTACCCCTAGAGTTAGGATGAAGCCACGCTAAAGACCCAAATCAAGGCAGAAGGCCACTAGACTACACAAATATGTCCAAGACACCAAACTAGGGATCCCTATACCAACAGAGGAACGAATTCAGAATTAAGGGTTAATTCAGTCTAGAAGTCAAGAATAGTCTCTACTTGCGCACTTGAAGACCAGTATCAGCTGGAATGCCTAGATCAAGCCAGAAATAGGCAAAAAGATACACAACATCCTAAGACATTCAAGAGAATGTAGAACATAACTCAGAATAGTCAAAATGCCACTCCAAAGGTTATCCGGGCTCCGCCAACTCAAAATGATTCCTACTAATGAAAAGGAATCTACTGGCACCCCAAACACAATTTGAGCATCCAAACAAAGTCAAAATGCCCTCAAATTGCACACCAATTTGAAAGTTCATTCCCTGAGATAATGGCATAGATAAGTCTGACCAAATCAAACCTTAGAAGGTCCCTCCGCTGATTCATTTATAAAATTCATCAATTTTTAATAAATTCATAAAAGTATCTTGGAGTCCTGCTGATGGTATTTTTGATTCCTTATACCCAAAAATGGTGGAAAGAGTCATCCTAGTGGTGCCTCTAGGGGTTATGTCAAAGGATTAGCTAACCCTGTCTCTGTTTCAATCTGTTTTGATGTAGCATTTTTTAAGTGAACATAAATCGACCTCAAAAATACCAAATTGAGTCTAATTTTAACCTAATTGGTCTAAATTGCTCCAAAAAGTGTCCGAGAGGTCCCAAAACCTCCCGAAAACTACGCCAAAGGTCTAAGAATGGCTCGAACTTCCATGGGTAAAACCTGAACTTCACTGAACATGACCCAAGTTAGAGGCTTAGGCCAAATTGGCCTTATTTTGGGCCTAGTTGCCTAATACCAAATAATTTTCCAACTAGGTGTGTGGAAAACTTTTTTGCCTACTTTGAACTGCAAACTTGCCCATGCTTTATATTTTTGCAAACGTATTCATTCATGGTGTTATGCAAACTCGTTTACCTATCCTGTTTAGCAAAAAGAGTTGCAAAACAAGCTTTACAAAGTTGCTTGCCTTCCTTTAACATTTCAAGCTTGTCTGCTCGTTGGGTTATCCAAAGTTATTTGCCATTTCAATGCATTGCAAGCCCTTTGATCACCCAAAAATCCTATAAATAGGGGCCTCCCCTTCTCATTCATCCATCCCTACCTACCTCCCTCTTTTTTCCTTCCCTAAAGCCGACCACTAAGTGGTGTTCTCAAGGTCTTTGGAAGAATTTGAGGCTTTTTCCCTCTTTAGTTTCATGTTTGGTATAATTTTCTTTCTAGAAAATTTTTGTTATCTTTCAATTCCATTGGTTTGCATAATTAAAATAGAATAATTTTATTTGTGTAAATATAATTTGAAAATATGTAATTTACTACTAGTGATCCCAATTCAATCGACCACACACACACAATTGTAGAAGGCAAGATAAAAAGAATGAGGAAACCCATGCAGGAAAACCCAAAAAACTTTCACTAAATTAAACGTTGGTTACAAACTCAAACCCTCAATAGATTGACTCCTCGACTCTATACTCTTGTTGACGTTTGCTCAAATCCTAGGTTCACCAACTCCTTTAGCGAAAGCTCTTCAACTCCTCGAAGGCATAACACTGAATCCTTGGCAACTTTAAGTGTTGAATCCTCAGCTCTTCCAAGATTCAAACTCCTTCGAATCACACAGACGCAAGAATGTTTGGCTAAGTGATTGAGAGAATGTTTTGACTTTTCTGGCTTACAAACTATTGTATATTCTCTCTATATTTCACCCTGAAGACATCCAGAGGATATATATAGACAAACTCCACCGACTATGGGTTAAAAAGAAGACAAAATAGGCTAAAATTTGTGCCTTACGGGAAAGGCACACCCACGGTCATCCCGTGGCCTTCTCGCGGCCATCCCACTACTCAGAGCAGACTTCCCGCACAGTAAATTCTTGAAGTTCTGCTCTCTGGATTTTCTCATGCCTAACTGCAGCTTTCCCGCAGGTTTTCTGCGTAAATCAATTCTGACACTTGGTTGGCTTCTTTAAGATTTCCAGCCATTATGGAAACAGTTCTTCTAAGGCCTTTCAGAATTCTATTTAACTTAAGACTCTATTACCTTAGCCTACACTAAGTCTAAAAGTATAAACAATTTTCTTTGATCATGGATTTGCTAATTTACAATATTTGTTCTTAACAATCTCCCCCTTTGGCAATTCCATGTCAAAATTGAAAAAGATAACAGTACAATTATGCTCATCCTAGATTAAGGCCTTAGTAAACTTTTCATCCATTAACATGTCCCAATTCATAACCTGTTTGGCTGCACACTTAAACAAACTAATCACGACATCATGTGGAACAAATAAATAATTAAAAATTAAATAAAACATTAAAAAATGAGACAAAATATTCTCCCCCTTAATTAATCAACACAAATATTAACTATCAAAAAGCTAATTATACTCTCCCTCAATAAACAAAATTCTTTTCAAGCATTCTTTTTTCAAAAATTTTCCTAGAAACTATCCTCCCCCTTTTTGACATGAATTGAAAACAAATAAGGTATAATGTGTATTCTTGATTGATTCATTCCAAGTTCTATTTTCCCACACACAAAACAAAACATAGTTTCAAAATTTTGACCATAAATAAATAGTAACAAATAAGAATTCCAAGAATCACACTACTATTTATGTCATGAGTTGTTACCAATGGTCAAATGCCTATGCAGTGTGTGAAATGAAGTTTAAGTGCAACATGATTAATACTTTTCACATACTCGTATGAATTTTAAAATTGCTCCTTTTGGACTTTGAATTGAATTGAGTAAGATATGCAGTGTTAGCTCTTCAACTAGTTTCTCCTCAATTCATTATTTTCAACTAAACACCAAGATATTGTATCTATTGAATTGACATCCACCAAGAATTTTTTTTTTTTTTTTTTTTTGCTTGGCAGCTTTCACACACTTATGGGTAGGTAGCCTTCTTCCTGTATCGTCAAATCTAGAGGGTGGTTATTTTGATAACCTGCACGTCAACAGGTTAGCTGCACCTATCCCATTGGTAGCCTTTTCCAAGTGATTTTTTTTAATGTAAACTCAAGAGCAACCAATAGTCCAAAAAGGACAATTTATTAAACCAATTGAGTGGTGGAAAATATTTCTCATGATTTACTAAACTTCGTGCAATTACAATTGGCACACCACTACCATGACAAAGAACAACAAAACATAGGATTTATGTTTATCAAGCAATTCAATTTTATGACCACTATGTATATCAACAATTTTAATCCTGTGATTCTGAAGTGTGTATGAGGTAATAAAACATGCAAGAATATCACAAAGAATAACATTGCACCAAAAAAAATATTTTAATTATCTTTAAAAAAATTAAAAAGTATCTAAGTTACAAGATTTCATAGAACTAGGTAAGAATATAGTAATGACGCATAGCCTAGTTCATAAAAAAAAATTGCCTTTACACATCAAGGCTCGCACCTTCAACACTCGTAGGGGTGTGGGTGACAAATAGGTCACTCTTTCTAACCCAAATAGTTCTCATTTTTGGAAAAACATTTTGAGTCTTTGTATTGTTGGGTTTAGGACCAATGGGCTTTGAAAAATTTTTCTTTTTGTTTTTCCTCACTGGCCAAGTCATGTTAGGTCTAGAATCAAAATATGACTTTTGAAACCTTAATGGATCAAGCCTATTTGACACTTGAAAAGTAGATCTCAAAGAATTCCTAGTGTCAAAATAGGATAGGGAAAGCCCATATAATTTGTGACAATATGGTCTTATATGACCAGGTATACCATAATGAAAACATATAGGAATAAACTTACGTTGCAAGTTAGGGGGCGTACCTTTGGGTTTCTGAAAATAAGCCCTTGACTGATTACCTATCTTGGGTTGAGGAGCTTTAACTGTTTTTGAAGCAGTTGTCTTTGAGGATTGAAACCGAATCAGATTAGGTTTTTCCTGCTTACTTGGGGTAGCTTTAGCTTTAAGATTGACTACCTGCGTGCCAGTGTACCCAAGTCCTCTTTTGTCACGTGAGCTCCTTTGCATCCCATGTATATTATCAAGTTGGGAAGATGCAGTATTCATCTTGGATTGCGCAGTTTGCAGCTTTGCCTGGGCATCTTTCAATTCATTATCTTTTTGATCCAGTTTAGTCATGAAGACTATTATCAATTCATCTTGAGTTTTCTTGCTTGCTTCAAGACTATCATATTTTCCTTGCAATTCTTCCAGGGTAATTTTCAAACTGTCTCTTTCCCTTTTCAACACTTTATTCTTCACAGTCAATTTTTCACTTTGTTTATGGAGTTTGTGGCAATCTCGGTATAATTGTTCATATGCCTCTTCAACATCAACTTCCTTATTTGTATCTTCTTCAACTTCACTTTTAGAGGATTCTTTTTTTTAACTTTTAGAAGAGGATGACTTTACTGAATTTGAGGGGGCACTTGCTCTAACCATGAATGCAGTATAATTTTTTAAAAAATCTTCTGAAGATGAGGAGGTACTCGACTGATCATCTGAATCATCAAGGGTTGCATTGAGAACCTTCTTCTTGCTTTTCTTATTTCCACAGTCTTGAGCTATGTGACCATAACCCTGGCACTCGTAACACTTCATGCCCTTAGACTTGTTCTTCTTCTTCTTCTTCTTTTATGAAGTTTTCTCTACTTTGACTTTTTAATTCTTTTTCATCTTTCCTTGCTTGCTATTTTTCATTTTAAAGAATTTTCTAATTTTCTTAGTATAAATAGCAATTTCTTCATAAGACAGAATTAACTTGTCACTTGAAGATGAGTAATCTTCCTTAACAGATTTCAATGCAACACCCTTCATCTTCTTCGGTTTTATCATATTGACTTCATACGTCTGTAGAGAGCCAACCAAGTATTCTACCCTCATTGTATCTATATCACTGGCCTCCTCAATGGTTGTAACTTTGGCTTGAAAGGATCGGAGAATCTTACTTACAATCTTTTGATTTGGAATTGGTTCTCCAAGATTGAAACTGGTGTTGAAAATGTCACTGAGCTTTGCATAAAAACTATCAAAAAGTTCGTTATGCCAAGTCCAAGAGCAATTGGATGTAGTTTTAATTTCCGAAAAGCACTTCTTCTTTAGGATATTGGAGTACCCTTGTACCCATAAGGATGTTGAGTTAGAGCATAAAGCCCAGAGATGCTTTAGCATGGCAGCCTTGTTCCATTCATAAATTTTGCAAAGCCCAAGTCCCCCCTCATTTTTTGGCAAACATACATCATCCCAAGCAACCTTGCTTCCCCTTTTTCTGAGCTCATCACCAGTCCATAAATATCTTCTTCAAATTTGGTCATTGGTGACCTTCTTAGGGTAGATGAAGTGCATGCTCCGATAAAGTTGGATACTAAAAAGAACAGCTTCGATAAGAACTAACCTGCTAGCATAAGAAAGAAATTTGGATGACCAACTTTGAATCCATTTGGTGATCTTGTCTATCACGCCTTTGCAATGCTCATATTTAAGCTTAGTAGAGATGAAGGGAACTCCCAAGTATCTAACTGGAAGTTCACCTAATTGAAATCCAAGAATTGAGTACAGATGTTGTTTGTACTGCTGACTTACTCTTGTAATAAATATGCTGCTCTTATGCCCATTAGATTGGAGACCTAAGAATTTATGAAACTCTAGTAGTGCCTTGCAGATCACTTGGAAAGTGGCATTATTTAGCGAGCATAGAATGAAAAGATCATCAACAAAACATATGTGAGTGATGGTAGGATTAGAACACTTGGGATGAAAAGCAAAATCACCTTCCTTAGCAAGGTTGTTGAAAAGTCTAGAAAAGAACTCTATAGCAAGTAGGAAAAGATTGGGGGAGAGAGGGTCACCTTGCCTGAGTCCTCTAGCTCTAGGAAAGAAACCTTCAAGAGCCCCATTCAGAGAGATGGAGAAATATGGAGAAGTGATGCAAACTATAATCCACTCCCTAAATTTTGCTAGCAGATTAAAAGCATGAAGAATATCACTTAGTAGATCCCATGATACTGAGTCAAAGGCTTTCATAAGATCAATCTTTAATGCACTTCGAGGAGTCAAATTGGGCCTATAATAATTCCTTACTAGTTCTTACATAAGAAAGATTTGGTCTGAGATGGATCTCCCCTTGACAAAAGCAGCTTGAGAAGGGCTAATAACATTTGGCATTATACCCTTAAGCCTGTTAGCAAGGATATTGGATATGCATTTATAAATGTTGTGTGGTAAGAGATGGGCCTAAAATTCGTTACCATGCTAGGATTAGGAACTTTTGGAACCAATGCGATGATGGTAGAATTGACTTCCTTCAACAACTTGCCCGATTGGAAGAAGGACTTGATGGCTACCATGAAATCTTCCCCAACTATACTCCACAAAGTCTTGAAGAAATGAGTTGTGAAACCATCTGGACCAGGAGCCTTGTGGCCATTTAGGGAGAACAAAGTTTTTTTAATTTCATCTTCAGTAACTGTAGCATCAAGAGAGGCAATTATTTCCTGAGAAATATGAACTTGCATGACTTCAATAACAAATGGAAGAGCCTCTTCTGGATAATTAAATGGGGAGCCAATAAGTTTCTAATAGTGCTCAATAAACATGGCCTTAACCACTTCATAGTCTTCATGTCTAACACCTTAAGAATCTATAATTGAGAGGATTTTATTCCTTAAACAATGGGCCTTGACTCTCCTGTGAAAAAATGATGTGTTTTGATCACCCACCTTAATTAAGTTATCCCTAGCCTAGAATGTGTATTGGTGTTAGAAGGATATAGTGCTTGGCACTTAATCCACAAGTAAGCCTTGCTCACTTTGGTTTATCCTGATAAGGAGCTTCGCTCCCAAGCTTAGCTTTAATCAAGTGTGGTTTTGATAAAGGAGCTTGGCTCTCGAGCTTCGCTCTTTATAGTCTAGAAATGAGCCTCACTTTCGAGCCTCACTCTATCTGGTTTTGATTAGGAGCTTCGCTTTTAAGGTCTAGTCAGTGCACATGACTACAGGAAAAAAAGTCTCGCTCTAATGAAAGATGCTTCTCTCTTGGGATATACTCTCATGCAAAAGAAGACTCAATGCTTCACATTTAGCCCTTGGATGAGCCTCACTTAGATTGATCTGGTAAGGAGCTTTGCTCTTAAGCCTAGCTTTATATGGTCTAATCTAGTAAGGAGCTTCACTCCTGAGCCTAGCTCTAGGTTTAGTCAAGTCTGTGTAATATTGATCAATGGTTTGATGCTATACAAATGCTCAAATATAATGACAATTCTATCACAATATTGACATATTCTTGGAGTACATTTCACAAATATTTCTACGGGAGAAATAAATTTAGAGAGTAATAGCTCTAAACAATCCTAAACTATTTCTATTCTTTGTAGTATTACTTGCTTAGGTACATACTATGGATTGATAAGCAATTAATGTCTAAGCCTATTCCTACCCTCATGAGTGTGTGTTTACATGCCTTCTAATGATCTACCATTTTAAGAATCATTTTAACATGGCAAATATCAAAGCTTAAACAAAATATCACATGTAAATATGCATCATGACATGGTATTATGCGGTGAAGAGATTTATAATATTGTCTCGGGTTTATCTAGTCAATATCATACATCAAGCAAACCCAAACTTGAGTTATGGACTAGATAACTTTCATTGACAAAAATAAACATTACAATATTTTGTTCATCTTATAAACATTGATGTACTAATTGTAACACTTAAAAAAACAAAAATAGAATATAAAAATTTTTAAAGAGATGAAACAATGCTGAACGTGAAAGACTAAAGAGAAAGAGCCTGGAACTCCTTCAAAACCTTTGAGAGAACCACTTAATGGCCAGGTTTAAGGAAGAAGGAAAGAGAGTGGCAAGTGGGGATGGAAATGGGAAGAGGGGAAGGCCTCCATATATAGGCATTTTAGAAAAACAACAAGTTTACATACTTAAATATGCAAAAAACATTGCATAACCTAATGAGCAAACATGTTTGCATGCTAAAGGATGTAAAAATCTTTGCTAAGACCTATTTTGTAACCTTTGTTGCTAAACAAGATATGCAAAAAAGTTTGCACCACAATACGAGTAAAAAAGTTCCCACAAGCATAAAGGGTGGAATCTTTTACAATTCAAAATAGGAAAAAATATTTGCCAAACCTACCTTTGCAATGTTTTTGGTGGAAAGGCTAAAAAATGGGGCCATTTGGCCTAAGCCCTTGGCTGAGGCCATGTTTTACGAAGTCCAGGTTTCACTTGCAAAGGTTCAAGCAATTCTAAAACCTTTGGCACAGTTTTTGGAATATTATGAGACCTTCCTAGTACTTTTTGGAGTGATTTAGACCAATTAGGTTAAAACTAAACTTAATTTGGGCTTTCTAAGGTTAAGTTATGTTCATTTGAAAAATATGGTGCCAAAACGGACCGAAATGGAGAAGGGACACCAAAACTTCTCTGTAACCTTTGAACGTATACATAGGAGGCCCTACCTAGTAAAATCAAGGATGAATATTTCAAAAATGCCCTCAAATGACTCCCAAACCTCTCTATGAATTTACAAGTAATTAACAAAATTTTGAGTTATGACTTTGGAGAAAGTCCCCAAAAATTCAAACTAACCTGATTTAGCTATATCCCCTTAAGGAACATATATTCATTATTTTTGTACAATTTCAAAGTCTTCTGACTTGATTTGAGGGTCCCAATGATGTCTGTGACTTGGTTGCTACAGTTTTACCGATAAGTGCAATTTTTGACATTCTGATGTCGAAACAACGTTTGAAGTCACCTTTTGAATGCTCCAAGCCTAAATTTTATTTCCCTTACATGTTCTTGAATATTCTAGAGCTTTTCATATTTTTGAACTTGATTTGATTGCTCTGATTAATATTGCCTTACAAGCCTGCTCGCAATCTTCAAAACTAACCTTTAGAGCACATTGACCTTTGAAACTTAAATTTGACCCATTTTTTGATGTAAGGATGTTGAATTCCCCTCCTTGAATGTCTTTATAAATTCCTACAAGGTTTTGATCTCATGTGGGTTCTCAATGTGAAATCTAGGGACATAACAGTCATTTTTAACCTAACAATTCCCAATATTAAATTTGGGCTAACTTCCCTCTCTAAAGCTCCAGAAAAATTATGAAAAATATTCTAGAAGTAGAATTGAATATTTACAAACTCATGTGCCTATCAAAATGAATTTTAGAAATGTATAAAATACCAGGCAAAAATAGGATGTCAACAGCTTATTGTGCAGTATTTTTCATCTGAATTTTCAGAATCAGAATTTAAAGTGAAAACGTATTCATATTTTTTGAGTAGATTTTTGTGTTGATTATAGAGAGTTTGAATTTGATTTAGCAATTTATCTATTTCTTTCACATCATTTTCTTCCTTCTATCTAGATCTCCAATATTCTGATATTTCTTTATTACCTTAGAAATCTGTATAAGTTTTTTTTTAGTAGTTTTTGTTACTACTAAGATTTCATCAAATTCTCTTTTTCCTTCTTTGTATAATGTAGGAATTTTATCATCTTCATTTGTTTGAAAAGTGGATGTTTCACTTAAATAGTCTTTGTTGACTACTTGTTTTAGTAAATTTTTTAAGTTTGCTAGTAAACCTATATTATTTATTTTATTTAAAGTATCAATAGCTTCAAACATTCTATCTACTGAGAAATTTAAGGTTCTAGCTATATTCAAACTACTTTGTTCTTTTTCAGAAACTGAACTTGATGTTTAAAAACTTCTTTTCCACTTTTTCCTACACAAAAATCTTTTATTACTATTATTAGCCATTTCTAATTGTTTATCCTAAAAAGATCTCACTCACAAGTTCAGATTTGGCTTTAAATAATCTTAACAATGCTTAACTATGGCTTTAAGATGTATTAAAGTTGACCTAATCTTCTACTATTGGGATGTATGCCCTAAAGTCATATTAGACGATGAACTGATTTTAGTTTAATAAAGAATTCTTATTTAGTTTATCTAAAGTTTCTTTATTACTTGTGGATGCATGTATTTCATGTGATGAATGTAATGTTTGATTGATTAATAAACTTGATTCGTGTGCATGAAAATGTTCCATACACAGGAGATATAAATTTAAGTATTGATCAATCTAGATTTGTTTGTAGTTAGTGATGAGATGAGAACATCTCAACTGAAAGATCGTAACATTTTAGAGTTCTATATGATAAAATGATTTATCTCAATCATTAGAGTAGTGGACTTTGAATCTAAGTGGAAGACATTGAATGGGAAAAAAACAAGAAACACATCTAAGCTATGCTAACCGCATTGATGTATTTTTTATGTTCACTCTAAACAGTTGCTCTAAATCTTAAGATAGTGATGGGCACTATCTTGTGTAATGATGACTTTAATTCACCAGGAGTAAGGCTACTTATCATTAGGCCAACACCTCAATATTTTAGGAAATCATTGCATAAAACTAAGGAACATAAACTATCAAAAAAGAATCCACTATCTCATTTGAAATTGTGGTATTATCCATATTAAGAATACTAACTAATCGTTAAATCCAGATTCGGTCACCTTAATAATATATTATTGAGATGGTGACCAACACAAAATGATTAGAATAATGGTTTTTAGAATATAAAGGGAGGTATCAACTGAAATTGGATAGCTTCTTAATTCTAATTGTCTCTATATCTAGTGGAGGGGTTTAATTGCAGAATTAAAGAATGAACAAGGTGTTTTATGAAATTATTTCAATAAACGTGAGTTGGAGTTCGATTTTACCTTTTTAGTGAAATAAGGTATAATTATTAGGGGATGTATTTGTAATTATGAGATAATTACGGGTAATTTCCTAATTAGCCAATTTAAGTTTATTTATACCTAGGTCTTTTACTCTTACTTATATCAAGAATCAGTCTATTAGGTTGCCCACACAACCCTAGACATCAGAAAAACCCTAAGAAGATCCTGATAGGATAAAGAATAGAAAACTTAAAAGTTTAACCGTCGGGAAAGAAAAGTTTGAGAAGCCAAGATCAAATCAAGAAATGACAAAAGGCTAATTTTATTTATTGATTTAATTTCCTTTTTGTATTTTGAATACAATTACCTAAGAAATTTATAATCTTTCACGCATAATCGATATACACAAAAATTTTAAAAACATATTTTGCTATGTTCTTGATTCCTACAACTGGTATCAAAGCAGTCTTGCAAGATTTTTTTTTATAACTTCTTATTTGTTTATGGAATTAAATTAATTTTTATTTTATTTTATTTATGCAAATTTTATTAATTAATTGAAGCCATAATATTAATTAAAATTATATTTTAATTAATAAAAAAGAAAGAAAAACGTGTCTGCCAATCTGTTTTTTTTTTTTTTTTGGTTTGGCCAATTAGTTGGAGAAGAAAATAATTTTTTTTTATTTTCTATGAAGTTGTTTCTATAAAAAAAAATAAAAAGGTTTCTAGAAGCCAGCGAAGGGTTTGTCCAAAACCTAATGCTACGTGAGGGAGTAACATTTTGATGCGACGGGTCCATGTTAGCGATTCGCTAATGGTGGCAAGTTGCTGACCTGTGCATCCTAAAAGGTTGAAATTTTTTTATTGACAATTCTTGAAGTTACAACACTCGTGCGTGACAAACTTTCATTTAATGGTTTAAGGCCTGTTTGTCTATTATCTTTTTCAAAAACTGTATTATTTAACTGTTTTGCTGTCAAAATAATTTTGTTTTGAAACAAATTTTTTTGGTAACTTTATAACATCCTGATAAATGTTTTTAAAAATTAAAATTTAATTTTTGAATATTTTAGATATTTTTAAAAATTACAAGTTGTATAAAAGTTTTGAAAATATGATTTTTGGTTCAAAACAGAGCCAAGTTTTTCCTAACTTTTTTTTTTCTTTAGTTCTGGACATTCTTTAATGTATAATTAAAGATTTTCAATTAATTAATAAAAAGTTAGGAATTAATAATTGTATTAATCCTAAACTTTACATAATTTTCATATCTTGTAATTTTATTATCGTTTAAAATTGTTTAGTTATGAATGGCCATATATGCTTTTATAAATGGGACATAGGGACCTCTCTTTTGGTTGGTCAATAGGAAAGGGCTGTATAAATTTATATGGAAGGCTTGTACAGGGCAATAAATTTGGTTTCCTCGTGAAAGAGCAAGATTATTAAGTTCCTTATTTCTTCTTTTATTTTTTTCAACTATTTAGAAATTATGTACGCCCATTCATGTATATTAGTTTTATGTAATATTAAATATTGAAGAAACAAAGAGGAAGAAAGAGACCAAGGAGGCTGAGTTCAACCTTAAGTAATAGATTTTACATAGGTTTTCTATTGTAGACCAAAAACCAAAAGAGAGATATTGTTTACATTTATGCATATTTATACTACGTGTGATGTTATTATGTTTGATAATATACATGTTATGCATGTATTCTAGAAAACTCAATTGTTTTTTATATCCATGAACATTAAAAAGGGAAATTGTTCATAACTTGCTTTCAAATTTTGTAAAAGAATGTCTTTTTCAAAATTAAATTTTATTTTTTGAAAATAAAAGAAAGCAAGCCATGAATGATAAATTTTAAAGTATCCTCAATTAGGGATAGTAACGGGGTAGATCGGAGGCAGATATAGCAATATCAAAATCCAAACTCCAAACTCTCTGTCTACTTCCGAATTTGCCTTGAACTCTGAACGGATGTTTTTTTGGACCCTCATCCCCACTCCAAACGAAGAACAGATATATCCGCGGATATCTGAAAATCTGAAATCTCCGTTCATCTTCGAATCTGCCCCTAACTTGATACATTACTTGATTGCATAGGTAACCTATTGCTATCAAATAATTTATCTCCAAAATCAAAATAATACATAAACATCATCATAATAATAATTTACTAAAATAATACATAAAAATCTCCAAAATTAACATTTTACCAAAGTACTATTTCACTAACACATAATAAATATGTATAATTCTAAAGTACTAACATTGTCCTAAAATAACAAATAAAATATTTTAATTATTTTTTAAAATTTGCATCTAGATATTTTCTTGGAAATAATTATGTTTATGAGTCATAATGGGGTGTTTAAAATTATATAAATTAGTATAAATTTGTAAAAATTATAGTTTTGTAATTCATGTAGTAAGTAAAAAATTTAAATTTTATAGAGATTTGAATTACTTTGTAGAGTCCCAAATGATACACCTTATAAAATTTTAAATTTACCTTTTTAAGTTTTCTTAATTTTTGTATATGAAAGAAATAAATTTAAACTTTTAAATTTCAATTTGCACAAAAGTCAAACAAATTAAATTTATAATTTTTTCCAAAACACACCCTAATTAATACAAAACGATGACAATTTTTGCTTTAAATTTATTTATCAATATTCATTTTAATGATAAAAATAGTGATGTTCAATAAGTCTGAAGCATGATGGATGTGAATTTGTTTATCATGTTATGGTGGTGATGTTATCATCATGGATCCAAATGATTTGGGTGTGTTCGGATATTTTCAAAACAAATCAAGATAGATCGAGGCAAATCAAGGCATATTCGGATCTGATATCAGATTCAAGGCAGATCTGGACAAAGGCAACCTCATCCCCATATTCAATTTGATATTCAAATTTTTTTTGAACAACAAATCCTAATTCGATTCGATCTCTGAAAAAATATCTGAATCTCACATCCATTCAACTCGAGTAATGGATTGGATTCAGACGAATCGATTGAAATGGCCATCCCCATCCTCAATCTAAAATTCTAAGTGTTGATCTTCCATTGTTGATTCATAGTAATGGGAGGATAAGTATCTCAAGTCATCTTTGACTAACCGTCCCCTATTAAAGGTACTTATTCTCATTGGTTACAAGATTGAATCTCTTAGGATAAGGATGACTGAGACGGTGTGAGGGTGATTTTCCCCACAAAAATGCTTACTTACAACGGTTATCTTTCATTCGAGATAATGGTTTGCACATGATCAAAAGAGAAATAACTATTGTCCCCACAACTTAATTATCTTTCTTTTGAAGACCAAATATAGGGTATTATAATATCATATGGTATGAGATGCCTAGTTGATATTATAAAGGATTTCATCATTTTAAACAAATAAGTCGCATTTGACTTCCCCGTGAAACTTGTTGTTTATATAGATTAAGTCCCTATATATTCATTTATAGTGTCTTGAGGATAACATTATTGGATAATGAAAACAAAAGTATGTTTTTTTGTTTGCATCCATATTTAATAATCTTTTTCTTATTTTTTTAATCAAATGCCATCCTTTAATCCTCTCTCTATCATACTCAATCAAAATAAACTCACCAGGCCAGATTATGTTGATTGGAAATACAACCTCGATATTGTACTCACTATTAAGGGGTATAAATATGTTCTCACTACTGTATGTCTAACATTACCAATGGAAGGTGCATCTCAGGAGGAGCATGATTGTCACGCAAAATGGATGAAAGTTGATGAAATGGCTCGATATTATATTCTAGCATCGATGTCCAATGTGTTACACCATCAACACCAGAGCATGGATACTGCTTATAATATCATGCTCAACCTCAAGGAGATGTTTGGGGAACAAAGTAGACCTACTAGACAGACTACCATGAAAGCATTATTGAATACTAAGATAGCTGAATGAACTCCAGGAGAAGAACATGTTTTAAAATGATGGATTATTTAAACATACTGGAGGCCCTTGGGATTGAAATTAATGGAGAGTCCTAAATTGATATTATCCCTGAGTTGCTGCCTAACTCTTTTAACCAGTTCAAGTTAAATATTAACATGAACAAACTTGATTTTTCATTAGCAGAGCTTCTTAATGATCTGAAGGCAATGGAGGGTATTATCAAGAGCAATCCTAGTGTTCATCTTACTGCGGCTTCTTCTTCCAAGCCTACGCGTTAGGGTAAGGGTAAAGGAAAGAAAAACGTTGGTCCTAGAGGCACCAAGGATGATAGCGCTATCCCAATGAACAAAGGGAATAAAAAGAAAACAAATGCCAAGCCAAAAGGAAAATGTTTCCACTACAGCGTGGAAGGACATTGGAAAGGAACTACCCTACCTATCTAGCATAGAAGCATTCAAGTATGCCTGAATCCACTTGTCATTTAAGTATGCTTTTTGGTGGATACTTCATATTCTTGGTGTATAGACTCTAGGGCAACTAATAACATTTGTAATTCGTTGTAAGGGTTTCAGAAAACCAAGAGGCTAAGTGATGGAGAGGTTTGCCTACACGTTGGTGATGGCTCCAAAATAGCTGCTGTTTCAGTTGGAGTAGTTAGATTATTTTTTAGTGATAAAACTTTAATTTTAGAAATTTGCCTTTATGCTTAGCATTGGAAGAATTTTAATTTCAGTTTCTTGTTTAATTAAAAGAGTATTCAGTTGTTTATAACTCTTAAGTTACTATTAAGTTAAATAGATCTTTTATTTGCTCTGGTACGTTGACAAATGGCTTATATTTGATTACTCCACAATTGAATGAGACTTATGACATACAACGTAACAATTCACAACCATCATCATTATCATTTATTTCACCAAATCGTAAAAGAAAAGTTTGTTCAAGTAATCCAACATATCTTTGGCATTTAAGGCTTGGTCATATTAACCTGAATCAGATAACAAGGTTGGTAAAGGAAAGTACTTTATTTGCATTGGTAGTAGAGCCATTACCAACTTGTGTGTATCCTGCTTGGAGGGTAAAATGATCAAGAGATCCTTTTCTACAAAAGGGAACAAAGCAAAAGATCTATTGGAGTTAGTTCACACTAATATGTGTGGATCTCTGAATGTTAGAGCTCAGGGAGGTTATGAGTATTTCATCTCTTTCACGGATGATTACTCTAGGTATGGTTATGTTTATCTGTTGCACCATAAGTTTGAAACTTTTGAAAAGTTCAAAAAGTTTCAGGCTGAGGTAGAAAAGCAATTAGATAAGAGCATAAAGTCACTTAGATCTAATCGAGGTGGCAAATATCTCTCTTGTGACTTCAGTAAATATTTGTTGGATAATGGGATTATATCTTAGTTGTCTGCACTGAGCATGCCTCAGTAGAATGGTATAGCTAAGAGAAGAAACAGGGCTCTTTTAGATATGGTTACATCAATGATAAGTTATTCTAATCTGCCTATATTCCTTTTGGGATACACCTTAGAAACAGCTAGGTATATTCTAAACTCTGTACCAAGTCTGTCCCTACGACTCCCACTAAGTTGTGAACTGGATGATGTCGTAGTCTGCAACACTATAGAATATAGGGCTACCTTGCATAGATGTTGAATAGCAAAACTAGTAAACTGGAATCGAGATCAAAATTGAGCTATTTCATAGGCTATCCAAAATGAATGAAGGATTGGCTATTTTATAATTCTAGAGAGCAAAAGGTGTTCCTTAGCACGAATGTAGTCTTTTTAAAAGATGATTATATTACTCGCCATTTCTAATTGTTTATCCTAAAAGGATCTCACTCATAAGTTCAGATTTAGTGTTAAATAATCCTAACAATGCCTAACTGTGGCTTTAAGATGGATTAAAGGTGACTTAATCTTCTACTATTGGGATGTATGCCCTAAAGTCATATATTAGATGATAAACTAATCTTAGTTTAATAAAGAATTCTTATTTAGTTTATCTAAAGTTTCTTTATTACTTATGGATGCATGTATTTCATGTGATGAATGTAATCCTTAATTGATTAATGAACTTGATTCATGTGTATGAAAGTGTTTCATACACAGGAGATATGAATTTAAGTATTGACCAATCTAGATTTATTCACAGTCAATGATGAGATGGGGATATCGCAACTGAATGATTGTAACATTTTAGATTTATATATGATAGAATGATTTATCTGAGTCATTAGAATAGTGGACTTTGAAACTAAAGTGCTAGTATGGAAGACACTGAACGAGACAATAATAAGAAACACATCTAAGCTATGCTAACCGCATTGATGTATTTCTTACGTTCACTCTAAACAATTGCTCTAAATCCTGAGATAGTGATGGACACTATCTTATATAATGATGACTTTAATACATCAGGAGTGAGGCTAATTATCATTAGGCTAACTGAGGCTAATTATCATTAGGCTAAGACCTCAATGTTTTGGAAAATCATTGCATAAAACTAGGGAACATACACTATTAAGAAAAAATCCACAATCTCATTAGAAATTGGGTATTATCCATATTAGGAATATTAACCAATCATTAAATCCGAATCTGATCATCTTAATAATATGTTAGTAAGATGGTGACCAACACAAAATGATTAGAATAATAGTTCCTGCTTGTTCATACTTAATTACCTCACTCCAAAATAAAAGCTCAGATGAAAATTCAGTTTATCAATTCAAATTTTAAAAAAAATGTTAAGTGAGGTAAATCAAGACAAGTTTTCCCCCAAGTGCAAGGTGTGGTTGAAGCACAAAATAACTGGTAAGTCCCAGGTCATTTCCACAGGGATCTAGGGAGTAATGAAGTGAATGACTCTAGTGGAGATTAATTTGGCAAAATACAACTCACAAAAAATGTGAAACAGAAAATTAAAATCTGATTTGGTTGGTTGATGGTTTAGAACTAGTTTTCCAAAAGCAAAATAAATTTAAACTAAAGGATTAAGTGATAAAAAGGTTGAGCAAGACAAGTTTAATACCAATCCGAATGAATTTCAAGTGCCAAGAGTTTGTAAATTACCAAATCAATTTGTGTTGATTTTTGAGAAAATTAATTTCAATTAAAACAAACCATGGATTAAACACTCAATGTGCATAACCTATTTTAAGGACAATAGGAGTTCTAATTCTAGCAACCCACATACAACAATGTTATGAGAGTTCTAAGTTAAGCAACACCTATGAACTCATCAATAGGATATACAAATTTGGATTAATCGGGTCTTGAATCAATGAGTTCTAAGACACCCAGCAGCAAATTAACTTGATAATCATAAGAACTCAAAGTAAATCCATGAAGTTCGGCCACTTGAGATTCATTGGAAGGGCATTACCCTTGCCTTGGCCCAAGAAGACTTAGCCGAGCATATTAAAAAGTAGAAAAACAGAAATGGAAATCTGAATTGAAGACATTTCAACCTGAAAATGAAAGTTTAATGGATTTAGAACTGAAAATCTAATTACAGAAATTGAAATGAATTCAAAATGTAAATCTCAAAAACTCCAATGCCGAATTGAAATTAAAATGTAAAACTATGAACTCTCAATAATATTTCTCTCCAAAACTCTCTCTACAAAAACTGAATTTCTCTTCCCCGACTCCCTCTGCTTTCTTGCGTTTCTCTCTCTCTCCACCTCTCTCTTCCTTCTCTCTCCTCTAATCGAATGTAGTCCTCATGATGGCTCCTTCTTTCTCCTATATTTTTTTTACTGATTTGCCCTCCCTGGATTGCAAGTTACATCACATGGAGAAGTTGGGGTCACATGGAATTCGTTGCTGTGAAGAAGCTTATATTCGAATACAGTAAAACCATATTCGAATATGATCCTCTGCTGCAGAAATTTCCAGAATAGTGATTCTGATCTCTTTGCATTGATTTCAACTGAATTTTCTTCTTCTTCTGAAATAGCTTCAATCCTTTGATGTGTTGTGCAGCATGCTTTCTTCTCAACATCCTTAATGTAGCTTAATTTCTTGTTTTTGTGATGGAAATCAATACATATTTCACTTTGGAGATATGGAGATGGAATCTGCGCAAAACATAGATTTTATATCTTTTTATGATGTGTGCAAGTGTAATTTGAATATATAAATATGTAACAATTGATGTCCAATCACACACCCCCCAACTACAACATTACTAGTCCCTAGTAATGCTTCTAATAGAAGAAATAGGAGAGAAATCCAAAAGCATTAATTCCATTTCAATTTGAATGACATTTCAGCTATTCATATGAAATTAGTCAACACCATAAGCAAAAACTTTCATAAGCAAAGTTTAAAATTTAAAATTTTATAAGAGATGTGAAACTTGCCAAGTGTGTGAAATGAATGTGAATGAATAGCAGCTTTTAGCTCTGTCAACTTAACATACATCTTTAGAACTTCATTTAATTCTGAACTTTGCATTCCATTTCATTCCCAAGTTTTGACTTCAAATCTCACCTTGGAATTCACTCCAAAGAAAATAGAGCACACAAGGTTTCACTCAAGATGCCCCTTATTAAGAGTAAATGTTCATCAAATTCTAGAAGGTGGCATCAACAAGTCAAAAACGATGTATTCAAGAAAGAATTGGACTTGGCATAACTCCATGAAGGGATGATGTAGCAAAGTAATTTCAGAATTTTCACCATGATTCCCTAATTCCTAAATTTCACAATTGAATGAAAATTCTTCCAAAGATCAATTAGGACTTGCAATGGGTTGTAATGGGGCCATAAGGTTTAATAAGGTAATAGAAGGAAAGGATAAGGAATTCAAAAACTGATTTGGAATACTGAAATAAACTTTCTTCTACCCTTCTACAATTCATTTTTTCCTTTTAAACTGAAAATGACCTCAAGTGAATGTATTTCAAAATTGAAACAGTTTCCCCCTTTTTGATTTTCTTTTTATCATCAATTTCCCTTAACATTTTCTTTTTCCTCATTCCATACATTTTTCTTTCTTCTCACCTCCAAATCCCACAATTCAGCCCACTAATCTTCATTTCTATTTTCAATGCATTCCAAAATACATAGGGAAGGGTAGAGAGCATTCATTTTGGTTAAAGGAATTATGTGGTAAAAATGAAGAAGTATGAATGCTCTAATAAGGCTCAAACTTGGCTACAATGGTCATGTTTATCAAAGAAAGGCATTCCAAGCTCAAATGTTAAGAAAAATGGCATAATATCACTTCTATGATTTCATTCCATCCAACCATAAAAGTTAAGAATCATAAATCTAGTTCCATTCTTCTATCACTTCACAAACACCCAAAGCAAAATAGTATAAGTGGAGTTATTGAAGGAATTTGAAGTGCAAAAAGCTTGAGCTTTTGGAAAGCCCTTAGAGTAAATGTAAGTCTCTCATGAACAAAGTTTAAGGCTCAATATCTCACTTCAGGTTTTAAGTCTCCACTATATCTGGAAATCCATAAAACACATTATTCATTCATAAATTCATTCCTCAAGATAAATGTTAGATCAACAATTCTCAAGCTAAATCCATTCACACACTTTTCAACTTCAAAACACATGGCAAACACAACAACTCTTAAAATTTCATACTTCAACTCAGCTCAATCCAATTTATGCAAATGACATCACTAATTCCAAGAAAACAGAAATTTCATTCATTCCAAGTTGTAAGTTCAAAGTCATAAGTAGCAAAAGTAAAACAAAACAACTTAAACCTAATCAAAAGAAACAAACAGCAAGAACATCAATCCAAATCCTATTGTTGACAAAACATATTTGAAATATTCTGAAGATTTGCTGTCAAAAGTCTGGTTTCAAGGATGAAAGAGTCTGAATCATGGCTGAAATACTGAATTAAGCATTTCTTCCTTCTCGGCTTAATTCGAATATGCTCTCCACCAATCGAATAAGCTTTTGCTGCCCCTGTCTCAGCTCACTAACTTCCCTCATCAGTACTTCTTGATTTTGCTGGATTAACTTCAATTTCTCCTCTGTGCTCATGGGGGCTGCTTCAGTCTCTTCTGCTGGCTGCTGCTGGTTATTCTCTACTGCAGGTGGAGCAGCCTTCTTCAGCTGTCCTTGACTTCTATTCACAGATGTCTTGTCTATCAAAGGAGCAGCTTTCACAGTGGCCATTCCTACCTCTTCCTCTATTCCCAGAAAATGCTGAATTATTTCTGTAATTAGACCTCCAAAAGGCAGCCCAGCAGTGGATTCTGATTTCTCTACCACATGAGAAATAACCAACCAGATGTGGTAAGGTAAATCCATGGGAATGCCTAACAACAACTTTCCCATAATCATGGCTTGCTCTAAAGTGATGGTTGATTTGTAAGCATGGGGCAGAATTGAAGAACAGACTAGCATGTGAAGGACATTACTTTTGGGAGTAATTCCTGACTTGGACATCCTAGCAGTGGTCCATTGAGCTTGAGGGTTGGCTGTGAAGAGTCTAGCCAAATTGTCCTTATGCAATTGCTCCTCCCATTGTGCTTTTTGTTCAGGTGTGGATTCGGGTACTCTTTCAACAGGTAAGTGACTTATGAAAGAGATCTTCTCAAGATTCACACTGATTTTCTTCCATCTAACCTCAGAGTTTATCACAGGTCTCCCATGAACCATACCCAATTCAGCGTTTGAGTAAAACTCTCTCACATATGGTACCACAGCCCTCCTACTGGTTGTAACCCAATGCACCCAGCCCCTTTGCTCAAATAATTCTAACAATTCATAGGGTGGTTCATTGTAGTCCTCCAATTTAATTCCTCTTTCACTCAACACAGCTCTCTTGCTGTAATTCTCATTATATTTCAGCTCTGAGGCTTTATTGGAAAACCTCGAGCTATCAAAAGAATCCTCCTCAAAAAGACCTTGGTCAAATTGTGCTTCAAGTTCATCCTCAGGAGCATTTTCAGAGGTGTGGACCTCATGCTCAGGAGCATTAGTGTGCTCCTTAGTAGGCACATTCTCAGGAACTCCAACAGAGTTTTCCTTTTCAACATTAGGGACATGATCATCATGTCTCTCATTCAAACTCTCATTACCTACAAAATAGAACGATTCTGCTCTAGAGGAGGACCTAGGGTCTGATTTAGAAGATGACAGTTCATATGTTATGGGTTCCTGAACAACAAGTGAAGAACCCTTACCATGTTGGCTCAAAATCCTCATGCTCCTTCTTTTAGCCTTACCTTTATAAGCCATCTTCTTCATCCTCTTTGGTGGCATCTTGCTTCAATTGATTCTCAACCCTTTATCAGAAATTTTCCAAAGCTGTAAACCCTGGCTTCTTCAATCGCAGCTCTGTATCTGAATCTTCCTTTCAATGACAACTCAAAATCACACTCAGATAATCTGAAAGTTGAGGACTGGAAGAAGATGTGGAATGGTGAAGGTTTCAGGGTTTTGGGCACCAGGGCTCGTATTCGAATAGAACAGGAACTTGAATGGGGCCACTCACGGGTATATACAGGATTTAAAACCGACATTATATTCGAATACCCAGAGCCATATTCGAATACAGGTTATCAGCAATTTGCAATTCCAGTGTCCAGAAAACCAGAAATTCTTCCCCCATTTCTTAAGAATACTCAAATTAAGTTTTGCCAACAGCTAGGATTCAAAAATTATATAAAAAAAAAACAACTAATTCAAGAAGAAGTTTTGCAATTTTTTCAAATTTTTAATTTTTTTCAAATTTTCAACATATGCAAACTCAAACTGACATAAGCATGATCTTAATTTAATTCAAACAATTCCAAATCATATTCAAAACATTATGATCATATCCAATCACTCAATTCAGCAAATTTCAGTAAAAAAATACTATTCACATCCACAAACTCAGATTGTGTCCCCCCCAACTAAAATCATGCATTGTCCTCAATGTATTAAACCAGCAAATAATAAAAAAAAGTTGGGAAAGTAACATACCTGGAGATTGTGAATGAAAATTCAACTTATTACCAAGAATTGAAAGCTGATCGTCAGCTGCTGTGACTAATTCCCCACCAACTTGTTCCAAGCTCACATTTCAGCAGTGGCAAGGCATTTAGTCCAGCTACTGCATGATCACAGCTGCAGTTGCAATTGCAACTGATCACATCAGATTTGAAGAGATTCTTTTCATCAAGCAGATTCTTCACTTCCTCAGTTGAGTACTACTGGCAGCTGAAAACTGAAGGTTAGTAATAACCATATACAACTTCTTTTTTTTTTTTTTTTTTTTTTTACAAAAACAAAAGAAAACAGAAAATCAAAAGCATCACAGAACCTACACTACTATGATACAAAATCAGAATTCTTCCTTCATTCAAACAGAATTTGGGGGATCTTCGAGATCCCAACTCTCTACTTCAGCAACAAAATTCTCATGATACTCCTTGAGTCTTTGTCCATTCACCCGGAAAACATTCTTTGAACTTAGGTTTTCAATGTCAATAGCCCCAAACTCTGTCACATTCTTGACTACAAAAGGACCAGTCCATCTTGATTTAAGCTTTCCTGGAAACAGATACAATCTAGAATCATATAACAACACTTTTTGTCCCACAAAAAACTCTCTTCTACTGATGTGTGCATCGTGCCACTTCTTTACTCGATCCTTAGAAATCTTGACATTCTCATATGCATCGTTTCTAATCTCTTCCAGCTCACTAAGTTGCAATTTTCTTTGAAAACCAGATTCAGTGATGCTCTCATTAAAATGTCTCACTGCCCAAAAGGCCTTGTGTTCCAACTCCACAGGAAGATTACAAGCTTTTCCATACACCAACCTATAAGGGGACATTCCTAAGATGGTCTTGAATGCAGTCCTATAAGCCCACAGTGCATCCACCAATTTCAAAGACCAATCTTTCCTTGTGGGGTTCACTGTTTTCTCAATGATTCTTTTGATTTCCCTATTAGCTAATTCAGCTTGTCCACTTGTTTGGGGGTGGTAAGATGTTCTAACCTTGTGTAACACCCCATACTTATTCATCAAAAGACCAATATGTCTATTGCAAAAATGTGTTCCCCTATCATTTATCATTGCTCTAGGCATCCCAAATCTGGAAAACACATTTTCTTTCAAAATTTTGACAACCACTCTATGGTCATTGGTCTTTGTTGGAATAGCCTCTACCCACTTTGAGCCATAATCTACGGCCACTAGAATGTACTCATAACCAAAGGAACTTACAAATGGGCCCATGAAGTCCATACCCCAACAGTCAAAGACATCAAGCACATAAATGGGATGAAGGGGCATCATGTTCCTCCTAGTGAGGCTACCAAGTCTCTTGCATCTATCACAAGCAACACAAAATGCATACACATCTTTAAACATGGTTGGCCAATATAATCCACATTGCAAAATTTTAGCCACAGTCTTCCTAGCAGAAAAATGTCCTCCACAAGCTAATGTGTGACAGAACTCAATGACACTGGTGGACTCACTCTCAGGTATGCACCTCCTAATCACCTGATCTGGGCAATATTTAAACAAATAAGGGTCATCCCAGAAAAAGTGTCTCACATTCCTAAAGAACTTCCTTCTATCCAGCATGGTCCAGTGAGAAGGCACAATACCTGAAGCTAGGTAGTTGGCTATATCTGCAAACCAAGGTACCTCAGAAGAGTCTATGTGGAACAATTGCTCATCAGGGAATGTCTCATTGATGGGAGAATCAAAAGATGCTAAATCCTGATGTGGGAGTCTAGAAAGGTGATCAGCAACTACATTTTCAACTCCCTTTTTGTCCTTGATTTCTAAATCAAATTCTTGAAGCAGAAGAATCCATCTAATAAGTATAGGCTTAGCATCAGGTTTGGTCAAGAGATACTTCAAAGCAGCATGGTCAGTGTATACTATGACATGGGAACCTACCAAGTATGATCTGAACTTGTCCAAGGCATATACTACTGCTAGCAACTCCTTCTCAGTAGTAGTGTAATTCTTTTGTGCTTCACTAAGGGTTTTGCTAGCATAGTACAATACATGTGGCCTCCTATCCCTCCTCTGTCCTAGCACTGCACCAATGGCACAATCACTAGCATCACACATGATTTCAAATGGTAAAGTCCAGTCTGGTGGCTGCATAATGGGAGCTGAGGTGAGCAAACTCTTAAGTCTATCAAATGAGGCCTGACACTCTGGTGTCCAATCAAAGGGAACATCCTGGGATAGAAGGTTGCACAAAGGTCTAGCAATGGCACTGAATGATGCAATGAACCTTCAATAAAACCCAGCATGGCCAAGAAATGATCTGATATCCTTAACACATCTAGGGGTAGGAAGTTTTTGAATGATTTCTACTTTGGCTTTGTCTACTTCTATGCCCCTAGAAGACACTATGTGGCCAAGGACAATTCCATGAGTTACCATAAAGTGGCATTTTTCCCAGTTCAAAACCAAGTTTTTCTCCTCACATCTAATCAAAACCTTCTCTAAATTTCCCAAACATGTATCAAAGTCACCGCCATATACTGAAAAGTCATCCATAAAAACTTCAAGGAATCTCTCTACAAAATCACCAAACAGACTCATCATACATCTCTGAAATGTTGCAGGAGCATTGCAAAAACCAAAAGGCATACGCCTATATGCAAATGTGCCAAATGGGCAAGTGAATGTGGTCTTTTCCTGATCCTCCAATGCAATCTCAATCTGATTATACCCAGAGTAATTATCCAAGAAACAGTAAAATGCATGCCCTGCCACTCTTTCCAATACCTGATCTAGGAATGGAAGAGGGAAGTGATCTTTCCTTGTGACTGCATTTAACTTTCTATAATCTATGCACATGCGCCATCTTGTTTGGATGCGCATTGGAACTAATTCCTCTTTTTCATTCTTAATCACAGTCACTCCAAATTTCTTAGGCACTACCTGAGTTGGACTCACCCACTTAGAATCTGAGATGGGGTAGATAATTCCAGCATCCAAAAGCTTGATTACCTCCCCTCTAACAACCTCTTTCATGTTGGGGTTGAGTCTCCTTTGCATTTGCCTAATAGGCTTGGCCTCATCCTCCAAAAATATTCTATGAGTGCAAATCAATGGACTTATTCCCTGCAGATCTGCTATAGTCCAGCCCAAAGCTCCTCTATGCTTCCTCAAGACTTCCACAAGTCTATTTTCTTGGTCCAAACTCAGCTGAGATGAAATGACAGCTGGATAGGACTCTCCCTCACCCAAAAATACATATTTCAAGTCACTTGGCAAGGGTTTTCTCTCAGGTTTTGGTGGCTGGTCCAAAAATGACAGAGGCTTGACTATGGGCAGCTCTAAAGACTCAACAGATGGTCTCCACTGATTCACCAATAGCATTGAATTTTTCATTTCCTCCAATTCTCCTCCCCCACAATGCTCCAAGTCACAATCAGCTAGGAAATCTACTTGCTCATTATTCACTAAGGCTTTCTCCAAAGGGTCATCAAAATACTCTCTATCAAAGTGATCTTGAGTGGTTGTTTGAATCCAATCAACTTCCTCTACCTCCTCATAATCACTCGGCTGTTTGGTCACCTTGAAGATGTTTTTCTCAATTGTCATGTTTCCAAATGAGAACTTGATAACTCTGGTTCTACAATTGATCAAGGCATTTGAGGTGGCCAAAAATGGTCTTCCTAGGATAACAGGTACAGCTGGTTGGTTTCCTTGAATGGGCTGAGTGTCTAGCACTATAAAGTCCACAGGAAAGTAAAAATGATCCACTTGAATCAAGACATCCTCAACCACACCCCTAGGGACTTTAACTGACCTATCAGCAAGTTGTAGTGTCACCCTAGTAGGTCTAAGTTCTCCCAACCCCAGCTGTTTGTAAACAGTGAATGGTAAGAGGTTGACACTTGCACCTAAATGACCGCTCGTGAATAGTGCAGTGCTAATTAACCCCCAAGTGCAAGGGTGTGCGGTGTAGTTTTAATCTCGGTGAGTCCGAGGTCGAATCCACAGGGAGCCTATAAGTTTCAGTTTCTAAGTTCAAATATGAATTTTAGGTTTAAATGTGAATTGAGATTTCAATTGAATTAAATTGGATTTAAGAGAATTGCAAATTGAAGGATTAAACAAGATACAAACTAATTAAAGGGATATTTAAACTAGAATGCAAACTACTTTGAAATAACTTAGCAATTTAAAGTTACTGAACTTAAATGTAAAGAGAATTGAATATTTTCAAATTAAAAGCTATTCTAATTTAGAACTTGCAATGCAATCAATTCAAGCAAAAGTGATTTAACTTAAGACAATAATATTTAAAAGAGTTCTTGATTCAACTTTCACAATTCCAGGTAATTCGTTATTTTGCCAAGGGATGATTTAAAATACAATCTATAGTTCACGTCAAAGGATCTATAGATTGGGAAAGATTTTCAATACATTCCAAAATTTCTCGATACACAGTTTTAAACTCACGTTTCATTATGGAAAATAAAACTGGAAATATTTTATGATAAAAACATTCGAGTTCAAATCTGATTTAGGAGTGAATAGATTCCAAAATTTCTCGATACACAGTTTTAAACTCACGTTTCATTATGGAAAATAAAACTGGAAATATTTTATGATAAAAACATTCGAGTTAAAAAGTTTTCTAAACAAACAAATCGGATTTGAAAATTGTAGATCACTTCACATAGGTTTTCAAAACCCATGCGAAGGATCTACGTTCATCCCTCAACTTATAACGAATCACCCTTCATTGATTCAGTGAATCAAGAACTAGGGTTTCTACTCTAGCATGATTTTAAACGAAACGAAAGCAATAAACGAAAGCATAAACATTAGATCTACCACTAGAAAATAATAAATCATATATTAAATTAACGAAACGAAAGTCAACTTACACGGCAAGCAACTCTGAAACTACGTAATGAAAGAGCAGTGCAGCGAAGAATAACCAAACATCGAACAACTCCATAAACAAGACAAGTAATTGAAAACTCTCTAAAAAACTATTCTAAAACTCTCAAAGTATCTGAAAATATGAAAAAAAAGGTTCCTAAAGTATGTAGAACTAAAACTAGAGCTCCCTTGGGTCGGCCATGTAGCAGATGTTATAAAGAAGTTGTAAAGAAAACCCTAAAAGACGGAGTGAAGCCGCGCTGCGCATAACACACTGTGGTCCGGACCGTTTGGCAGGTGGTCCGGACCACAGAAACTTTGTTCTTCAAGTTCTGCTTCTCGTTTGCTGCTTCTGACAGCTTTCTGTCCTCAACTTCCACTGCGATTTTGACCTCGCAAACGATCGATTCAGGCTTCGGCTAAAGCACGAAAGTTGTAGCCCTTTGAGTCTTCTTTCCAACCCAAAAGAATCAGGTCAATCTGAGTTGTGAGTGAAAAGTTATGGTCTAAATACTGACAAGGTGTCGAGCTGGAACTTCAGCTGCACACCACTTCAACTATCTTGAACTTTGGACCATTTTTTCCTCCTCGGAAGCCACTTTCAACACTGCTAATCTCACGTATTTTCCCCTTTTACCTGCAATTAAGAGAATAAACACTATAAATAATAAAATAACGATAAAACTTTGAAATTAACTACTTAAATGCATCAATGAGTATCAAAATGTGGAGTTTGTAATTACACTTTTCAAGTGTAATCACACCCCCCAACTTGAACGTTGCTAGTCTCTAGCAATGCCCTTTATTAAAATGAAATGCAACTACCATCCTATTTCTCTTTTCGTTAGAAACACGACTACACTTAGCTACGTGCAGCAAGCCCTTTAAACCCCTAGGTTCCCCCTAATGGACGAGTAAGGTCTCGTGAGGGTTTGCAGTGAATTTACCCACAAAATTCTATGGTATGGTCTCAAAGTGTTAAAAAAATGATTAAGATCAACAATGAATCAAGTTCAAGCCTAACAAGTCACAAAACCCAAATATCATGTGTAATTCCCAAGTGCTAAGCATTAATGCATGGACTATCAAAGTAGAAAGAGCATGTGTGCAAAATTGTTTCATTCATTCAACAAGGTTGCAAGAGCATAAATGGAGCTAGGTTTTGACTTCAAATGCTCACAAGGTACCACTCATAAAAAAGGAATTCACTCATCAAGGGTTCACACACACCTATTAGCATATGATGCTGACCTAGTTGCACATAACCCCACAAATAAGTGAGTGAACTGAAATGAAATTCAAAGTGGACAGCTCATAACTATGTTCCAATGCATATGTAAGAGATCACACCACACAACCTACATAAGACCACTACATGCAAAATATAAGAGTTGCTTGCTTAGAATCCACTAGGTCTTTATTTTGGTTGTAACTTGGCCAAGGGGTAATGGTTAACAATGGAGAGTATGGAAATCAAAGCACATGTCTTGGGATAAAGATGCTCAAGTGCGCACAAGTCCCAAACTACCCAATTCCTTTCCAAACCCCAACAATTCCAATCCCAACAAGAAACTTATTCACAAACTTAGGAACTACCCTTGGGACAATTGCAAATATTACAAATAATGTACAAGTCCCATAATTTCATAAACAAAAGGAATGATAAATATTTCTTTTTTCTTTCTTTTTTTTTTCTTTTTTTCTTTTTTTTTCTTTTTCTTTTCTTTTTTTTTCTTTTTTTTTTCACTTTTTTTTTCTTTTTTTTTAAATAATGAAATAAACATAAGCTGAATTCTCCACTCAAAATTTTCTCCCAATATGCTCCCCCATTCACATCATTGACATTGAGGCACTTTTACAACCCAAGACATGTGAGAGTAAGGCTTAAAAGTGTGTGAACAAGGTTAAGGGACAATTATATGAGATGGGAACCAAAAAGAAAAAATATATATATATATTTATCACACACTTTATTAAAAAGGTTTCAAGTTGGTTCTTAGGGTAATTTCATATCAAAGAAAGGATAAGAAGGCCCAAAATAGCAAAGAAGGCCTAGCATCATGTTCAAAGCTTGCAACAACTCATAATATGCCAAGTGAAACTAATGCAAGTGTGTGTGATGCAATTGGTGCATTGGAAACCAAAGTGAAGAATAAAAGAGCTGTGATTATGTGCAACCCCTCAAGAAAAGAATAATAGGCTCAAAGGCTCACCATTAAGAGGTATAAGTCTCTACCTAGTCCAAGAATGCTCAATTAACCAATGTTAAAGAAAATCAACTCCTAAGCACATAAACTCTTCTATATGATAGTCAAAGAATGCACAAAGTTATCACACACTCCACTTGAATTAGGTTTCCTATTAATGCTTGAACAAGACTCACTTATCACTTTCTCACTTAATTCCACAATCGACCAAACCAGAAAGAAAGGATGACATGTAGGTACAAATGTGCTAAATTCATGTATTTATGCTTAAAGATGCTCAAAAAATTTTAAATTTTTACAATTTTGGCACAAAAGGTCATCATTCGAACCCTACCCCCCAACTTAAAATTCACATTGTCCTCAATGTGAGAACCATGATGCATATGTGGGTCTGTAGTGTGCAATAATGAGCATGATGATGAGCATGAAACAATAACAACAAAGGCACAAATAAGAACAAAGCACAAATAAGAACAAAGCACAAATTAAACCAAGCATGCACCCATTATTCAAGCCACTTAAGGCATCACCCAATACATCCCCCCAACTTAGATTCTACAGCACTCCCAACAAGAACAATTATATATGTGAAGTACCAATTAGAAGTGCAAAACTAAATAAAAGGGAGAGGAAGGATATTACCTCAAGAGCTTCCTTATTTGAAGAAAAGAAAAGAACTTGAGCAGTTTATTCCTTTGAATTAAATTGTACTAAAAGAAAAAAATAAAACTTCTACGAGATAAAATGTTAGAATAAACAAATAAAAGTAAACTAAAAGAAAATTAAAATTTAATCTAGGCAGAAAGAAAACTAAAATAAATAAATAAGTAAATAAAATGTAATCTACTAATATACAAGGGTTAATGCCAAAACATACTATCCAACTCCTAATCTCTCCCAAGCCTTACCAAATGGCTTTAGGAATGAAATATTCTCCTTGGGCCCAAGAGGTACTGAAAATGAGTGTGCTCCTAGTGCAGAAAACACTAGAAAATGCATGGCCTTGTGGGAATCCTTGAATCCCAAATATGACCCAAATTTATTTGCATATGTGAACATGGAATGTAGTTGTGGGTTTTCTAGTATCCCCTCGACACCTAAAAAGTCAATGCAAACTATTTTTTTGGTCTCCACCACTTCCCTAAATGTGTGGTCAGTCTTAGTCAAAACATGTTCAGTTCCCTCAGTAAGATTCCTAGTTGGGGCGACAGCAAAAGATGAGAGTTGTGCACCACTCTCACTCTTAGGCTTGTCTATCGAACTCTCAAAGGATGATAAAGAAAATTCACTCTTATAAGAGTCCTGCGTAATTGAAGTTAAACCCTAAACCCTAAACCCAACCATAATTAGAATCATACTTCCACTCAAATATAGGGGTCTCAACAAGTAAGTCATCAAGTGTACTAGCCCCAACAGGAAAAGATATATCAGAAGTGGTCTCAGTGAGTGGTATAGTGGCACATGATGAAACTAAAGTGACTGGCTTAACAGTGTGTTCCTCTGAACCTCTGACATTAAAGCTCTTAGAATAAGTCTTAGGACTTTCCAAGGTCATCTGAGTTGTTAGGGTGGGATGAGCTTCAAGCTCTGTGGTGGTGTTGGTTGGCATGTCCTCTAGACTCTCAACAGATAAAGTCTCGTGCACGTTAGAGTTTGGTGGGAACAAGTCAAAGGGCCCATTCCCTTCATTATCGCAACCATTATCAGAATAGTCACTCCACTCAAAGTCTAGGGTTTTTGAATTAGAATTTTCTCGTGCAAGTAACAAAAAGGGCCTAGATTCAGCTATTTCAGCTTCAGTGCGTGGACGAATATATGGACATGCTGTGGACTCGAACAATGTATCATCTAATGTAGAGTCAATATGTGTGGAAGTCTCATGTGCACTAGAATCTACTTTTAAGTTAACTTCTTCCCTATGTTGAGTTTGCTCGCAGAGTGACTCAACTTGTGTATTGCTAGATTCAGTAAGCCAATGATCTAGGGGTTCCTCAGACTGGCCCTCGGTAAGTAGAGTGGAGTTGGGACATGCAATATCCAAGTAATCAGGCTCAACTCCTACTCCATTTTCTAAGGATCGATCATGAGAATCAAGTGAAGTAGGAGGATGTGGGAAAGGGTCAATGTTCCTTTCAAGTGAATGAGGTTCAAAACTAGGTTCAAGTTTTTCTCGTGGCTTGGTGTGTTTATAGAAAAATTCAAAAAATGACCATGCTTCTTCTGGGGTAAGGTCAAGAAATTCCCTACCCAAGCTTTTATCAAACGCTCGGTATAACTCATAAGGTAGAGCCTTGTAGAATATGCCTAGAATGTACCCTAAATCTAGTCCATGATTTGGGAAAGTTTCTAAAAGGTTTTTAAATCTCTCCCAGCATTTATAAAATACTTCACCCTTCTTGAAACAAAAACTTCTAATTTGAAAGCGGAAAGTGAAGTTTTGAAAATTGGGGAGAAAATTTGCAATAAAATCATTTTGTAACTCTTCCCAAATATTAATGGACCAAGTAGCGGCACGACACCAATCATCAGCTACTCCACATAATGATAACGGGAAAAAATTATACTTAAATGTGTTATCTATGTAACCACTCGTGCAATAGAAACAAACTGACTCAAAACGTTCTAAATGAACTCTAGGGTCCTCATGTTGAAGTCCATAAAATTTAGGTAACATGGAAAAAGTTTCTAGGCAAAATTCAATTCCATAAATGCTGCCTAAATAACTAATGAGTGGATGAATGGTGTCTGGTGAACCAAAATTATAAGGAAAATAATCCATGTTAAAAATTTTATTTTATTTATTTATTTTTTTTAGAAAAAAAAATTAACTTAAAAATGAAAACAACCTAAAAACTAAAATTTGGCTCCCCGGCAACGGCGCCAAAAACTTGACCGCTCGTGAATAGTGCAGTGTTAATTAACCCCCAAGTGCAAGGGTGTGCGGTGTAGTTTTAATTTCGGTGAGTCCGAGGATCGAATCCACAGGGAGCCTATAGTTTCAGTTTCTAAGTTCAAATATGAATTTTAGGTTTAAATGTGAATTGAGATATCAATTGAATTAAATTGGATTTAAGAGAATTGCAAATTGAAGGATTAAACAAGATACAAACTAATTAAAGGGATATTTAAACTAGAATGCAAACTACTTTGAAATAACTTAGCAATTTAAAGTTACTGAACTTAAATGTAAAGAGAATTGAATATTTTCAAATTAAAAGCTATTCTAATTTAGAACTTGCAATGCAATCAATTCAAGCAAAAGTGATTTAACTTAAGACAATAATATTTAAAAGAGTTCTTGATTCAACTTTCACAATTCCAGGTAATTCGTTATTTTGCCAAGGGATGATTTAAAATACAATCTATAGTTCACGTCAAAGGATCTATAGATTGGGAAAGATTTTCAATACATTCCAAAATTTCTCGATACACAGTTTTAAACTCACGTTTCATTATGGAAAATAAAACTGGAAATATTTTATGATAAAAACATTCGAGTTCAAATCTGATTTAGGAGTGAATAGATTCCAAAATTTCTCGATACACAGTTTTAAACTCACGTTTCATTATGGAAAATAAAACTGGAAATATTTTATGATAAAAACATTCGAGTTAAAAAGTTTTCTAAGCAAACAAATCAGGATTTGAAAATTGTAGATCACTTCACATAGGTTTTCAAAACCCATGCGAAGGATCTACGTTCATCCCTCAACTTATAACGAATCACCCTTCATTGATTCAGTGAATCAAGAACTAGGGTTTCTACTCTAGCATGATTTTAAACGAAACGAAAGCAGTAAACGAAAGCATAAACATTAGATCTACCACTAGAAAATAATAAATCATATATTAAATTAACGAAACGAAAGTCAACTTACACAGGCAAGTAACTCTGAAACTACGTAATGCAAGAGCAGTGCAGCGAAGAATAACCAAACATCGAACAACTCCATAAACAAGACAAGTAATTGAAAACTCTCTAAAAAAGCTATTCTAGAAACTCTCAAAGTATCTGAAAATACTAAAAAAAAGGTTCCTAAAGTATGTAGAACTAACAACTAGGGCTCCCTTGGGTCGGCCATGTAGCAGATGTTATAAAGAAGTTGTAAAGAAAACCCTAAAAGACGGAGTGAAGCTGCACGCGCATAACACACTGTGGTCCGGACCGTTTGGCAGGTGGTCCTGGACCACAGAAACTTTGTTCTTCAAGTTCTGCTTCTCGTTTGCTGCTTCTGACAGCTTTCTGTCCTCAACTTCCACTGCGATTTTGACCTCGCAAACGATCGATTCAGGCTTCGGCTAAAGCACGAAAGTTGTAGCCCTTTGAGTCTTCTTTCCAACCCAAAAAGAATCAGGTCAATCCGAGTTGTGAGTGAAAAGTTATGGTCTAAATACTGAAAAGGTGTCGAGCTGGAACTTCAGCTGCACACCACTTCAACTATCTTGAACTTTGGACCATTTTTTCCTCCTCGGAAGCCACTTTCAACACTGCTAATCTCACGTATTTTCCCCTTTTACCTGCAATTAAGAGAATAAACACTATAAATAATAAAATAACGATAAAACTTTGAAATTAACTACTTAAATGCATCAATGAGTATCAAAATGTGGAGTTTGTAATTACACTTTTCAAGTGTAATCACTAAATCTAGCAAAGCTTGATCTACCATTTGATTCCCAATTAAGCAGGCTATGGTGGGGCAGCCTGAATCTTTATATTTGGGAGGAGTTTTAAATTGCAATATGGAGCTCACTTGTTCAGTCAAAAATGCTCTTTCTTTCACATTCATTTTCCTCTTAACAGTACACAAATCTTTCAAAAATTTTTCATAGGATGGATTTTGTTTAATTGCATCAAGTAAGGGAATATTGATTCTAACTTGTTTGAACAATTCATAAATGTCAGAATTCAAATTCTCTTTCTTGGCTTTGTTCAATCTTTGTGGAAATGGAAGTTTTGGAACAAATTCAGATTTGTCCAACTTGGTTTTATTCAAAATCTCTTTATTTTCAAAATCTTTTTCACTCTTTTCAAACTGATTTTCCTCAGAAATTTTTTTATTCTCAGAAATTTCCTCTTTATTTTCAGAATCTACCTGCTCTGTTCTCTGGATTCTGATTTGCTGCTTACTGCTATTCGAATGTTGCTTGCTGGTATTCGAATATTCCTTCGGCTGCATCAGAATTTTCTGCCCTTCTTGACTCAGATTCTGCTTTTCCTCAAGTTTTCTGCTGTCCAACTTGCTGTCCCCAATTAGTCTTTCATTTTGCTTCAATTCCTGCTCTTCATGCTGAAACATGATTTCTTTCTCAGAAGTGCTAAATTGCTGTTTCTGTTCACTTTTTGTTCTGCTGTCCAGTTTCTGTTTTAGCTGCATTTCCTCTTCATTTTTCATTATTTCTTGCTCATTTTCTTCCTCAATTTCTTCAGCAGGTGGTTTGTAATCTGGCTTGACAATTTGCTTTCCACTTCTCAATGTTGAAACAGCTTGTACATGCTCCAGATTTTCATTTGCAGCAGATGAAAATGATTCACTGAAATGAACTTGGCTAGTAGGATTTGGTCTTGGCTGAGATGGAAGCTTTCCTGATTCTCTGATGGTTAAAGCTTGAGTTAGCTTTGACAATTGACTTCGGATGTCTTCCATGGCCCTGTTTGTCTGCTCTTGAAACTTGGAATTCTGATTGTTGGTTCCAATCTGCCCTTGCATAAATTGTTGTAAGGTGTCTTCCAAAGATCTTTTGTGAGGTGGCTGATAAAAATTTGTGTTCTGCTGAGGTTGAAAAGGCTGAGAAGGAAATGGTTGGGGTTGCACAGGTTGTTGAGGTTGGTATTATTGGTTCTGTGCTTCTGCTTTCCAAGAAAGGTTTGGATGATTTCTGTAGCCAGGGTTGTAGTTATTCGAATATGGACTATGGCCTTGTGAATATGTGTTCATCCCCTGATTTTGATTGAAGGGTCTTGCAGCTTGTGTGGGATTTGCTTGACCATAGAGAACTTCCTTAAAAGCTAGAAGTGTTGGGCAATCATCAGTCCTGTGGTTTACGGTTTCACACAGCACACACTTCACTTCACTCTCCTTCAATGTTTGCTTCTTTTGCTCCATCAATTCAATCTTTCTTGACAATGCAGCCAACCTAGCTCCAACATCATCTGCCTCATTGAGATGGAACTTTCCTCTATCATTTGATCTGTCAGAAAATTCAGAAAAAGATTGGGAAACTACCTCCCATTGTTTAGTGTTTTCAGCTAAAACATCCAAGAAATGTAAAGCCTCTTCAGCAGTTTTGTCATAGAATTCACCATTACACATGGTGGCAACCAACATTTTCAGATTTTGAGTTAATGCATTATGGAAAAAATTAACAATTCTCCAAGATTCAAAACCATGATGTGGACATGCTTGCAACAATTCCTTGAATCTTTCCCATGCTTGAGCAAATGTTTCATTGGATTTACACACAAAATTCATTATTTGCTGTTGAAGAATTACAGTTCTATTTGCAGGAAAATACTTCTTCAAAAATTTTGTTTGCATGTCTCTCCAAGTACCTATTGATCTAGGCTCAAGTGAATTCAACCACATTTTTGCCTTATCTTTCAATGAAAATGGAAATAATTTAAGCCTAACCATGTCCTCATTAACATTCCTATCCATGCAAGTTCCACAAACATCTTCAAATTCTTTCATATGCATGCAAGGATTTTCTGAGTCCATGCCATGAAAAGTTGGTAAAAGCTGGATTGTTCTAGGTTTAAGATAAAAATTCTGATGTCCATTTGGAAGAACAATGCAAGATGGAGTGGTTTGTCTAGCTGGATAAAGATATTCCCGGAGAGGTCTAAGGATGTTTTGATCCATTTGGTCATTCTCTCCTTGAACACTTCCTTCCGGCAGAACAGGTGGTGGAAGATCCATATGTGCAACAGAAAATTCAGATTGTGAATGTGATGCAGCAGATTTAATCAATTCAGCATGAGAAGATGGAAATGCAGTTCAGATCTGTTTCCAACAAGTTTACCAGACCTTAAAAGCATAAACAGAAATTCAGACTGAAACAAAACTCCAATCTAACCTCCTAACTTCACAATTTCATCTGCTGATTCACAGAGAATTGCAACTACAGCTTAAAGCAGAGAAATGCAGCAGTATTCGAATATCAGATGAAATAGTTTCAAATCAGAAATTCAGGATTCAGATGCAAACAGTTCTAAAACTAAACTAACAACCAAGAATATAAAAGAAATAGAAACAGAGATGGAACAAAGTTACCCAACAAGTTAAGCAGCTCCGTTGTTGAAAATGGTGGTGAGATGTACTGCTAGTTAATGCTCCGAAAGCTCAAAACACCATTGCTTCTCAAAGATCCCCGGCAACGGCGCCAAAAATTTTGCTTGTTCATACTTAATTACCTCACTCCAAAATAAAAGCTCAGATGAAAATTCAGTTTATCAATTCAAATTTTAAAAAAAATGTTAAGTGAGGTAAATCAAGACAAGTTTCCCCCAAGTGCAAGGTGTGGTTGAAGCACAAAATAACTGGTAAGTCCCAGGTCATTTCCACAGGGATCTAGGGAGTAATGAAGTGAATGACTCTAGTGGAGATTAATTTGGCAAAATACAACTCACAAAAAATGTGAAACAGAAAATTAAAATCTGATTTGGTTGGTTGATGGTTTTGAACTAGTTTTCCAAAAGCAAAATAAATTTAAACTAAAGGATTAAGTGATAAAAAGGTTGAGCAAGACAAGTTTAATACCAATCCGAATGAATTTCAAGTGCCAAGAGTTTGTAAATTACCAAATCAATTTGTGCTGATTTTTGAGAAAATTAATTTCAATTAAAACAAACCATGGATTAAACACTCATTGTGCATAACCTATTTTAAGGACAATAGGAGTTCTAATTCTAGCAACCCACATACAACAATGTTATGAGAGTTCTAAGTTAAGCAACACCTATGAACTCATCAATAGGATATACAAATTTGGATTAATCGGGTCTTGAATCAATGAGTTCTAAGACACCCAGCAGCAAATTAACTTGATAATCATAAGAACTCAAAGTAAATCCATGAAGTTCGGCCACTTGAGATTCATTGGAAGGGCATTACCCTTGCCTTGGCCCAAGAAGACTTAGTCGAGCATATTAAAAAGAAGAAAAACAGAAATGAAAATCTGAATTGAAGACATTTCAACCTAAAAATGAAAGTTTAATGGATTTAGAATTGAAAATCTGATTACAGAAATTGAAATGAATTCAAAATGTAAATCTCAAAAACTCCAATGCCGAATTGAAATTAAAATGTAAAACTATGAACTCTCAATAATATTTCTCTCCAAAACTCTCTCTACAAAAACTGAATTTCTCTTCCCCGACTCCCTCTGCTTTCTTGCGTGTCTCTCTTTCTCCACCTCTCTCTTCCTTCTCTCTCCTCTAACCGAATGTAGCCCTCATGATGGCTCCTTCTTTCTCCTATATTTTTTTACTGATTTGCCCTCCCTGGATTGCAGGTTACATCACATGGAGAAGTTGGGGTCACATTGAATTCGTTGCTGTGAAGAAGCTTATATTCGAATACAGTAAAACCATATTCGAATATGATCATCTGCTGCAGAAATTTCCAGAATAGTGATTCTGATCTCTTTGCATTGATTTCAACTGAATTTTCTTCTTCTTCTGAAATAGCTTCAATCCTTTGATGTGTTGTGCAGCATGCTTTCTTCTCAACATCCTCAATGTAGCTTAATTTCTTGTTTTTGTGATGAAAATCAATACATATTTCACTTTGGATATATGGAGATGGAATCTGCACAAAACATAGATTTTATATCTTTTTATGATGTGTGCAAGTGTAATTTGAATATATAAATATGTAACAATTGATGTCCAATCAGTTCCTAGAATTTAGAGGGAGGTACAACTGGAATTGGATAGCTTCTTAATTCTAATTGTAACACCTAGTATTTTATTTTATCTAATTATTTGGGATTTTGGAAAAACAAATTAATTGAAATATTTGGACATGAGGTTTGGTCCAGTTTGTTATGTTTATTTTATTTTTCTATGCCAGAGTTTGGCTTGGAGTAGTTAGTGGGCTTGGGGTCCAATCCATTTTCCTTCCCCTTCTCTTTTTCTTTTCTTTTCTCCCTTTCTCTTCTTATTCTTTTCTTTTCTTCATTTTGGGAACCAGCAAACGAGAGGGGGAGAAAGGAAAAGAGAGAGAGGAGGGAGAAGCGAGAAAGAAAAAGTGAAGGCTAGAGGTCGAAGATAGTCAAACTTTGATATTTTTGACATCATAATCGCAGTGGCATTGTCAGATCATGGTGATTTTGTCTGAGGTGAATGATATAGCGGAGACAAGTTTTGAAGCTTTAGGATTTCTTCATCTTTTCTTCAAATCCAAGGTATGTTGGATGATTTCATGTTTATTTTGAGAATAAGGGATTAATTTAGAGTAGTTTGATATATATAGTGATGATTTTGATGAATGGTGATATATGTGCATATATATGTGTATATACTATTTGTAGTTTGTATATACATGCTCAATCTTGTTCATCCTTAAGTTTCATTGCATAATATTAAGATATATGTTGTTGTTAGTTGTGGTTCCAGTTTTGGGCTCCAAGTGCTCAGATTTGGGTATTTTGCATGCCAGATCAAGCTCGCAGTAGCTCAAATCTGTGTTGCAAATTACAGGTCACGAGAATGGGCTTCCTAAGGACTTCCCGTGAGCTTCCTACTTGGCTGGGATGCTCTCGACATCTTCCTGTAACTCAAAGCGGCAGTCCCACACCCTTCCTGGGTGTTTTAGACTTCTAGCACTTTTCCCGCATCCTTTAAGCACCCTTCCCACAGGAAGGCCTTTTTGACCCGGTTTGAGGTCTTTTTGGCCCAGTTTGAATAGTACACTATATATGATAGATATATGTTAAGATTATGCACATGTTGAGACTATAAAATGACACTATAGATGATTGAGCACAGCATACTTTTATTGTAACGTTGAGATGTTATTGTTTATTTTATATGATTGAGCATATCATGTGCATAAGTCAGGGGTTTCATCATCCTGCTGATATTATGATTATTGATTGGCCGAGAGTGTCATGTTGATGTTGTTTACGTGCCGAGGCACGAGTCACGTATATGGATGGAATCATTTATTTTAAGATAAATGTTAAAATGAGATTTTGAAAATACCAAATGATCCCTATTCGACATATATGACTAGAAATTAGTCATTGGAATTGGGACATTAATCTTGAGATGATGTTGTTATGAGATTTTTTTCCGAACTGTAGCCAGACCCTGCTTGAGTTAAGCAAATGCTTGACTAGGGGTGTAACTCAGTTCCCTAGCAGAAGGGTTAGGGGGTGTAATTTGATTCCCCTAAGTCTTACACTGATGGGGAGTGTAACATGGTTCCCTCTCGGGTTATGCATTGAGATTATTATTCGTTGTAAGCATTAAATAGTGCAGTTGGTGGCTCTGCATGCTTTGCTAAGTGTCACCCATCCCAAGATAAGGTTAAGGGTAGATGGAGACTAGAGAATATGCATTGACATTGCATTCCATCATTTCCTATTGCATGAGATTGCATATATTGTTGTTGTGTGTTGATATCCTGAGGTTATTAATTATAATGATGTTTAATATGTGATTTCTTGATGAAGAGTTGAGTTGTGAGTATTGAATAATAAAGTTAGGAAGTATGGTGACCTAATTCCTGAGGTGAGATACATAGGCAGCTTAGGTTTGAGTAGCCTAAGTCCAGTTTTAACTATTGATAATGATAGTTGTGTTTATTTTTCTTCACCAGGAGCTAAACTATTAATATTATGGATTGTGTGACCCTGAATATGGGTCTAATGTTTACATTCATGATATTATAACCTTGAAAGATAAGATATAAATATGATTATAATACTTATACCGGTCGTGTAGGTCTTGGAGGCTGTCCTCAAGATGGCATTGAACTAGACTATATCCTTGTTCAATTATTAGTAATATTCTTTAATATTATTTTTATATGAGAATGAGGGACAATTATGAATATTTAAATTGATGTTTATGATATTAACTTAACTTGGGCTAGGTTTTAATCAATTTTAATCAATTCTCATATTCTCATATCGTCTGCCCCGAACAACTAAGTTAGAGGCACGACAAAATGGTATCAGAGCACTAGGCTGTGAATACTTTAGGCCTTTGGTTGTGAGACTTACATGTTTCTGTTGTCTCTTACTAATTTCCTAGTGTTTATTTCATGAGTTTAAGATTAAGGATTATGGTGTTTTGTACTATGGTTGGTTGTGGATTTGGCTGGGATCAAAGTTTTGCCAAAAACAGTGACATTGTTGGTGAACGATATAAAATTTTGTGAAACATCGTAATTAATAGTAATTTTGGGCGATTGATAACGGTCTGATGGGCCTAGATATAAGATTTACGAGGTTTTCTAATAATGGTCCTTATATCGGGATTGATAATTAGAAAAGATTGTGAAAATTATAGGGATTTTGAATTCAAAATTTGATAAGCTTAAAGGGCCTAAGTTAGTGACTCAGATCTATCGAGAGTATATTCCATTATTAAATGAGGATAGTTGTTGAACGATATTAGAGTTTTACTTAGTAAATAAAATTGATATAAAAGTAGGAATAGGTAGGCTATCCACTTACTATGTGATAATTCTTTGCTACTGTAGATTAGTGACGATCGTTTTCCTTAAAGACACCGTAGTTCAAGCTTGGGTTGAGGATGGAGACATGTTATTTTCTTTGTTAGATAATCTTAAGTGCGTTAAAAGAGTTTTTATTCTGATGGTCAATTTAATGTTGAATGAGAAAGAGTCTTGATATTATCTCTTAGGGATAAGTTATAAACTTGTGGATGTGTTTCCTTAAAAGTAGCGAGGGTTACCTTCTTAGTGGAAGATCGCCTTTTTCATGGAACTTATGTCATGTGCCTTTCATATTTCTGTTACGCCAAGTCATATAGCATAAGTTAAGTTAAGAAAGTTCAAAATTTAATTTGATGAATTGTTATCCTATGGTTTTGTTTAATATAGTATTTAGCTGTGAAAGCATCATAAAATTTTGGTTAAGTGGTAACATGGAAATTTGGGAGTTGATGTGGACAAGGTTATCAAATTCGGTAATAATTGGGGATGAGCATTATTTGTTAAATTTGACAAATTGTTGACTAGTGTGCATTAAAAAGAGTAAGTTTAGGCTTTGATTATTCGAGGTAAAGTTTTAAGCTTAGGTAGTTTTATGTTGAAGTATTACGATAAATTTTTGTTGAGCTCAGCTGAGGTTTAGGATTGATATCCAAAGTTTTGCGAGTCCGTAGGTCATTATAACCGTTTTATTTAGGATTCCTCTCAGTGAGAAGGTTCATTGATTCAATTAATTTGGAAGAAACTTAAATTGTATAGAGTAAAACTTGCAAGGACATTTTAATGGGCCGAAGCGTCGATTGGATGAGGTTCTGATGTTAGTCATTTTTAAATTGTGGATGAGTTACATAATATGTTGTGATACTTCACATGAAAGTTTTGGTTTTGTTCTAATACGGAAAAATTAGATGGTGGTATAGGTTGAGGCGATTGAACCCTTGACAGCATTAATGGAATAGTGAAAGGATTAGGGTGTGCTTGCATCATCAGAATTTAAAAGTAGTTATATACATCACGTAATTTAATTGTGAGACATTATAATTGAATGGAATGCTTAGCCAATTATACTTTAATATTTAGTGTTATTCTAATGGTGCCAAACTAGTAGCTAATTCACTACGTAAGAAGTCGCAGAGTTCAGCATCCATAATAGTTTGCTTCCAGTAAAGTAATTAAAAGAATGTTAATGATTTTAAAATGCCTTGGACAATAAAAGTGAACTAATTTTCTCGAGTTTGGGTTATTATGAATAACACTGATATTATAGATTAGAGTTATTAAGGTCTAATAGCGAGATTAATTTTTTTAGACAATATAGTGTCACTAGTTTGCTGATTAAATGGCTAGAGGTTGTAGTATGTCATCGAATGGATATGTAAAATTTAAAACATTATGAGTTTGTACTTGATACGAATAAATTTTAGAGAATGGTGGTTCAAGAGTTTTGTCACTCGAGATTTGTAATCATCCTGGTGGGATGAAATTGTACAAAGACTTAGAATGTCCATATATTAATTACCAAACAAATTTAAAAATAAAAATATTAGATGATTAGTTTTGAATGGCATTTAAGCAAATAATTTGTAGCAAGTGGTTAAAAAAGGCATTTAAAGAATACTAAAATGTGCAGTACTTAAAAATTTCTTTTATTTTCATTAAAAGTATTTGTAGTTATGAAAAGTTGAGTATTAATAAAAAAATTATAAAATTTTATTAAATTTGAGACTTCATTAAGGCTTAGTTTGGAAAGCAAAAAATTAAGGTGACTTTTAGTTTATTTTTATGTTTTCTATTTTTGTTTTATGTATTTTATGTTTTAAAAATTTCAAAACAAAGAAAAAAAAATATTTTATTTTCTTTTTAGATTAAAAACGATCAAAATATTTTTTTGTCATTTTTCATTTCATGTATAAACTTATTTTCTATTTTCTAAAACAAATTTTGAAAACACAAGTAATCAAATACGTTTTGAACTATTTTTCTTATTTTTTAAAGTATAAATTGAAAAATAAGTTTAAAATAGAAAATTATAAATTAAAAAAATTAACCAAATGCCATCTAATTCTTTTTCTAGCTGAAGTTAATTTTTTAACTTTTTGTTAATTTGACACTTCTACTTTTTATATTTTATAACACTTTTGAAAAGTAAAAGAAATAAATTCGATTGTTAAAAAAATACAAAATTAAATAGTTAGAAGCTCAACTTCTAGTTATTTTTCTCAAATACAAGCTAAATAATCTTTGTGTTGACTAATTTTCTCAAAAACACAGTAAAGATCTGTTTGGCACGGTAAAAAATAATAAAAAGCAACAAAACTTGTGGTTTGAAAAACCTTTTGGCATTTGGTGTTATTTTTCTCAAATACAAGCTAAATAATCTGTGTTGACTACTATTTTCAAAAACACAGTAAGGGTCTGTTTGGCACGGTGAAAAATAACAAAAAACAAAAAAAATTGTGGTTTGAAAAACCTTTTGGCGTTTGGTGTGTAACTACCAAACCACATTTTTTTAAATATGAATAATAAAATTTTTTGACAGTTACATTAACTTTTTGGAGAAAAAACCATTCGAATGATTTTTCAGTTCTGTCAAAATGGTTTTATGTCAAAATTTATTGGAAGTGGTTAAAAAAATTTTGAGATTTGTAGAAAGGTTATTGAGACTTGTGAAATTTTATTGAGGTTTATGAAAAATTTATTAGAGTTTGTAAAAATTTATTAAAATATGTAGATATATATATATATTTATAAAAATTTCATGAAATATGAGGAGTGTAAAATAAACTAGAGAATTTTAGAGATTTTCATATGTTTTCAGAGATTTCAGTATTTTTCAGAATTTTTTGTTGTGGCAAATGGATCCCAAATACTCTTTGTGTTTTGTCTATAATAATACAAAAAAATAGATAAATTAAAAGGATGTTTAGTTTACTAAAATAAACCAAAATTTATTAATTTTTACTAATTACTTTGTACTTTCTTTCAATTAAATTTTGTCACATATTATTTTACATTAGATTTTTGTATTTTTATTATACTTTTTTTTCTTTTTTTTTTTTTTGCCATCCAAACTTCACAAAAATTATCATATTTATAGTGTGTTTAGTTGACAAAAAATTAGTCAAAAAGTACAATAAATATAGAAAAATATAACATAAAGATGATATGTAAAAAAATTTAATTGAAAAAATATAAAAAATTAATTAAAATTAATATATTTTGATGAATTTTAATATTCCAAACGAGAGCTTAATCTGGAGCGTTAATTTCTATGCGAAGTGGTTGTGGTTGAGATAGAGCCACGAGGTTCATAAATGTCTGTGTAACAGATGTGAAGTTGGTTGTCGGCGCTGTCGACAGCAGCCCTCTCATGGGTCCCTTGTTATGTTGGGTTTGTTTGGAGTAAAAAAAAATGAGATAAATTGAGATAAATTGTGGTTTGTAAAGAGTTCGTAATACGTGCAGTGAGAGAAAAAAGTTGATGTGATATAAAATTAACAGAGATTTATAGAGATTTTCAAAAATTTTCAACAAATAATTACATACCAAACAAGCCTGCTGTGTGTCGCTCTTACAACACGGCGGGTGGCCTCTTATTTATGGGGCTGTAGCTTTTTCTTTTTTATCTTTGACAAATTATCACTGCACTCACCCCCACCAATTTCGGTTCACGATGTGGACCCTGTGTAGAAGCTAAGTCAATTGATGTTACTACCTTCATTAGCTTTTCTCCAGGATTTGTCGTAATTTTTTATTATCGTACCAAAATAATTTTCAAACATTTAAAAGTTGACACGTAACATACAATGATCAATTTTTCCGTTTGACTTCGCGACGCCACTTGAACTTAAAGGAGGGGCAGGTGATGCTTCTTGATTTTGAAAGTAGAATTATTAAGATATTTTAAATATTTTAGTTTTATTATAAAATAAACATTAATTTAATTTTTATAAATAAATTAATATTAATTCAAAATATTTAGATATAAAAATACTTATAAGAATTGAATTACGCTGTTTTTTTTTTAGAAGGAAGTGCATTTCTTTATTGTACTATTGAATAATTTGTTAAATAATATCAATAAATATAACAAATAAAATTATGAAGTTCGTAAATAATGAAATATAATACTAATTATATTTTTTGTGATAGAAAATATCTCTCGTAAACTTTTGCATTGTTAAAACTCTGGTTAAATTTAGAAATTATAAAACAAATGTATATTCACTAGTTAATTAATATTAATTCTATCACAAAAATATTAATATCAATAAATATTAATATTAATTCTAATTACCAAAAAAAATAATTAATATTAATTCGATTAATGGTAACTTTCTTTTTCCAAGAAAAACTATTATTGTTCTTTCACTCCCTGATTTAATGTCAAGAAAGTTGAAAAAAACTAGAGAAAGTTCAAGATTTTTTTGCCAAATTTAGCACTCCAAAGGCACACTTAGTGTCTGTTTGGAGTGTCAAATTTTGGAAAAAAATAAAAATAAAGAAATTTTAGATTGTTGAGTGTTTGGTGTATTTCTCAAAAAGTGTAAAAAATTGGAGAAAGTTAAATTTTTTTATGTATAAAAATTAAAAAAATTAGAGAAAACTGAAAATTTTAATTCAAATTTAACAGTTCAAATGCATACTTAAAAAAGTATTAGTATTTACTTAAATTTTAAAATAAAAAATAGAAAAAAAAGGAAAAAAAAAACTCTTCAAACATTTTATTATACCTATAAAATCAGCAAGCTGTGGCTGCCGCCCACATAGCACATGTTCACATTTTATAGGTCCACCTCCTTCGACGTTAGTTTCCATATACCCTGCAAAATATTATTATAAATTTATTTTACTTTTTTTTGCATCCCAATGAAAATTAATGCACCTTGAAATGGTAAAAACCAATCATTCCATAATATAGAGGCGCGTAAGTATATATATATACATCTCTGATCCACTTTGCTCAAAGTTTGTTGTGGTTCATGGGTCTCCAAAAATTGCCATCTGATATGGCATTTCTTCTGTGAACCGCCCTTCACTCATTTTAGTCAGAGATTAATTGTTTGAGCAAGATAACCGCCATATGGTATGGCGTTTTTAAGCCAAACATCCACCACGGTTTGAGACTGTGAGTTTTTGCACAAATTGTGCTTAAATGCTCCGTAAAAAAAAAAAAAGAAAAAAAAAAACTCTGCTGGCATGAGGTTAATGATGATGTCTAGGGCAAACAATCAATTTGAATAATTCAAAAAAGGACTTGGCATAAACATTCAAGTGGAAGTCTCAGTTAAGGGTTGGAAGAGTTCTATGTTCAAAGAAAATTCTATAATAGAGAGTTAGCTGCCATTGTTAAACTCAAAATTCAATTTCAAACAATTATTGGAAATTAAAAACCTATCCATATGGCTTACATGAGAATCTAAATGTCATCATTTGTACTTTTGTTCTTGATTCATGTCTCATGTGTCCATGCTTTTTTAACATGCTGTAGAAATCTATTGTTTGCTCCCTTAAACTAATATGGTCATGAGGTTATTTAGTGTGGAGCCTAATAATACTGGACACTTTCCCTATGTGTCACAAGGTGTGTTACCGTGATTTTTTAAATATTTTCTGAGGGGTATTTTGGTGATTCGACATTGTAACTTGTAGCCCTAATTTCTAGTGTATAAAGAAAAATTGGCAACCAAATATGCAACTTTTGGGACTCTATTTAAACTGTATTTTGCCTTTGGGGAAAGAACCACAGCGACACCATGGTTGTGGCCCTTGTTATTAGGTGAACCTTGTGAAAATCTTTTGTGTTCTTGTGCATGTGATTGTTTCTTTCCTTCAGTTTCTCACTGATTTAGATTAGGGCTTATTTCCCAACACATTGAATTGTTTGTAATCCTTGATTTTGAACATGGGTTTTTTGGATTTCACAGAAGTGGAAAAAAATAAAAGAAAATGAGAAGTCTAAAAATGTCTGTTTTTTTTTTTTTTTTTTTTTTTTTTTTTTTTTTTTTTTTTTTTTTTTTTGCATAGCTAAGAATCAATACTTTAACTTTCATGCTTTGAAGAATTTCATTGATTCTATTGAAGCTGAAGCAACGAAACTTACCTCCTTGTACTTTGAAGTGGGTAAGCTTTTTGGATGTTTCTTTGCCAAAATTTGCTGGATCACACTTTGGTCTTATTGGGAAGGTGTGTAGATTTACTGTGCCAATATTAAAGGATCTAGCTAAGTTTCCTTTTGAAGAATTTGTTTTTCACATTATTTTGTTCAATTTTCTATTAGTCTCCTGTCAGATGGGCAAGTTCATGGCATTCTTTTCTATTTGACATGCCATTTGCTCTAGATGTCAATAGTATATGGATTTTGCGAGAGAATTATCCATATTAAGTTCACATTATATGATGGAAATGAAGACTCTAGCATATTTCATTACATGTGAGCCTATTTAACTTGGTTTGGAACTAGTTATTATAAATATATTTCTAATTATAAGTTTAGGAGACATCAGCAGACCCACCATCCCCTCCCATAAAATAAATAAAAATAGATAAAGTAAAAAAATGAAATTTCTCCATCCACCCATAATTTTTTAAATATTTATATTAGTACATAGCGTATTATTGCTATCTTAAATTATGAAAAATGGCACTTGCCCCCTCAAAATATGAAAAGTTTTACCTTGGCCCTCTCTCACTCAAATTTCTACGTCTTACATGGACTTTTCTAAATGTAGTGTGCACCAATTTCAAATATTTTGACACTTGGGTAGGATGCTTGCGTAAGAGTGTAGCAAATGTGTCCACATGTATAACTACAAATTTATATAAACATATAGAGCATTTCAATTTTAACAGATAATTGTGTGTGAGACCTATATTTGCACGACACATCCTAAAATCCATGTTATCCTACAAAAATAAAATAACTATAATAAATACATGTGAATAGTATTATGTGTTTTTGTATCTTTGAGTAAGATAATAGATGGATTCGACTTTTAGACACGCACCCATGCTTGAGCTCATGTAATATAGCATTTAAGAGCATAGAGGTAGTCATTATCTTTAATACACTTAGAGCTACTTTTATATCGAAGGTGCTTGTTAGTTAAGGTGGCAAAATGCAAGTAAAATCTCTTGATAGTAATGAATGAGGAGAGAACTACCTTCTATTGTGTATCACTCTTGGACCCAAAAATAAATTCAAAATAAAATAAACTTCCATATCAGACTAATACTGTCACACCCCGGATCTCGCGACCCGAGGGGTGAGTGATAAACACACACAACATGCATTAACATAACTAACCCATAATCAGAGCAACACAACGTAAACCAGTGAGCTCGAGACATAGATAAGATAACATAAATTTAACCTTGGCTAAAGTCAAGTCACAAACTTCCAACAATCCTCTCATTAATATATAACTCAGGCCTTAGGGCCCTTACAACCAACTCGAACAAGTCCTCAATGTACAATATTACAATTCCAAAGAAATTTAAACCAAATAACCAAGGGCTTTGCTAAGCTTGGTAGGGCTCATGCACACCCTTCTAGTCCAACCCCATTAGCCCACCTTATTATCATGGCCTGTGCCTGAATCAAATTCTGTAAGGACATGAGCACGGATCCACTTGTGCCCACGATATCTCAAACAAACATATATGACATGTATTCCAAACGTGCATACTAGTCATGTGCATCTAGTTATCTTAATATGTTCTAGTGCCACAACAATTTATCAACATAACTACATAACCGACATAGAATATATATATATATATATTTACACAACAAAATCATAAGAAGGATTACGTTTCCAATTTATATTTAATCTTTGAAATTCCATACATGTGTTCATATCAAATTTCAATTATCTCTTTGATGTTTAAGCATAGCCGACCACATAACCATATTTACAATATTTATCTTTATTCAATAACATCATAGTGTAGCATTCAAGTCTAATTATTCTCCCTTATTAAATTTCCCAACTCTGTATCCAATCATATTCCATATCACATTATCACATATTCAACATTTAATCACATATCCACATCCACATTACATTTGTTCATCATTCAATCATGAAATCACATCCACAGCACCATCATTTCATTAATCAATCATATAGCCATAACCACACAATCCTCGGGGGTTGGGTGCATACATACTATCGTCTTTATGGGCCAATACCCAATGGAAACGATAAACCGATGTCGTCGTTTAGGATCACCGTCCAGGGCCACGAGGACCCAAAACACACACAATGTTGTGGGCTACTAACCCACTGGTATTGGACACCAAACCCTGCGTAGGTTCTGGGTCTTTCAACCCGAGGGTAATCTCACGACCCTTCCTATTTCTGCACCCCACCATGGCCCCCAGCACACACAACCAATTGTTCATCACATTCAATACTCATCAATCACAATTCACATTCATCATCATCACTTTCCAATACGCACAACCACATTCCATTTCATCATGTAGCACAACTCCTTTCATCTCTTCATTTTATTTAATCCAAGCCTCATTTAATTTCCATCATTTGTTAACAAAAGTTCACTTTTCGGTTCATCCCAAGATTCATCGCATATCGACATTGATCAACCTTATTAACATTCAAACATTATTCAATATACATACCATTCAAACAACATGTCAATGTTACGGTTCATTCCAAGCTTATTACATATCGCATTGATCAAACCATATTAAGCATTCCACATTTACCAAAATTATAAACATATGTCTCTTTGTCAAGTTACCCTTTCACTTAATCAGTCACAAGTTCATATACCTCAACATTTAGTTTACATCAAGACATATTCACAATTCCATTTGATTAAGACCCTTATCTCAAAGTAGGCTTCCAATTCATTTCATTCATGGTAGCAAGCATTCCCCCTTTATAAGCTTAATCCCAAAGGTTTAAGATAACCAATCCTTAATCACTTTTTTGAAAGCTCATTTCCATTTTAAAATCCATACAATTAATCAAATAAAAGTCTCACATACAAACATATTACCAACCCCCTTCATAATCTTAAGGTAGGAAGTCAAGTTAAGAAAAATCAGGAAAAGTGTTCTGGTCTCGGTGGGCGCCCCACCAAAAGTTCACGGGCACCCCTGAAGGGTCATGGGCACCCCAAATAAGATCATGGGCGCCCCTCAAGGGTCATGGGCGCCCCACCAAAACCCACGGGCGCCCCTCTGTTATCCAGAATGTTACTCTGCTCCAGTTCAAGTTCTAAGTCATGTTTTTAGGTTCCAAACTTTGCCCAATCCAATATCTAACCTAATAACTTATTTTCTTGGGTTGTCTAGGGCCTAGAAGACTCCAAACAGTCCATCAAAACAAATTTTAATCCATCCATTTCTTCCATACAAAAATATGATTCAACCCATACATATTTATACACAAAACCATTCATCCACACAAACCCTACTTCCAAGGTTTCCAAATCTTAAATAAATCTTATAGAAGTATTTACTAGATCAAATACATCTCATATATGTTAAAATGAGACTAGAAGTCCCTACCTCAAGTGGTAAGAAGATAGATCAACAAAGGGGTCTTGAGCTTCCAAACCCTCAGACTTTCATGAGGTCAATCTCCTCCCTCCTTGATCAAAACTACAAACAAATTACATAGGGAGGTTTCTTAAGGTTCTAATTACAATCTTGCAAAAGGAATTTGGATTTCATAAAGCGTAGAAGAACCTACCTTGAATTTTCTACCGGTGGTCTTCTTATTCTCCTTTACTCTTCTTTGTTCTTCTTTTGCTTTTCCACCCGGTTCTCCCTCTTCTAAGCAACTTCTCTCTCTCTCTCTCTCTGCATCAAATCAATAATATATATATATATATATATACCAATATTTTAATCCCCAAATAGTGTCTTCCAGATATTTCCATCCCCCTAGCTCTAATATAGGTGTATAGGGGTGAAGGGCCGGCTAGAAAATGCAGAGGACCCATTACTGTTGATTTTCTGCACAAGTGGGGCGCCCCTCAAAAACCACGGGCGCCCGTCCTAGAGCCATGGGCGCCCCTCAGTGTGCTTCTGAGTCAAAATGTTGACTTTTGAGCTATTTTACCAATTTCTTCCAAAATTCACACCCCCAGTCATCATTAATGACTAAACTTACTTAATTAACATACTAACATGCCCAAAACATGTTAAAACCATCAAATACATTAACATGAAAATTCAGGGTATTACAATACTGAGTAATTTATGGGTAATCGATCTACAAAATATTCTGTCTCACTTGTGTCAACATGAAGAAGATAACGTAGAATGAAGAGATTTGTGTTGTGGCTCTAATTTTTGTAAACTGCAGAGAGGAAAAAGTTAATTAGAAGATAAGAAAATAATGTGGAATTGCTTTTGAGGAAGTAAGGCACTAGTAATTGGAGTTCAGTTTGAACTGCATGTGTTATTGATATAAGAATAAGCATGTGTTTTGTCATAGGGACGGAAAATGGGCGGGGTGGGCTCAGACCAGACCAAGAACATTTTTTTACCCATTAGGTCTGGGTTTAATTCCTAAGTCCATCCCAATAAACCCATTTATATTTTACAAAATATTAAACTATATTTTTAGACAAAATAAAATATTTTTAAAATTGTCTGAAATAAAAACTTAATCTTTTAATAAAATACAAATAAAGTAAAATTATAGATACATAAAAATTATTAAAATTTACTTTTTTAATATTTAGGCCGAATTAGCTTGGGCTTGAACCTACAAAATCAATCCTAAGCCTAAAAAATTAGGTAACCTTAGATGAGCCTAGTTGACTGGGCCTAAATGTCCACCCCTAAATGCTGTTGATTGTTTTCTTAGTTCGACATTTAGATTTCATCAACATGCAAATACCATGCAAGTATCGTAAAGATATTGTTATCTTGACTAAATTTTTATTTGAAATGCCAACCAAAATTTAGTTGTTTGATTAGTTGGAAAATTGAATAGAAAACCTCAAAGAGCTTAATTAACCTTCCTCTCTATCCTTATATTTATAATATTAGATCAATCAAAAAGGATATTGCAATCATATAATATCAACTCATGATCATGCTCATCAAGGTATAATATCTTTTGGAATATTTTGAAATTCTAACATGATTATTCATGTTGATTAAATTACAAAGATAGGAGAAAGCCTAGGTATTTCACACTTGAGACAAAAAAAAAAAAAAAAAAACAAATGGTACATATTTAATCTGTTATCAAGTTAGAAGATATAATTTGAGAGTCTACATCTTGTTTCCTTTGAGACAAACAAGAAGGTAGTAAAAGAAGGTTGTGTATGGGTACTCTGAATCTAGGTCTCTTTGTGTTTAGGTAAGTTTGACTAACAATCCATCATTGTTGACTTCATGATCTCCCACAGCTAGCATAATAGAATGCAAACTATCAATCCTTTGTTAATTTCATCTAATATCCCAAAATTTAATAAATGGCCATTAGCTTCCTGTGGGAGTAACAAGAGAGTCTAGAGACAATCACGAGACATCTTACTTTGAATGGACTAAAGCCAATTTCACTTATGTGAACTTTTGTCCACTTCTTATAAGGGATGGTTTTACTTAAAATGGTATTTTGCATATAAACTTCAAATTGTCACCAGAAGTTAGGTATAATAAAAAAGAATTGAATAATTTGTGCATTTTGATGATTTAGCCGTGTCTAAGAATTTTGAGTTCAATATTAATTAGTTGTGATCCATTAGGACACTGTAGATTACACATGAAACGTCTTATTGTCTTCTGTGATCATGATATTAGATAAAAATTTGAGTTCTTTAGTGACAACAAGAACTTATGAACTTAAAACCAGTTGCCACCAAATCACAAAATTAATTCATATCCATATAAGAACTTTCTCCTTTGCTTTTCAATGGGATTTTTTTGGTCTCCAAACTTGAGGTGTTTGGACGTTTTTTTGGTTTCTGTTTGCAATTATACAAGTCTTGTTATCTTTCCAAGGAGGTTCAGGAAGGCATATAAGGAGAATGAGCAGCTGGCAGAGCTAAAAGGAAGAAATTAGAAAAGGAAGCCAAGAAAGAAACAGGTAACAACTCATTCTGCAAAAGAAGACAGTGTGATTTTGAGCAGTCAAAACCTAATTATTGAAACACATAAACATGCATTTTGATCAATTTGCATTATAGGCAGCAGGAAGCCTCCGTATGATGTGATGATTTAGGAGGGGGAATTGATACTTTTATCTCAATACCTACACGGGCACACTGGTTTGTTGCTATAGGTTCATATACAAATCACAAATCCTACAAAGTCAAAAGGATGATTGCTCTTGGTGGGCACATCTTCACTGGTGCGTAATTCCTTTACAAAATTAAGATATACCCCAACTTGTATATCTCATTCATTGACATTTTCAGGCTATTTAGCAGCTTCAAATATACCTCCCCAACCTCTATTATTTATTTATTGTTTTTGTTAGTACGAAATAACAAGAGGACACTCAAAATGAGGTGTGCCCAAATTGGAGATAGTGAAGGAGCTTCTTGAGAAGAAATTGCAGTTGCATTCCAACCCTATGTGTTTTTTTGCTAATGTGGGCGTATGTTATTTTAAGACTTCGTTTGGAGCTCTGAAAATTGCTGAAAAATACTGAAAACCTCTAAAGTTATTCAATTTTTATCTCGTTGCACGAATTATGAACTCACCATGTGATCACCATCTTGCTCTAATGCCTTCATTTCTCTTGGCTTTCTCTCTCTCTCAAGCAAGTAAATTGTCTCTTCTCTCGGGCATGGTTGGCGTGATTACATGCAGCTTGAAATTCAATTCTTCGACTTTTCCAAAAGCTGTCGTTTGTGAAAATGCCAAGAATCACACATTGGATTGTCTTTCAACTTTCTTGTAGTGGTAGGAAACAATGATTAAGCTAATCCAAGTGCCTCATGCTATAGCTACGACTGCCCACGCTGTGAAGTATCTTTGTTAATTTGCCTGCATTAATAAATATATGTTATTCACTGTATAATACATCTATCAACATGAGCTGTGCAATCTCAACTGTCCATGTGGATCTCACCAGATGAACTTATGAAAATGCTATTATTGTGATCTAAGAAGCACGAATACTAACTTAAGACACTAGTAATTTCAAAAAATGCAAAATATAACATGACAATGAATAATGTAAAATTTTTATGTTGTAGATATTATTATTTTATTCAGATACAAAAGAAAAATTAAAAAACTCAACAAAGTCTAGTTGTGTCTGTACAGAAAAAAAAATACAACAAAAGATGACTTCAATACGTATCCAAGTCCACAACACTTCATGAGTTCGACTAAAAATGACACTCGTGATGGTGTGTTTTCCAAAATCACGATTTGCACATGACATTCCTCTATATTTGTATCCATATGAATATTTCATCAACCATGTCCAAATTTTTATAAGATCTCGACAATGCATCTAGTTGACAATCCCTCCCCCAACCCCTTCGTGGTACAGTGATACTTATCCCACACTGCACAATTAAGCTAAAGTTTTATAAAATTTGAGGTTTAAAATTGTTAATTTTAGTGATGAAATTCTCATTTAACTTTAGGCCCCCTAAAGTTAAATCTTGTCTATTGAAAAAAGAAAAAGGTGTGAATCTCAAGAAGTCTTTCGTTGCCCCAACACTCTTTGTTCACCTCATTTCTTACAATATTCCTTTTTCATTTTTTTTCCCTTCATCAAAATATTTAATTTATGTACCTTTTCATTGTAATATTTAATTTATGTATTTTTAAATTAATAAATTTTACATAAATTTAATTAATTATAAGAGATACTAATTTATATTAATATACATGAAAGGTTTTTAAGTTCATTATTAAAATTTCATAATACAAATGTAACCTATAATATTTGAAAATTATATTTTATAATAAAGTTTTATATTTAAATTATTATTCCTTCAATTTAATAAATTTAAAAATTAATGACAATCTTATATTAAATTATTATTGCCCCCTCTTCTTGAAGTGAAAATTATTTATATCTCTTGAACTTAAAAATTTATCTTTACACCCATATAATTTAATTAAAGTAAAACTGTTAAAAATTCATTAAAGATAACGGTTTTTTTATTCTTAATAATTTAAAATGCACTTATATTAATTGTTTATGTGCCACTAAAAATACTATTTGGAATAGTATAATCAAGCGAGCTCGTATTTTTTCTTATATTTTTTTAGTTATTTCTATCGACCTAATATGCTGTTCCAAATAGCATATTCAAGCTGAATATATTTTTAGAATAATGACTTTAAGAGGTGATTTATTTAGTTAAAACAAAATTTAACTGACTTAGTTATGAAAATAACGTTTTTTAACTAATAGCTTTGGAAAATCCCTTGGCCACTTACATTCACTAAATGTTTTCATGGCTTGTACAGCTGTACTAAAACAACAGACTCGTCATAGTGATTAATAGTTTGTTTCAAACCTTTTTTTAAATTTAACACTGAAGTCTCTCTCTCTCTCTCTCTCTCTCTCTCTCCTCGTTTCCTGAATGGTTGGAATATACAAAATGGATATGGCCTTGGTTAGGATGTCTGCAATCTGTTGAGCAGTTGGAATATGCAAAAGGGATATTATGTCAATCTTTATCTTCTCTTTGACAACAATGTCTATCAATCTCCACATACTTTGTTCTATCATGATGAACTGGATTCTTGGCTATGCTAATGGTAGACTTATTATCACAGAATGTTTTCATAGGTTCAATAACTAGCATTCTTAGTTGATTGAGTACTGTTTTTAACCATATCCTCTCACAAATGCCATAGGCAAGGGCTCTAAATTCTGCTTCTACGTTGCTTCTAGACACCACAGATTGCTTTTTGCTGCACCAAGCAACCAAATTTCCCTAGATGTAAATACAATATCCTAAAGTTGATCTTCTGTCAGTTATAAACTCAGCCCAATTTGCATCAGTGAAAATTTTAATTTTTTTGCTTTTTATCTTTTTGAAGAATAATCCTAGGCCAATGTTTTTAAATACCTTAAAATTCTGTATACAGCCCCTATATGTTCCTCTGTAGGATTATTCATAAATTGACTAACTATACTCACAGCAAAACTAACAGCAAGTCTAGTATGAGCAAGGTAAATCAATTTTCCAACCAGTTTTTGATACCTCCCTTTGCCAATTGGTGCACTATCGTTCTTATTTCCCTGTTTTATTACAGAATCCATAGGAGTGTCAACTAGTTTGCATCCAAGCATCCCGGTGTCCTTCAAAAGATCTATCACATACTTCTGCTGAAAGATTGAAATACCTTTTCTTGATCGAGCTACTTCCATGCCAGAAAATACTTAGGATTGTCCAAATCTTTTTTCTTGAATTCTTTGGCTAAGAAACCCTTTAAGTTTGAGTATTTTCTTCATGATCTCCTGTTAGAATTATGTCATCAACATACACCACAAGTATTGCCTTTTTCTTTAGGATGAATGCTTGACGAACATGGGTGTTCAGTCTAATATTGATCATACCTAAACCTTTTTATAGCCTTAGTGAATCTGTTAAACCATGCTCTTGGTGACTGTTTGAGCCCATACAAATATTTCTTGAGTATGCAAACTTTATTAGTGGTGGCTGGTGTACCAAAGCCAAGAGGTATCTCCATGTAAACTTCTTCTTCTAGGTCCCATTAAGGAAAGCATTTTTACATTTAGTTGGTAAAGAGGCCAATCTAGATTAGAAGCTAGTGAGAGCAACACTCGAACCGTATTGAGCTTGGCTACAGGAGCAAACATCTCCTGGTAATCAATTCTATAAGACTGAGCGAAACCATTACAGCCTGATTGGATGCAACTGAAGCACGGGGGCATAACTCATCCCCCGTATTAACCCATGATGTGATGTTTTTTGCTTGATTTGGAAAGCAAAATTTTTCCCTGGAAAAATCTTCCCCTTGTTCGTTCATTCGGCGTAATCCGAGAAGGAGGTGTATTATTTTTTGACAGGGTCTGAGGTCTCCAAAAATCATCCCCCTTATCAGGCATGAAATTGGTCGATTTACCCTTTCTCATCCTACTTCTCACCCACAATCTTACCTCTTGTTCGCTGTGGTTCTATTCGGTCAAGCTGGTTCGTATGATTTGGCCAACTGGCTTGAAACTTCTATTTCAGGTGCGTATTGATTTTATTCGTTGTGATTTGTTCAATAAGTTGTTGATTCTTGCAAGACCTAGGGTTTTTACTTGTGTATATTTACAAGTTTTTATTTATTTGTAGATTTTTTGTGAATAAAAAAATAAATTTATTCTAATTACAATTTTAGCAATTAGCTTACTCCTGTCATAACATTCTCCCTCTCATTCCTAATATATTTTTGATCTAATGGTATCTTCCATTCATAAAAAAGAGTGGAATTTTGGCCGGTTTCCCTCTCTCAATAGGGTTTGTAGGTAATGCTCGTTTACTTTATGATACAGTAATTGAAATCAATTGATTCTTTTCCCTATGTATTTTAATTTTGTAGTCATCTTCTGCTTTTGTTTTCTAAACTGAATCATAATAATGATCCAATTTTCAACTTTCGGTGATTTTCTTTGCCTTTTAAAGTTAACGCGTGGATATGTGTGTATATATGTTTATTCTCTGGCTCGTTTTATTCTTTATCCTTAAATAAATTAATTTCTGGTAAAAGAAATCGAGATTCCACTTTATAAGATGCATTTAGAGTATCATACGTTTTAAATTATTAAAAGATATAAGAAAATTGATAACAGAATATTTGACAAAACCTAAGGAATTCTCTTTCGACAATCATCTGGAGAGAGCAGTGATAAGGAGGAATGTTTGAATTTAAATGATAATAAGATTAGTTTGTGTGAAGGTTTTTTTTTTTTTTTTTTTTTTGTGAACAAGATCTAGGGTTTTCTATTATTCTTCCCTTCAATTTTTTGGTTTTTAAAATTTGGGTTTTGATTTTGACAGTTTAATGCAAATTAATTTCATTTTATATTTTGGGCAACCATTAATTCTTAATAAGTTCTATTCTTATCACGAATGTTTCCTAAATTGCAAATAGATTAGAATTTTTTGATGCAAAAATCAGTGTAAGTTAGATATTTAAGCAATTATAATGCCAAAAATATACCTTATATCCCACTTTGATAAAATCAAAGCTCCCAAAAGTTTTTGTCTTGGTGAGATCAATAGTCTAATCTGTTTATTGCATAAGAATTTTGATGAAGTGCATCTCTTTCTTCAACCAAAATATTTTTAGTAAACTAATTAAGTTACTTGTCATTTTTTTGCTTGAGCATGTGAAACCAACTTACCATCTCTAGCTTTGAGTGAATTTGTTATCTGTCTATCTTCTAAGATTTCTATGATATATCTAAAATGACTTGCAAATTAATTTAAAACCATATCTATGATATCAAGTCAATGTTGTATTTTTATGATATACCCAATATTTTTTTTTTTTTTGAAACTTTAGGTATTTATTTAAATTATAAAATGCATATTTAAATTATAGAAATGACATGACACTATTTTCTTAGATTTTTATGATATGCCTTAAAACGACTTATAAATTAATTTAAATCATATTTATGATATGAAGTCAATGTAGCATTTTTATGATATACCTGATTCTTTTTTAAACTTTAGGATTTTAATTTTAAAATGTTTATTTAACTAATAGGAATGACATGACAGCATTTTCTTAGATTTTTATGATATGCCTAAAATGACTTATAAATTAATTTAAAACCATATCTATGATGTCAAGTCGATGTAGTATTTTTTATGATATACCTGATTTTTTTTTGACTTTAGGAATTTATTCAAATTATAAAATGTATATTTAAATCATAGGAATGACAAGATTGAATAGAAAACAACCAAGGAGAAGACAAAGGAAGAGGGAGTCATGGCGTTATACGCTTTTATCACTACTACACTAGTTGTATTTCGCTTTACTTCTTCATCACAACCATGACAAGGCGTCGTCGCCGTCCTGAGTTGTCCCCAAATCCAAACTTTTACTAGATCCACATAGACAGAGTCAATAGGCTTGTAAGGGGTAACGACGTTGATTGCCACGACCAGTTGAGGGTAAATAGGCATACATTTTTGAGATTGTGTGTTTAGTTCGAGGTGTTAGGCTAGGGGATTCTCGATTTGTATGTCTTGAGGAGAGGGTAGCCATTTTTTGTGGATTCTTGAGCACCATACAAAGCAAAGGTGTACAAAGTTTGAGTTTGTGAGATCGAGTGAAACAGTTAGTAGGCATTTCAATGCTGTTCTCCCAGCTATCTTACGGCTTTACAACATGCTCCTAATAAAGCCCGAGCCTGTACCTCCTAACTACGAAGATAACAGATGGAGTTGGTTTCAGGTATACTCAAGCACACTCGCTTTCATTGCTGTTTTTTTCATTTGGCTTTTGGTTTTGTCAACTCTCCCATACTTACTTATTGAACTCAAATTGTAGAATTGTCTTAGGGCATTAGATGGGACGTTTGAGCCAGTTCATCCCCCGATTGTCGACAAGCCATGCTATAGGTCAAGGAAGGGTGAAATTGCTGCAAATGTTTTAGGTGTTTGTACGCGAGGCCCAAAAATTTGTCTATGTCCTCTCTGGTTGGGAAGGGTCAGCCACCGACTCTAGAATCCTTCGCAATGCCATTGCAAGACCTCATGGTTTAAGAATTCCCTATGGTATGTTTGAAACCTTACTAAAATTCATTTGCCCTTGAGTCTAATGATTTTTCCGTAGTAAACAACTTGTAACTTCTATTGGTTATAGGATATTACTACCTTGCGCATGCTGGTTATACAAATGGGGAGGGTTTCTGAACACCATACCGTGGCCAACGCTATCACATTAACATTTGGAGGCAAGGTCATTTGCCGGTTAGCAAGGAAAAGTACTTCAATGTGAAGCACTCAACCGCTAGGAATGTTATTGAGAGAAGTTTTGGTGTTCTGAAAATGCGATTTGCTATACTAAGGTCTGTCTCATTTTACCCAATAAAGACTCAATGTCGTATTGGCACAGCATGTGCCCTTCTCCATAATTCATTAAAAGAGAGATGTCCAATGATCCCATTGAGTTGGAGTACACGTCATGGGAGCAAGAAAACTTACAGAACGTAGAGGTAGATGATGATCACATTACTAACATCGATACTTCCAATGAATGGACTGCGGGGAGGGATGCATTGGCAACCGCCATATACAACCATTGGTTAGCAAATGGTAGGGGATAAGAGGTTCATGTACCTTAGGAATATATTTTTTTTACTTTTTTTAAGTGTTTGAACTTCTTATGATGAAACAATTATAATACATAAGTGGTTATTCCCCAACTTGTAATGTATGACACTTTTATTGAATAACTTGTATTTTGTGCTTTAGCAATTGAATTTCAAGTTTTGTAGTAATTGAATTTTATAGTAATTAAGCTTGTAGTTTTATATTTTTGGTAAATCTTAAATGTATTTGCAGCAATGGATTCCCAAAGTACCCAACAAGGTAGTCCATCTAAATCAAAGGGTCGAAGGGTGTTGAGGAAATCTAAAGAGGAAGCCCTTCTCCGTTGCATGATTAATGAATACTCCGATAAGTGGAGCACCGACAATGGATTTAAACCCGGTTTCTTCACATTGTTGGAGAAGGAGATGAAAAAGGTGTTATCGGCGAGTGACCTTAAGGCTAACCCCACATTGACTCGAAAGTAAGGTATTGGAAACAAACGTACCACAAAGTATATGACATTATAAACTTTAGTGGGTTTGGTTGGGATAATGCCACTAAACGCATTGTCGTGGATGAGAAAGTTTGGGAGGCATATGAAAAGGTAACTTCCATTGCTTTAATTGAAAGTTAAGGCATGAGTTTTCCTATTTCATATTAATAATTCTAATATTATTGCAGGCCTATCCGAAATAGGTGAATGGCGTGTATGGGAGGTCATTCCCTTACTATGATTAATGGTGCATTGTCTTTGGAAAGGATAGGGCCACCAGGGAGCGAGCAGAGGATCCGACACAAATGGCACAAGCAAACCCTATAGAAGATGAGAATAATGGTGACTTCTACTATCCCTATTTCGGGGATGAATTTCCGTTTGCTTCCGTAAGTGAAAACTCTATTAACTTAAGCGATTCACCTCTGATAACCACACCTCCAACCTCCGCATCTCCAACCGCCACACCTCATAGCTCACTCTCAACGTCCACTCCCTGGACCTCCACTCCTCCGATCAATTCGAGAACTAAAAAGGGGAAGAAAAGGACAAGAATGGGTGATGATGAGTTGGCCATCCATGAAAGTATGGCTGAATGGTTGAAGGAGACCAAGAGCCAATTGGGGGACATAGCGAAATCATTGAGCTATTCCAACAATCTATCAGCTTGCCGCGAAAATATTCCCAACGAGCTAGAGAAGCTTAACCTCATGGATTTACAAATATTCAAGTTGGGTGCCATCATTTGTGCCAACAAAGAGAGGATAGATAACTTCTATGGCATCAAAGAGCACTTGAAGCAACAATGGGCTGAAGCCGTCCTCAATGGTGATGTTTACGGTCCCGTTTAGGAAAAAGTGGAAAGAGTGGTATGATATTTTGAAAGTGGCCTATGATTTTTTGAAAGTGGCCTATCTCCCATGTCAACTCTTTAGTGCCATTTTTTGTTTAAATATACGAAATATGGACCACCTAGACTTTAATGACTTAGTTGATCTATTTTTGGTAAAATATTTGTAATATTCATACAACTTGTTTATGTAAAACTTGAATGACTTGTGTATTTTTGGGAAATGTAAGTAGAAATATATGAATGAAATGTTTATTTGTGATAGGTTTTCAATTCTTGATTATGTGGTATTTGGCCATAGATTATGTGGTATTTGCAACTTCAGGTAGTAGAGAAAGCATAATTGGTTCTAGAATAACTTTAACATACCTTACAAAAGAACCATAATTGGGTTGCTGATGGTTTTGTTCTCCTGGATGCTAGGTTGATTATTTTGCTACAGGTGTTATTCAAAAAAAACCTTGGATTGGACTGCTGGTACATTGATTATGTGTGTTAGTTTCTAGTTCTTGAAACTTTTGTATCAAGAGTTAACTATTATCTGTGTTCTAGTCTCATTTTTTTGTGACATGTTTATTTTGTAGTCATTGAGGTAGTCATACTGTTTTGCTATGCTGCTATCTGGTATTGGAGGTTATGACTACTGATCTAACTATCACTATCTGGTTCATCTCCAAGCTGGTATTGAAGGTTAGATATTAGCCATATCTAAAGTTGTGGTTTTCTTGGCAATTCTACCAAAATGATAATCCTTCGCTTTTCCCTACTGCTCTTGTGAAGTTGATCTTGGGGGCTGGTTGGAATTGGTTGCTGCTATGCCATTTTTCTTTGGTCTCTTACTGCTTGGTTGCATTGGTGCATGGTCGATTGTTGATGGTACTCGTGCTACTATCTACTGCTGTGTGTGTACTTGACATTTTGCTGGGTTGCTGTTTTCCCATCTGCTACTTGCTGCTTGAATTGAGCTGTTTTGCTCCTCGTTGCAATGCAACATGTGTTGGGGCCTTGATTTGCTGCTGCTTGTTGATACCTACAGTTCTAATATGGATATGTGTTGCTTCTGTGAGGCTATGTCATCGACTTCATCAGTATTGGTGGTTCATACTTTGCTGTTTGGAGATGTTCTTCTTGTTGGTGGATGATGATTAATGATGCATTCCTTAGTCTGCTGGTGCTGCATCTCCTATCTCCTGCTCTTATTGGAACTACTTTCATTGATGGGGTCTTGGCCTACTGTGACTGTCTGGTTTGGGCAAATTGGTGCTGGTCTTGTGTTGTGGATGTTGATGCTTGCTGCGGGTTGCATTGCTGTTATGCAGTTTGGTTGCTATTTGCTGCTTGGGTTGATAAGTGTTTTGGTTTATTTGTCATGTTGTGACTGTTGTTATCTCATGAATTGAGTTAAACCATTGTGGTCTTGAAGTTCTCTAGACTAGTGCTAAGCTAAAATGTATATGGGAATGCCCATAAGATTTTGTATATATTTTTATCTAATATATTTATTTTACTAGTTATCTAGTAGAATTTTGTATCAAACAGTCAAAATTTTGGGCAATAAGCAGCCATGTCCTTGTCTGGAATGTCTTGTGATAATTGGCAAAGTTCTAAGAATATTGTAAATAATAGATTTTGCTTGTGGTGTGCATGCTTGTGGCAATTGAGCTGGTGGAGTGTGGGTTCCATCCAATTCTATTTTAATGAATTGTGAGTGAAAAAAAAAAAAATTCTCAAAGCTCAATAAGATTTGGAACTTTTCTAAATAAAATTAAACAAAATTTTCTAGCCCGTTGTGTTTGAAGTTTAAATTTTCTAGTAGAATTTTTGTATCAAGTTATCTAGTAGAATTTTGTATAAATTTTTCAAAAAGAAAAAACTAAAATGTAAAAAATAAATATAAAAAAAATTAACTTTTAGCAAAAGTTAGATTTCTCAAACAAACCATAAAGTATTTTTTTTTCTTTTGGAAACTTAATTTGACTTTTTTATAAGAAGAAATATTTGAAAGAAAATTTAGAATTGAAATTTTTATCATAGCAAAGTTACTCATAAGCTGTAAATAATTAAAAAAAAAACTAAAATAACAGTTGCTCAAACACTTTAAAAAAAAATTAGAAAGACAAAAAATATTTGGTCTCCTCTATATTTTGTTTTAAATAATGATTTTGTAAAAAATTATTTATATTTTACATTAAAAAATAAATTTTACAATTTATATATTTTATAAAGTTTAATTTATTAATAACATAATTTATTTATAGCTAATTTGTCCAAAATTAATTTGTCCTAGTTGCTTTTCAAATTATATAATTAACATAAACAAATAATCAAGTTTATGATTGCACAAAGGCAAAAGAGTCATTTGATAACTTTTTACATCATACACCCATCTTTATACACCATTTTAAAAAGTCATCCAAACCAAGTACTATTTATTACCCCTTCTTAATACCTCATCCAAACCAACTATTTTTTTTACATGCCCCTTCATAAACATCACATCAATGTGAGCCCACCCTCCATAAACAATACCCCTTATTATCTTATACACCCTTCATAAATCAACCCCTTAAAATTTAGTGGCATCCAATCGGGCCCTTAGCAATAAGGTAGGCGTTGAATATATTGACACTCCCATATGCATTATGTTTAATAGTGAAGATCTATTTACAACCCACTGGATGCTTCCCTGGTGGAAGTTCTAATATCACACAAGTTCCATTCCTTTCAAGGGCACGAATTTCTTCCCAAATAGCCGCCTTCCATTCAGGTATGCTAAGAGCCCCATGAATTGAACTTGGAGCCTATATCTTGTCAAGGTTGCTAATAAAAGCATGATGACTAGGTGGCAATCCTCTATAGGAAACAAAATTATAAAGAGGATGATTAGTACGAGACCTTATGCCTTTTCTCAAGGCAATAGGTCTATCATCAAGTTCATTACCCGGATGATCATTGGGAGAAGAGTAAGGATTAGTGTTACCTGGTGAATTTTAGGATCCTAAATTCTAGTTGGATGCATGGCCTTGATTAGGTAGCTAAGTTTCTCTCTCTCCTTGAGTTTTGTTTCTCTAAGTATAGACATGTAACACACTGGTCGCTGCAAGTTATGTGGGAGTGGATTGTTAAAGCGTTTTGGGATCTGATTGAGGCTCAAGTTCAGAATGAGTATAAGAGGTTGGGGTAGGATTTTGATTAGGTTAGATCAAATCTGTTTAAGGAGGCTGAGGCTGTAAAGTTCAATAAGAGGATAAGTAGGAGAATTCTGGTCACAAGAGGGGTCCAGGGCACCAATATCCCAAACCTAGTATTCTTGAGTGAAGATCTTCCCCCTGAATATCAGGTTCAGGCTAATAAGGTTGTTGCTAGAAGAATGTGACATCCATAGAGTTGTAGAACCTTTGGGTGATAGGAGAGTAACATTTATACCCTTTTTGGTTAGAAGAGTATCCAACAAAAATACATTTAAGGGCTTTGGGATCAATTTACTCCAATGTCGAGCATGGATGTGGACAAACACGGAACACCTAAAGACTTTCATAGGAAACGTGGACAGGATATGAGTGTTAGGAAATGAGTGACTAAGAACTTGGTAAGGTGTTAAAAGATTTAAGACTCTAGAGGGCATCCTGTTGATTAGGTAAGTGGTTTTTAAAGCTGCCTTACCCTAAAAAAAATTAAGAACATAGGTGGTGAACATGAAAGACTGGGCAATTTCAAGTAGATGTTTATCTTTTTCTTTCTGCAATCCCATTTTGTTGAGGTGTATTAACACATGAACTCTAAAAAAAAATGCCCTGATCTATAAGATAATCACTTAGGAAGGTCTCCAAATATTCCTTGGCATTATCAGTTTTCAATACCTATGTTTTTGTTTAGAATTGGGTTTGAACCATAGTATTGAATTTCTGGAAAATATGACCAACTTTAGATTTTTCTTTTATGAGAAACACCTATGTGATCCTAGTGTGATCATCTACAAATGAAACAAACCACCTAGATCTAGTAACATTATTTATTCCAAATGGTACCCATACATCACTATGAATATTTGAAAAAGGATAAGATGCCCTGTAAGGCTGGATGTGATACGAATTTCAAACACGTTTTGAAATTTGACACACTTCACATTGAAACATTTTTGGATTTGAATTCGTAAATAACGAGGGAAATAAGTTTTGGAGATACATAAAATTTGGACGACCTAAATGGTAGTGCCATAACATGATTACACTAACCTAAGTAAAATACTTAAAAAGAATAGGGACTTCATTAGGGTTAACACAATACTACATTGTGAGTTTGTCTACTAGGAGATTCACTAACTTTATAAAGATAGAGTCCTGAGCACACCTTAGTACTGCCAATCTTCCTTCCCGAATCCAAATCCTGATATTCACACAAATCTAAGTAGAATTAAGTAACACAATTGTGTTCCTGAGAGAGTTTACTCACTGACAAAAGATTACAGTTCAAATTGAGAACATAACGTACAGAATTCAGTGTTAGATCCTTTGAAATGATAATAGAACCTATTCCAGCTACTTTAAACATTGTACCATCAGTAATCTTTACTATAAGATTGTCTTAGCATGTGCTATAATTATGAAAGAGGGTTACATCACCTGTCATGTGATTGAATGCACCCAAATCTACAATCCACGGACTATTCAAAACCTTCCATGCCCCACGCTGGATTTATAGGTTGTACTTTTCCTATTAGTCTATAAGGATCAGACACCCATATTACAGGACCATATAAGCCTGTTTTCAAATCTCCTTTACCCCATAGAGAGATAAAGCAAAGTGAAGTACTTTTTTTCCACTGTAATTTTGAAAATGAACATTTAAATGTCCCCTCTGGTGCAGCTTGGCCATCCTAGACTTGAACCAAAGACCTCGCCTGTGAAGTAAATCATCACACCTATGATCTAACCAATTGAAAGAGAATCAATAGATTCCTTTTCAGGAGTGATTCATCCTTAAAGAAGCACTTCACAAAGCTTTCTGGAATTTGATTGATTTATTTATTCCCTTTTTTCATAGAGAAAGAGAAAACTTACATTTAGATGACAATCAACACAAGGTTACTTTACCTCTTTTTACCTCTTAAGGAATTACCTTTGTGTGCTAAGGCACTTGTTCCGATAGTGCTGTGAGTAGGAATCTGTTAAGAGAACATCTTTTGCGAGATTTCAAGTTGTTCCTTACTGAATGGACTAGATTCGATAGGTATAGATTTTTCATCAGCTATAACATGATTTCCTCGGTTTTCTTTGTCAAGAGTTGGTTTTAAGGGCTTCCAATTTATAGGTTTGCTATGAAGTTTCTAGCAGGTATCACAGGTATGACCTAGTTTTCGACAATGATCACACCAAGGTCTCCTCTTCCTTTTCTAATAATCATTGCTATGATGTTGGAACCCTCAAGTAACTAGGGCAGAGTTACGATTCTCAGCAACTAGAACAGTAAGAGATTCTCCAAGCATCACTTTCTTTCTACTCTCTTCTCAGTAGAGTTCAGAAAATACATCTCGGATGCCAGGCAAAGGTTTAGTTCCTAGAACTAGGGGTGGAAACCAGTCGAGCCAAGCTGAATACTTACATTCTCGAGCTTGGCTTGATAATTTCGGTGCAGGCTCGAGCTCGAGTTCGAATATTTAATGGAGCTCGAGCTCAGCTCGTTAAAGGTAACTTACTATTCGAGCTCGGCTCACAAATACTCGTTTAAGCAAAGGGCTCGAATTAAGCTCGAGTTCGAGCTCAAAATAAGCTTGAAACAGGCACCATTTTATATGGTCCGAAAGGAAATGGGTGGCAGAATTCTTGCAATTGTTTCACAATAAAAAGCTGTATAGAGAAAAAGTTCTAATACCCACAAGTGATCTGAAATGTTAATTAGTTTTCCATTCCATGGTTCCACTTCAAGCAATTAACTGCAAGCTTATCATTATTATTAAAGTTAAAGAAGAATAGCACAAATTTTGAGCCCCACCTCTTCATGGACCCAAACAAGATCAGCAAGAAACTTCTTGTGCTCATTAGGGATTGCCTTCATCAAATCTACACGCAAAAGTCAAGTACTGAATATAAAATATTTCACTTTAGTAAATCCTAATATCCATTTAGTAAATCTTAATATATATATATATATATATCTGTGTGTGTGTGTGAAAACCCACACATCATGAAATTCAAGCACATTTGGAACTGCCTACAGTTATGAAAATAATCAAGAAACCACAATCAAGCACATTTGCACATAAACACACGATATTGAAATTAAAAAAAAAAAAACCACAATCAAGAATTGGGTATTGCTTTATATTTTCAAACTTGGAACTGCCAGCAGTTATGAAAGAAAAAAAAAAGAAAAATAATTTTCTTAACAAAAGCAAACAAATAAAACACCATTTTGTTCCCACCACAGACAAAGTCAAAATAAAAAGGAACACGCATCAATTGAAATAGACGAACAGATCATTACCTTTTTTAGCAATCTGATGGAGAAATACTCTGGTGGTTTTGGCTTGGAAAAATGATTCGGTGGCGGAGAAGCTAATTTGAGGGAGAAAAAAAATTAGATAAGTCAGCGAGGCAAGATAGAGAGAGAGAGAGAGAGACTAGCTTGCAAGGATGCATGGTGGTTGTAGCGACAGGGATGAAATCGTGACAGAATTCAACCGGTGGCTGTGTGACAGTGGGCTTCGGCCGCTAAGAAATCGCGGCGGAGTTTGACTTAGGGTTACGCAACTGGCAAAGATTCAGATAAAATTGAACATTTGAAATGGTTTTTGGGTTGAAATGGTGCCATTTTGCTTACATAGACCAAGCAGCTCGCGAGCTTTACGAACCAAAGCTTGCTAGGCTTGAGCTCGGCTTGATTCGTTAACGAACGATGAACAGAGCTCGAATTCGGCTCAAAATTTAAGTGAATCGAGATCGAATCGAGCATTTAACGAGCTGAGCTTGAATAACTCGACAAAAGCTCGATTCGTTTCCAGCCTTACCTAGAACTCATCCTCGAACTTCATTTAGATTTTTGTTAAGTCCCCTAAAGAACTTCAATATCCTTTTCTTTTCGATGATTTCTCTGAACTTCTTCACTTCACCTACACATCCCTATTGATGTTCTTCGAGCGCATCCAATTGTTGCCAGTGCTAGGAGAGGAGATCGAAGTGTTGAGTGATGGAAAAATTACCCTGAAGGAGATCATGAAGAGTAGTTTCAATTTCAAAAATTACCGAAGTATTTTCTTTGCTTGAGTGAAATTCCTTCACTGTTTCCCAGATTTTATAGGCTATTTTATAGAGTAAGAAATTTTCCCTAATCTCTTAGTCATTGAATTGACTAACTAAGATGTGACCATATTATTTTCTATCTTCCTAGCTCTGAATTTTGGATCTCTAGCTTTTAGAGGATCGATTTTGCTGGTAAGACACTCATCTTTTCCTTTGTCAGAGATATACATCTTTACAGACTAAGACCACTGAAGATTGTTGTTCCTTTTCAGTTTGGCATGTAATGGGAAGAAGGAAGCCATCTGATCCACCATTGTTGCCTGAAACAAGAGCTCCAGACCCCAAGGTTGCTTTGGATGATGGCAAGTCTTATTTTTCAGTGGCCATGCTATATTTGGTCATGAGGAGGATAGTTTACTAAAGGTTCAAAGGCAACTCTGATACCATGTAGAAATCTTTTCATGCCATTTTATGGATGAAATATACGTGTGTATATATATAGTAGGAATGCGATATATCTTCCTGCAATTAAGAAGCTAAAAATAAGGAGAAAATACCTAATTAGGGATTTGGTAGAATAATAATCATGTTCCTTTATTCTATAAACAAATCACCACTAATTTATAGCTGTATATTTCTAGAAACTAGAACAAAAATCACGGGATTCCACACAAGATTACTACAACATGTTATCAAAGCAAAATTCAATAAAATTTATCAGTTGCAAGTGGTGTTTAATAGAAGAATTACTAAAACTTTCCCATTCAAAAACTAAAAATAACAAGTTTCAAATCATAATCTTGAATATTGCTACTATAATTAGAGTTCATCCAACGATAACAATGCCAACTTACCTTTATAAGTAGGTATTTGCCAGTGAATGGCTTCAGTAGAGAAACTCCATTCATAAAGTAAGACACATCCTGATTAATGCCATGATTGCAACCCTACAAATAGAGAATAAGAGTTTAGTGAGAACAAATAACAAATAACCAAGAAACAAATCATAGGAGTAGAGGTTCAACCTTGAAACGACCACATCAGTCTCATGTTTTATAGAATAGGGGGCAGGGCTAAGAAACTATAAGAAATGAACAAAGTTAGGGTTTAAAGAGAAGTGTTCATAACACCTTATGGATCGGATTTTGGTAACAAAAAGGTGTGAACAACTTTGGGGCAAAAATCCATAATCAAGAAAAAGAATTTAGAAAGTGTACAATTCCACAAGGGGTTGTTTTACTAACCCAAATTAACCGAAAAAAAAGGTATTGCATCCATTCCATGGTCAAGAAAACCATTAATTCAGCTGTGATCAAAGACTAAACTAAAAGCATTTCATTTAGATGCTTGAAAAAATAAAATACAGCTTTGCATTAAACTTCTAATACGAGCCCACGACATTAATGTACACAACCAATGGCAATCAAATTGTTTGGAAAGGTTTCTAAAATACAGATGACCTAGATAGGAAACAAAGAAAAAAATTGCAAGAACCCAGTGCAAGCTGAACTCTTAAGACTCTTAAAACAAAGAAACTTCTGAAAATACAAACTGCCAGCAAATGGAACTCTCTAAACTCCTAGAAACTACAAACTATTTAATCCTATCCTAACAGTAAGAAACTACAAACTATTTAAGGATTTCCTATCCTCTTTTGTTGCTTTTACAAAGGCGCGTGCGTGAAAGAGAGAGAGAGAGAGAGAAAGGGAGAGTGTGGGAGGGCATGCAGAATAACATATTACTCAGTTTCAATGGTCTACATCATGGCAGAAGATACCTAGATACACAAATACAAACTAGTGATGTGTAACTTTGAGTTAAAGATTACACGCATATCCACATCATGCAAATGACACTGCCAGAAGTAGTCAGCAAGACGCCAGCAAGAAAGCTCCACCTCTTAGCTAATTGTAAATCCTTTTACACTACCTCTCAAAAGAAAAAAAAAAAAGAAAGAAAAGAAAAGCAAATCCTTTTACACTACCTCTCAAAAAAAATCAAATTCTTTTACACGCTTAAAAAAATTAACACAAAACATAGTTGAGCCATATAACAAAAGATAGAGTGCACCCAACCGAACAGGTTTACCCTAATGACCATTTGATGACCCTATTGATCAACAATACGAACCCGTGCGGATCGACAATATAGCCCACCTAAGTGCCTTAGTAGTGCATAAGCTTAAAAAGGATAGAGTGAGCAAAAAAAAAAATAATAATAAAAAAACAAAAGAAAAGAAAAAAGTGAGGATTTCAAGGAAAGGGAAATTGTTAAAAAGTAAAGAAGGGGGAAGGAGAGTAATACAAGGATATGTGTTTCAATTTTTTAATATATATATATACATATATATTTTTGCATAAGGGTTGGACAAATAGGGCATGTTCTCAAATGTTGATTCAAGAATGAATGAACAAAAGAGAGAGAGAGAGAGAGAGAGATAGAGAAAAGAGGGTGGAAATGAGAGAAAAAAAAAAGAAAAAATGGAGTAAGTTTGAGAAAAGTGGGATAGAGTCTGTGCAACTAAGGCACTTCTTTGAATATCCCTTCCCTTCTTTGGTCCCACATCTGACTCCTTAGCCCCGTTACACCTAATAAAGACCTAATGGATCTAAGGTGTCAAATGAGTTGAAATTGAAATTCTTAATGTGATGGATTATTCCTTTCATAGAGCTATGCCAAGTCGAATATTCATTGAATTCATCGTTTTTGACTTAGGGAAGATTTTAACTAGAATTTGCTTTACATTTACTTTTTATGAAAGAATCTTCCAAGAGTGTGAAATCCAATTCTCATTTTATTGAAGAGAGTATGCCTTGTGAGGATTGAAGTCAAGACTTGAGAGAAGTTGTGTGTGTGATTGAGTTGGATTTATGTTCTAATGAAGGATTACAAGCATGAGGAATTGATTTCATATTTCAAGACCATACAATGAATAGAATGTTGCATTTATGGAAGTTTCATGTTAAGTTTGGATTGTTTTGAGGAGTTGAACTTGGAAATTCAAAAGAATTTACATTAAAATATTATGTGCAACTTTGAATTAGGTTGAATACAAAAAAGTGACTTTCTGTTGAGCTGATATACGAGGGCCTAGCAAATTTCAAGTTGGGGGGTGTGATTGTACTATGAAAAGTACAATCATAAACCTTAAATTATGGGTTGTTAGATAGATTTATATTTTAAAAACATGAGAAAATGAGTTTTAATGCATTAATGAGAATTCTTTATGAATTGCAGGTATTTGGGATCCAAATAACAGAAGTTAGACCAGAATAGAGGAAATCAAGAAAGTAGTTCAAACACTTGTTTGAACCACAGTCTGTTCGAACCTTTGTTCTAACCATAGAAGGCATAACAAATACAACAATAGCAGAAGTGGCCAAGTGTGAAGAAAAGTGGTTCGAACCCTTGTTCAAACCATAAGCTGTTCGAACCATGGTTTGAACAACAGAAGCTGGTGCAAACAAAGATGTGAAGAAGTTGATTAAGAAAAAGTTGTTCAAACCATTGTACAAACCACATTTGGTTCAAACCTTTGTTCGATCAATAGAAGGGCAACAACACTTGGAGGTGAGGAAAAATTCTAAGTGTGGAAGTTTGGTCTAAACATTGGTTCAAACCGACCCTTATTCTAATGTAAGTTTGATAGCAGAAGTCATGTAAGGTCCAACTAGAGCAAAAATGACCAAGTCCTGAAAAGTGGTTTGAACCTTTGTTCGAACCACCAGCATGTTCGAACATTAGTTCAAATTAACTTGCAATGCGAGAATTCTGTAATTCAACTTTTGATAAAAGGGCAATTGAGTACTTTCTTGTATTGTATTGTATATAGACATGAGTGAGATCGTTTGGAGATACACATTACGTACATTTCAATTTTTCAGATATTCTTTGTAGAGAGAGAGAGTTTTAGAGAGAGAAAGTAGATCAAGCTATATTTCTTTGAATTTTTGTATCAGAATTTCAAGCTTATGAATAGAATTGTTTCATTTTCAAGTATTTCTACTTTCATTATGTGTGAGTAAATCTTTTTCTTGGTTTCAAGGCAAGTCTCGTAGTTGATTTACATATATTCTAAGGTAATGAGCTTAATGTTAAATTCTCATGTGTGCAAGGATCAATTTATGTTTGATTTGAATTCATTCTTGATTATGGGTTGGGATTTCAATTAAATTCTAAATTTGTATAGTTTGATATGCCTACTCAACCAAAATCTGTCCCTGTCATTCCAGACACCAATGATATGCCTACTCAACCAAAATCAATCCCTATCATTGAAACTGTCCCAGAAACACCTGTCCATACTTCTATGCCTATCATTGAAACTATCCCAGAAACACCTATCCATACTTCCATGCCTATTCCTGTGCCTGAAACATTCCCACTTGACTCAAATCAGCCACAACTTGACACTCACAATCCTGAACTACGTGTCTATAAAAGGAGAAGACCTATTAAGCATATATAGGACACCATTCCAACTCAAGATTCTTAATCGTTGGAACCGGGTCCTCATGCACCTGACAATTATAATGGTATGGAATCCTTATCCTATGATGCTCTTACTCCTATGATTGATGATTTGAATCAGCCCATTGCTCACCGGAAAGGTGTAAGGGGGTACACTGGTCATCCTATTAAGAAGTATGTAGCCTATGGAAAATTGCTTCCTCTATACAGGGCTTTTGTTTCAACTCTTGACAGCATGCAGGTGCCTAATTCAATACAAGAAGCTCTAAGAATTCCAGCATAGAAGAAGACAGTAGAAGAGGAGATTCGGGCTCTAGAAAGAAACAATGCATGGACTCTAGTTGATCTACCACAAGGCAAGAATCCAATTGGCTGTAAGTGGATATTCACAGTGAAATACAAAGCAGATGGTAGTGTTGAAAGATTCAAAGCTAGACTTGTGGCCAAGGGCTTTACACTATCATATGGGATTGACTACCAGAAGACATTTGCTCCAGTTGCCAAACTCAACACAGTTCGAGTTTTACTCTCTCTTGCAGTGAATCAAGATTGGCCTCTATACCAACTTGATGTAAAGAATGCCTTTCTTAACGGAGATCTAGAAGAAGAAGTCTATATGACTATTCCGTCAGGAATGAAAACCAGTTCAAACAACAGGTTAGTGTGTAAACTGATGAAGTCCTTGTATGGTTTGAAGCAGTCTCCACGAGCTTGGTTTAATAGGTTTGCTAAGACAGTGACTGCTAATGGGTATCACCAGTGCCAAGCTGATCACACTTTGTTCATTAAAAGCAAATCAGGAGGGAAGATTGCTATTCTCATTATATATGTTGATGACATCATCCTGACAGGAGATGATTCAGAGGAAATTATCAGTCTAAAAAATATGTTGGCTAAAGAGTTTGAAATCAAGGACCTTGGAACCCTAAGGTATTTTCTAGGCATGGAAGTCGCTTGATCTAAAGAAGGAATTGTCATATCCCAAAGAAAAACATCCTAGATTGACTAAGGGAAACAGGTCTACTTGGATGTAAACCTACAGACACGCCTATAGATCCTAATAAGAAGCTGAATAAGAGTGAAGACAACAGTCCCATGGATAAAGGAAGATACCAAAGACTTGTTGGTAAACTTATCTATCTGTCTCATACTAGACCTGACATTGTATACTCAGTCAGTGTAGTAAGTCAACACATGAATGATCCAAATAAGAATCATATGGAAGTAGTAAATCGAATCTTGAGATACCTAAAAATGACTCTTCCAGGACATGGTCTACTATTCAGAAAGTCTGAACAACGGGAAGTAGAAATTTACACTAATGCTAGCTGGGCAGGAGAATTAACAAACAGACGATCAATTACTGGTTATTACTCATATGTTTGGGGTAATCTTGTCATATAGAGAAGCAAAAAGCAAACTGTTGTCGCTCGTAGCAGTGCAGAGTCAGAATATCGTGCTTTGGCGTTAGGAATATGTGAAAGAATGTGGCTTCAAAGGTTTTTAAGAGAACTCAAGGTCCAGACATAGGATACAGTGAAGATGTTTAGTAACAGCCAAGCTGCTATTAGCATAGCCAAAAATCTTGTTCATCATGACAGGACAGAACATATTGAGATTGACAGACACTTCATCTCAGAGAAAGTCAACAACGGGATTGTTCAACTCAGTTATGTTCCAACAAGACAGCAGATTGCTGATGTTCTTACCAAAGCACTTCCAAGAGATATTTTTGATGAATTGAACGCCAAGCTTAATTTTCAAGAATGATATGTAATGTATATTATATAAGAAGATGCCTCTTTATTTTATGCTTGTTTACTGCTTAGCTTGATTTTACTTTTTAGCTTATTGTGGAATATTAATGTTTGAGGGTGCAATGTTTGTGTTCGAACATGTTCACTCTAATATTGCTTTTATGCACTCATTGAAAACAATATATTCAATTGTGAGCAGTTATCATAGTATACATTCTGTGTTTTACCATCTTGAGTTATGATTTAAATTGGGCATTTCTCTAATTTATCCAACAAAAAGAAGGCCATTTCTCTAGTATTTATGTTCCTCCTTTAGGTCATGAATATTGGAAAAAAAATCTTTGATACTTTTCATCAACTGTTTTGACTTCCCTGATATTGTCAAGTGGAGTTAAAAGTTGAAATTTATTTAATTTTTGTAATTATTTTTGAAATGATTCAACTAGAGATTTAAGTTTAATAACCTTTAGAGGCACATACCACTATGTGAGTCTATCTCCATCTCGCTGTTATGGAAAAACTAAAGCAAATCAGGAGAGACAATGTATCCTAATTATGGGTTTATTTATTTTTGTAGTAGTGAGTTAATATTATTTGTTGGTTTAACAATGTATCTTCTAATAGTTATTTTAATTCAAATGCTAGTTTTTTGCATTGCTTTCTTCTTATTTTCCCTTGCTTCTGGTTTGGAACTCAAGTTAACTGTTTGCTAGAAGCTTCTGTTGCTATGTACATTGTTGTGTGTTGTTTATATCATTTGTTGCTAGTTGAATTGGAGCATTAACACTATTGATATTTCCTGGTTAGACTGTTGCTTTCTTGAGTAGACAATAACTGTGCAGTTTCGTGAGGGCTGGTGGCTGCTGTTGAAGATTGGAATTGTTGAGTTTGGTTTCTGCTTGAACTTGTGTGCTTATTGCTAGTTCCTACTTGCTTAGTTTTTTTTATTTATTTTGGGATACAACTGAAGTTTGATGGGGTGTTATTGTCAATCGCTATTCTGCTGATTTGGCAATTCTTGGGTTATTTGAGAACTGGAACTTTGAAGTAGTATGGTGTATTTTGACTGGTCTTTCAAGAGAGCATGGTGGTTAATTGGTTGTTTTGGTACCTGTCTCCATTGGATCTGCACTTGAATTTTTCTTGATACACGGTGGCTGTGTTAGTGCTTAATTGATGGGGCTTGTGTTGTATTTTGCACCTGTGTTAATTCCTTTGCTACAAATTCCCGGCTAGTTTTTGATGTGGTTGCTACATACTATTTAGCAACATTTGCTCAGCAATGGAGTCTCTTTGTTGCTGCTATTGGATCGACTAGACTGGTTTATTCAGTCCTGTAAGTTAGTTTCTTTTCTTATTGGTCTTATGCATTTTTCGATGCTTTAACCTATTGGGTTCAGCTGATCTGATTGTGCCTATTTCTTGTATTTCTTTGTTAGGTTGGCATGTAAGTTTATGGCTTTAGATTTTTTTTTGAAAGGTGAAAATAAGTGTATTAAACTAAAATTACATGGCTTTAGATATTTCCAACATCGAAGTGTTAGGTGGAGTCCTAGTTGTATATCCTATGAGGCTCTTTTCGATGCCGTTGTTTTAGAGAAATAATTTTGAAATGTTTGTTGCTAGAGTAATTTCTTCACTAATTTGATGTACCCTTTTTTTTTAGATAACCTGGAACCCTACCGGTTTATTACAGCCCTCAACGAACCATTTAGTTGATGAGTAAACTGGGGGTGTGTGCACTGCCCCCCTTGCCCACCCCGAGCGAGTAGAAGGAATTGAACTCGGGTGGACAATGTGGGGAGCAAACCCACTTGACATCTAAGCTACCTCTTCGGAGCGACCTTTCTTGTCAATATAAAATTAAAAGTTATGGCTGATTACATTTGAAAAAATGGCAGAACATAAACGTACTGTATGTATTTGTTGTTCCCTTTTTAATTCTTACCATTATTTTTTTTCATATTTCTTTACATCTTAGGTTATAGGATCTAATTTTATTTTTTTTTTTGGTTAAATATGAATTACAGAAAAACTTAGAGCCAAGAGGAAGAAACAACTTAAGAAAGATACTACTTCTAAGGTAAAATCATTAGTTGATGAGGTAAAGTTAGGTTGCACGATTCGTAGTATGCAATTAATGTTTTTGTAGATATTCGAACTTTGAGATAATGTGGAGAACATTGTATGAGTCCTGTTGGCCTGGTCTTGCTAGGCAGAACTATGCAGTAAATTGTTTTACAAAATAAGGTGTAGAAGAATATAAACTGATAAATGACTGGCATTAGGTGTACTAAGAAGCACATTTATAGAAGTATGCTGACCGACCCTAAAATGTGTTGGGGTTCTACCTCTCAAGTGCAAGAGGGTGATCGTAGTCTTACTCGGTGAGAACCGAGGTCATCTCCACAGGGAGGGCTGTGTTAAAAGACACTAGACTTGTTCTCTTAATTAGTAGGTGAGCCTAAGCTAATCTAAACTAATTTTTGAATTGTCGTTGGCAAGCCTTTATTCCTTGATGAGTTTACACAGAAGAAAAGTAGGCTCACCTATGCCAGAATATGCATTGAAACGCAAGTTGGTAAAGAGATTCCCGAGTCTTTCAAAATCAATTTGGGTTATGGTAATCCTTATGAGATCAAGGTTGAAGTTCCATGGAAACCAAAAAGGTGTGAAGAATGCAAAATCTTTGGTCACATGGCAACATCCTGCCCCTCCAAACCTAAGCCCAATGTCAAGCAAGTCAAGCAAGAATGGAAAATTAAAGAGCAGAAGGAAGAAGAATGGCAAGAAGTAAAAGGAAGGGGGAAGAGTACTCCTACAGCAAAAGAAAGAAGTAATGATAATTCACAATTGCCATCCAACATCTTTGAAGTTCTTTCAACATGTCAACAAGAAGAGCAATCAAGGGAAGAAGAGGAAGGCAAACCAACTGAAGAGCCGAAGGATGATGGGATTTCAATCAAACAAAGGCCGAAAAAAGCAAGTGCAACACCAACTTCCTCCCAAGCTCGGGAAAAGAAGCAGCTTCTAGACCGCATCCAAAAGTTCAATTCAATCAAAGCACAAGCACTTGCAAGCATCTCTCTTATAAAACAATCAAATTCCAAGTCCAACAAAAAAGGGAGAAGATGAAGTTATATGAGAGACCTATTTTGCTAACCTATCCACTTTGGTTGTTAGTGGAATTATTAAAGGATAGGTTAGATGGGTTTTTAGTATTTTGGATTCCCTTAAATGGGATGTGTACCCTTTGGGGTTTGTTTTGAGCTAGTTGTAAATCTATATTTTTTGGTAATAAAACACCCGCTTAACTACCAAAAAAAAAACTAATTTTTGAATTACAAAGTGATTTGAATATGGCTGGGTTGAGAATGGTGGAGCGAAGCAAATTGTGATATTAAACTAGAATGCAAATATTGAAAATAAACTAACTAAAATGATCTTGGCTTCGAACCAAATCCAGTAGTGGGTAGTGGTTTACTCAAACGCATTTATAACTCAACCTAACAAACGCACATGCATTGCTAGGTCGGAAGATATTTCATTAAAAACTAATTTGTGGAATTCAGAGTAAGCGGAGGCTTTTGAAATTGGTTTCAGACTCACCGGGACATTGAATCGAACACCTAGTGTGCATGAGCATCAACTCATAACTAGACTTCAATTATAACACAGGTGAATCGGTTTCTTAAGAAAACCTCATGTTTTGGTTTTATGAAAATAAGGTTCGAATCACCGGGCCATTGAACCAACCACTTGGTTTGCACGAGTGGCCAATCGTAACCAAGCTTTGGTTTTAACACGGGTGACTGATTTTGTTAGAAAACCTAATTTGGGTCTTGGAAAATCAGATTCTAACTCATCGGGACATTAAACCGAACACTTGGTGTGCACAAGTGAAAACTTGTAACCAAGCTACGGTTGTGACACGGGTGAGTAGGCTTCAAGAGAACCCTAGCTAACTACGAAATTCCAATTAAAAGTCCAAAATATATTTTGTTAAATAAAACTCGTTTACATTTGAGTTCACCAACTACTTCACCACTTTCAATGGCTTGAAGCTAAGAACTAACCCTAGCCTAACATTGCAAAAGCATTAACAAAGCCTTTCGAAAAGAAAATAACCTTTATCAAGCACTCAAACACGAAAACGAAGGATATAGAAATAAGCTAAAGCAATTTCGAAAGCAAATCAAACACTAACAATGACTACGAAGTACTACGAAGTGAAAATAAAGAACAAAGATAAAGAAAATAATAAACTTTTAATTAAAACGAAGTAACGAATGAAACTTACCAATTAATCTTAATGCGAAGATGAAAAAAATAAAGCTTCCATCAATCCAACACGAGATGAAAACATCTAACCCTAATCTAAACTAAACTAAGAGAAAGAGAAGAAGTGCGTAGGGTTTCGAACCCTCCTACATCAGATTTTCAACCTTTTATATCAACGTATATTGCAAGGGCATAAAGGTAAAAACATAGCTCAAACTTATTCTAAACTTGTGCTGGAAGAGTCCTCATGGGCGCCCATGGCTGAGGTGGGGCGCCCATGGTACAAGTGTTTGATGAAGTCCTCAAAGAGATAGCCAAAAACAGCAGTCAGAACTCTCTCTCTGTGGGCGCCCACCTGATGAAGAGTGGGGTGCCCAAGGGTCCTCAGGGGCGCCCATGGGTTTAGGTGGGGCGCCCATGCTTGTGGTGGGGCGCCCATGGGTCTAGGTGGGGCGCCCATCTGCAACTACAGTGAACAGTTCTTCTTTGACAGCTTTCTGTCCCTGACTTCCAATGTGATTTTGACATTGAAGATGACAGATTCAGGCTTCGGCTAAACCAGAAAAGTTGTAGGGCTTCGAGTCTTCTTTCCAACGCAAAAAGAATGGAACCATTTCGAGTTGTGACGAAAAAGTTATGGCTGGAAGACTGAGAGGGTGTTGAGCTGGAACTTCAACCGCACACCACTTCAACTATTTTGAACTTCAAACCACTTCCTTATCCTTGGCACCCATGGTAGTCGATCTTATGCCTTGGGATGGCTCCTCCTCACATGCAACCTTGGTGTTGTTTGGGCCAAAAACACCATATTATATCACCTGAAATATACACACACCAAGAATGCATAGAAATGAGATAATCACGCTAACACATCGCCAATAATAACTATAAATTCATAATTAGCATGCTCAATATATATATAATTGTACAATAATGCATGCTAATCATATGCCCATTTGATTTGATTGAAATACTAGAAAATGTTATTACTTTTCATTATGTTAGCTCATTACTTAGCACTTTTATTTCATTGACATGAGAAACAGTTGCCTCAATGAAGCAGAAGAGATGGCTGTGCTCCCATCTTTTGATGTTTCCATTAGTGAAGTGAGAATTCCAGATAAGATAGTGTGACTGCTTTAATATAATATTTGTTTTCAAAAATTCATTTTGTCTTTCTAATGCATGTTCAGTAGTCTTAGTCAACTGTCTTAGTCTGCCATGCGCGCGCACACATATATATGCATGCAAGCACATCTCTGTGTATATTCTTTTGCATGTACTTCCGAAAATATATAAGCAAGAAATTATTTTTAGCTGAAAAGAAACTTCTAGAGGAGCTTTGCCTCACCACTTTCTTTTTTCTTTCTAAGGATACTTAAGTAACTTTTCACCAAAAAAAAATGCTTGATTTTTTTCTAATTTTTACATAAATAGTTAATTTCAAATATTTTTTCATTCGTATAGATGCCATACTAAAATCTATTGGTTATAAGGGGCAGGTGAATTTACTAGATGTGATTACCTGAAGTTGTCTAATCATTGCCAAGAGTTTGTTTGTATGGCAAGTAATAACATATCATTCTAGTTTTGTAAATTTTTTGTGCCAACCTATTGAGATCAATGTAATTTATAACTAGCCTTGTTAAGTTAGTTGAATGGTTTTTTGTATGTTACCATTTACCTTTGATAGCCTCCAACTTTTGTTGGCCTAGAAACGTATTTAAATCTTATTCTTTTTTAATTGATGCAATATTTGTTGAAGGTGAAATGCGTAAAATGATGGTTTTTAGCCAATAGTTTTTCATTTTTTTTTTCACAAATAGTTGTGGTATGTTGCAATTTCTTGGTATACCTGTTATATTTCATCATTTCACGAGTTACACGAAAAGTTAGATTCTTGCAACATGTTTACCTATTGTGCAAATGTCTAAGACTTTGAAATATTCTTTGCATTGCAAAGGCTAGTGTAAGTTACATAACCTATGGATAAAGAAAAATTCGAGTCAGATAATATTATGTTAGTTGATTTCTTGTGTGTATATCTATCTTAAATGTTTGACTAAGATTCTATATTGCTACTTCTCCATAATTACACAAGGTAGAAAATGTTAACTTTGAGTTTGATGTATACGAAGCAATTCAAATCAGTATGTTAATTCACCTATTTTTCTGCAGGCCAAGGAATCCCATTGGATTGAATAGAGGTAGCCATTATTCTTCAAACCACTATTCATCAAACCAAGTGTTCTCTACAAACTTGAAAACAAAAGTATTTTCTCTTCCCTATAGTGCTCCGCCACTCAGTGATTTATTTATTGAAGAACATGTGCAAAAGTTTGATGAGGATAAACTGGAAGTGTTGGTTTATGAACCTAACCTTGATGTGTTTGAATTTGATGATTTGGATGAATTTGGTAATTTGATTGATGAGGTGTCATTCATCATTACAACATCTAAAGATGTTACATAGATCAACGAAGAGACTATAGATGGCATTGCTATGGATTTGAATTTTGATGTGAATTGCATGAATTTGTTTTTTTTTTTTTTTTTCTATCACATTGTGCTATGCAATGTGTTCTTTAGCATGATGAATCCAAAAGCTCTCCTAATAAAGACCTGACATTTTCCGTGATGCATTTGCTTTATTGTGTAGTGATTATGGAGATGCAAGAACACAAGATGAAATCTATGGATACTGTGGTAGACTTGAGGCCCCTTCCTACAAAAAAGTTAATGATTGACAGAATGTAAGAGAAAAATAGATCTGTAAAGAGAGTCAAGTCTCCCATAACCGCTACTTCTTATACAGTTGCTTCTCTTCAAACAGCAACAAATCGCTTTAGTCAAGAAAATCTTATTGGTGAAGGTTCCTTTGGTTGTGTTTATAGGGGAGAATTTCCTAATGGAAAGGTAATTACATTGTGCCTCAATTTGTAAATCATGTTATTCTATTTCATATGTATATTAATCATAACAAATCTGCAGTGTATCCATTTAGAAAAAGGTGACCTCCTGCTTGATCTTAGCTATCCTAATAGGATTGATTATTTTGATACCATTATAGCCAGGTGGAGAATGTGACATGCCGATGCTGTAGTAGGTTTATTGGGATGTATGTGGGATGTAAGAGTTCATTAGAGTAACACCAGGATGACCATGAATAGGTGACTATTAATGTCGAGCTATGGCTTTAGGGAATAGTGTAAAAGAAAAATCAAGAAGAGTGTTGTGTAAGTGACAATTTAATAACCAGATGACTTCTTTCCATTATTTTTTGGTTAGAAATAAAGTAAATTCATTCATGACTTTTCACTTTAGTTGATATCACCCTCTTTATGATGCTGTTATCCACCAAGCAGATATGGCTCCGACATGTGGCACTACGTCATCAGCTGAGTGATTGGAGTTTTTTTTTTCCCCGGTTCATACTTCATATGTTTTACAATGATCAACTAAATAATTTTTCGCATTTTGTGTTCTAGATGGTGGCCATAAAGAAGATCGACAATGCCGCGCTCTCAATGCAGGAAGAAGATAATTTTCTTGAAGTTGTTTCAAACATTTCACGTCTGAAGCAACCCAACATTATAACATTAGTGGGATATTGTGCATAGCATGGTCAACACCTACTAACTTATGATTATATTGGAAATGGGAGATTGCATGATATGCTACATTTAGCCGATGAAAGGAACAAGATGCTAACATGGAATGCACTTGTTAGAGCAGCCCTTGGCACTGCTCGAGCTTTAGGGTATGTTATATTTGTATGAGTTTCATCTCCCTATCTCTCTCGGGGTTTCATTTCTGAATAGGGGTTTTTTCTCTAGGTACTTGCATGAAGTGTGCATGCCTTTCGTCGTACATAGGAACTTCAAGTCAGCAAACATTTTGCTTGATGAAGATCTCAGCCCTCACTTATCGAATTTTGGTTTTGCAGCTTTAGCACCCAATACGGAGCGACAGGTAAATTGATGGACCTGGCACTTCTTGTTGGTATTGCTTATGGAAGTTGTGTGCCTATTTAAGAGATTATATTGAACACATCTGTGCTAATGAAGATCATAGAATTTTTTTTTTTTCAAAAGTGGGTATAAAAGTTTTTGTCATGTTGATAATTCAGAATTCCAGTGCAAAATCTAATGGCTTTACAATGTGAAAAGTCAAAAATAATGGCTTCTATGGAGATGTTAAACAACCACAAGCAATAAATATAACCAAATAGCAATAATTAGATTAAACATATAAAGACACACGATTTAGCAAGACAATCCTAGAACTACTCTAGGTAAAAAGCCTAGTTTACTATGTGACTAACCCAGAAAGCAATCCATTAGAACAATATTTGTTACAAGTGTTATCTCGATTATAAGATCGGCTAGAGCCCCTTTAGTAAGCAAAATTTTGCTAAAAAAATTGACTTTTGCACCGAAAGTTGCTAATTCGATTTAAAAAAAAAAAAACAAACAAACTTTTTATGCATTTGATAAAATGTTGATATATATATATATATATATATTTTAAATAGATTTTGCCAAATTAGTAAAAGTTGAGCTTGTCTAAATGGTCAAAAAATTAAGCCATTGAATTTTTGAAAACATTGAGCCTACCAAAGCTCTAGACCACTTCCTTACTTAAATCTACTCTCGTTTGTTAGATCCCACGATACACAGATGCCTGATTGCACTTGAAAAGTGCTATTACAAACTCCACTTTTGCATAGCTATTAATACATTTAAGTAGTTTATTTTGAAGATTTATCACTATTTTATTATTTATAATGTTTATTCTCTTAATTGCAGGTAAAACGGTAAAATAAGTGAGATTAGCAGTGTTGAAAGTGGTTTCCGAGGAGAAAAAATGGTCCAAAGTTCAAGATAATTGAAGTGGTGTGCAGCTGAAGTTCCAGCTCAACACCCTGTCAGTATTTTGATCATAACTTTTCACTCAAACCTCGGATTGACCTGATTCTTTTTGGGTTGGAAAGAAGACTCAAAGGGCTACAACTTTCGTGCTTTAGCCAAAGCCTGAATCAATCGTTTTCCAGGTCAAAATCGCGTTAGAAATTGAGGACAGAAAGCTGTCAAAAGCAGCAAACGAGAAGCAGAACTTGAAGAACAAAGTTTCTGTGGTCCGGACCCCCTGCCAAACGGTCCGGAAAATAGTATGTTATGTGCCCACGGTTTAACTCCGTCTTTTAGGATTTTCTTTGCAACTTCTTTATAACATCTGCTACATGGCCGACCCAAGGGGAGCCCTAGTTTTAGTTCTACATACTTTAGGAACCTCTTTTTCATATTTTTAGATACTTTGAGAATTTTAGAATAGTTTTTTTAGAGAATTTTGAATTACTTGTCTTGTTTATGGAGTTGTTCGATGTTTGGTTGTTCTTCGCTGCACTGCTCTTTTATTACGTAGTTTCAGAGTTGCTTGCCGTGTAAGTTGACTTTCGTTTCGTTAATTTAATATATGATTTATTATTTTCTAGTGGTAGATCTAATGTTTATGCTTACGTTTATTGCTTTCGTTTTGTTTAAAATCATGCTAGCGTAGAAACCCTAGTTCTTGATTCAACGAATCAAGAAAGGGTAGTTTACTCTGATCTATGGGATGTACGTAGACCCTTCGCAGAGTTGCGAAAGCTCATCCGTAGGGGTCTACAACTTTGAGATGTTTGCATAGACCCTTCGCATGGTTTGCGAAAGCTCATGCGTAGGGATCTACACTTTTTAAAACCTAATTCAGTTTTTTCAAAAACTTTCGAAAACGAAAACCTTTGACTATATTCTCTGCAATCACTGGTAAAGGTTTTCGATCAAAATATTCTCAATAATTTTGAAGAACTGAAAATTTAGATTTTGAATCTTAATTTGAATTAGTTTATTTCAGAAACATTCGAAAACGAAAACCTTTGACTATATTCTCTGTAATCACTGGTAAAGGTTTTCGATTAAAATTTTCTTAATAATTTTGGATAAACTAGAAGAATTGGATTTGAATCCGAATTCGAATAGGATTGTTTGAAAACCCTTCGAAAACAGAAGTTTTTGACTATATTCTCTGTAATCACTGGTAAAAGCTTTTGATTAAAACTTTCTCAATAATTTTCAAACAAATCCTAATTTAGGTTTTAATGCAAGTATTACAACTCATCCCATAGTGAAGACGTAAACTACCCAGAATTGATAGTTGGATCAAGGACTTCTCAAATTTATTTGCTTATTAATTGAATTGCCTTCGTTTGATTTAATTTAAGTAATTACATTGCAGTTTTTATATTATATTATTTTGAGGCGCATTTAAATTAGAAAAGAAAAATCCTTTTAGCTAATATTTAATTCATTGAAATCAAAAATAAAAAAGTTAAATTGCTGAATTTTTGTTAATAGGTTGTTAAGTTGTTTTAATTTGAATTTTAAATTTGCAAAACCCTAGGAATTAGTTTTAATTAATCTTCAAACTTAGTTTACATTCAAATTTAGGATTCCCATTATAACCTAGAAACTAAATAACATAGGCTCCCTATGAATTCGACCTCGGACTCACCGAGTTAAAACTACACTGCACACCCTTGCACTCGGAGGTTAATTTAGACGCACTTTCTAATAGCGGTCAAGTTTTTTGTGCCATTGCCGGGGAGCCAAATTTTAGTTTTTAGGTTATTTTCATTTTTAAGTTAATTTTCTTTTTCTAAAAAAAAAGAAAATTTAAAAAAAATTATTTTTCAAACCTTTTTGCATCAAATTAGTATTCTGTGGTCCCGACCGTCTACCCTCTGGTCCGGACCACAGTACCCTTTTTCTGACTCTTTCCCTAGCTTATGAATAATTGGATTCGAGGGGAAGACGGTAGATTACAGCGTCCTGATCCCTTAGCTGTTCCTTTAGAATTTGAACCTCATTTAGAAGGAAATCAAAGTCCTAGACTTCCTATTCTACCTTTAGAAATGGTTGAAGAACAAGCGGTTGCTGCTAGGCGTTCCATGAGAGATATCTTACAACCAAATAGGCATACACCTGAGTCTTGCATAGTTTGGCCAGAAAACCAAAGACCTTTCAACTTTAAACATGGCATGATACAATTGTTACTTACTTTCTATGGTATGGACTCCGAAAACCCATACGATCATTTAACTCGATTTAGGAGCATTTGTGTCACTATCAAGGATCAGGGATGTCCCATAGAATTAGTATTTCTTAAGCTTTTTCCATTCTCTTTGCACGATAAGGCTGCTAGATGGTTTGAATTTCTACCATTTAATTCCATTCGCACATGGGATGAAATGCAAACCAAATTTCTTAAGAAATATTTTCCTCCCAATAGAACTAACGCTATATAGCATCAAATACTGAACTTTGCTCCACAACATGGTGAAACTTTCTATCAAAGTTGGGAGAGGTTTAAAACTCTCGTACATTCTTGCCCTCACCATGGATTTGAAGTTTGGCGTCTTGCCAGCATCTTCTATAGCTCATTAACGTCAGACTTAAAACAATTTGTGGAAACAATGTGCAATGGGTAGTTTTATGATAAAACCCCTGAAGAAACTTTTGAATATTTTGAATTCTTAGCTGAAAATGCACAAACCTGGGATATCACTGGAACCCAAAGTTCTCGAACAACTAGTGTTACCCCAGTTAGAGGTATGCATCAATTAAGTGAAGCTGATGACCTTAAGGCAAAGTTAGCAACACTCTCTCGAGAAATAGAAACTTTAAATACCAAAAAGGACGCACAACCTGTAAGAGAGCTAGTGGCAAATGTCTATTGCGCAATATGTGAAAACCAATCCCATGGAATAAACGATTGCCCTAACCTTCATATTTGTAGAGAAGTTGCCTAGAGCCAACAAATTAGTGAACTCCCAATACATGCCATAAACCAATATCGCCAACCATATAGGGGACAAAATCTAGGAGGAAATCCCTATTCTGAGACTTACAATCCAGCAGTGAGGAATCACCCCAATTTTAGTTGGAGAAATGAGGGAGCTCAAATTTCACAACCTTATCACGCACCTCATTCTCCAACCCCTCAAGCCCCAATGTCCAATCCAGGAATGTCTCAGAATGTGGGACCATCCCATGCTCCTTACATTCCTCCAAACAAGAGATCTACAGAAGAAACACTTCAACAATTCATGCATAGTCAAAATACACGTTAGATTCAAAATGATAGAAATATGGATGAAATCAAGGGCCAATTGAGAAATATGGATGAAATTAAGGGCCAATTGAAAAATATGGATGAAATCAAGAGCCAATTGACTCTTTTGACACAAACTTTAGTCACACAACCAAAGGGTCAATTTCCGGCTCAACCTCGTCCCAATCCATTGGCCCAAGCTAAACAAGTTGAAGGATCTTCTAACTTTCAACGGAACATAGAGCAAGTCCAAAACATCACCACACTTAGGAGCAAAAAAATTGTAGATAAAACTATTCCTCCTAGGAAGGATGAAATGAGTGAAGAGTTGAAACCTAGGTGTGTAGTGCATGATAATAAGAAGGCGGGAAAAGAATCAATCATAGTTGAGGAGTCCACAACAGACGAACAAGAGAAAACAAAAAAGGAAGAAGGAAAGGAAGAAGAACCCATGATAATACCTAGGGAATATGTTCCCAAAGCACCTTTCCCTCAGAGATTTTTGAAAGCTAGGAAAGAAGCCCAAACAGCTAAATTGCTAGAGGTGTTCAAACAAGTGAAAATTAATATACCTCTCCTTGATGCAATTAAGCAATTCCCTTCTTATGCCAAATTCCTCAAAGAATTATGCACTGTAAAAAGGGGCTTAAATGTCAAAGAGAAAGCATTTCTCACTGAGCAAGCAAGTGCCATAGTACAATGTCGTACTCCCCCTAAATATAAAGACCCAGGATGTCCTACAATATCTTGTTATATAGGGAAGTATTATATTAGTAGAGCACTGCTTGACTTAGGAGCGAGTGTGAATTTGCTCCCTTACTCAGTGGATGAGCAATTGGGTTTAGGTGAGTTGAAGCCTACCCGTGTGACTTTGCAACTTGCAGATAGATCAATTAAAGTCCCACGAGGTATAATCGAAGATGTATTGGTACAAGTGGAAAATTTTTATTTTCTAGTGGATTTCATAATCCTAGATACTCAACCACTTACCAGTTTATCTGCACCTAATCAGACACCAGTAATTCTAGGATGACCATTCTTAGCAACTTCAAATGCTTTAATTAACTGCAGGAATGGATCCATGAAAATGACTTTTGGTAACATTGAGTTTGAAACGAATATCTTTCATGTTACCAAACAACCAAAAGAAGTGCCTGATTACAGGGGGTAGATGTAGTAGAATCCATAGTTCAGGATTACGTGGATTGTGAATTTGTCAAGGATTCTTTAGAGAAAGCTATTCACTTTAATGAGGAGAATTTGAATTCCATGATATCAAACCAACAGGTAGTTTGCATTGATTTTTAGGTGTCGAGGGGATACTAGAAAACACTCAACCACATTCCATGTTCACATATGCAAATAATCTCGGGCCATATTTGTGGTTCAAAGATCACTACAAGGTCATACGTTCTCCAACGTTCTCTACACTAGGAGCATACTCATTCTCGGCACCTCCTAGACTTGAGAAGAATATTTTATTCCTATAGCTATTTGGTGAGGCTTGGGAAAGATTAGGAGTTGGATAGTCTACTTTTGCATTAACCCTTGTATATTAGTAGATTAGATTTTTCTTTCTTTATTTTTTGATTTATTGTTAGTTTAGCTTTTCTTTTCTTTTCTTTTATTTTGTCTTTCTACTAACTCTTTTCTTCTTGTTTTATTTCTTTTTATTTTTATCTTCTTTTGATTCTAACATTTTGCTTGAATAGTTCTTTTGTTTTTCTTCAAATAAGGAAGCTCTTGAGGTAATATCCTTCCTCTCTCTTTTATTTAGTTTTGCACTTTCAATTGGTACTTCACATTTATAATTGTTGTTGTTAGGAGTGCTGTAAAATCTAAGTTGGGGGGATGTATTGGGTGATGCCTTAAGTGGCTTGAATAATGGGTGCATGCTTGGTTTAATTTGTGCTTTGTTCTTATTTGTGCCTTTGTTGTTATTGTTTCATGCTCATCATCATGCTCACTAATGCACACTACAGACCCACATATGCATCATGGTTCTCACATTGAGGACAATGTGAATTTTAAGTTGGGGGGTAGGGTTCGCATGATGACCTTTTGTGCCAAAATTGCAAATTTTAAAAATTTATGAGCATCTTTAAGCATAAATACATGAATTTAGCACATTTGTACCTACATGTCATCCCTTCTTGTTGGTTTGGTCGATTGTGGAATTAAGTAAGAAAGTGATGAGTGAGTTTTGTTCAAGCTTTAATAGGAAACTTAGTTCAGGTTGAGTGTGTTATGACCTTGTGCATTTTTTGTGACTATCATAGAGAAGAGCTTATGTGCGTAGGAGTAGATTTTGTTTGACATTGGTTAATTGAGCATTCTTGGACTAGGTGGAGACTATACCCCTTGATGGTGAGCTTTTGAGCCTATTATTCTTTTCTTGAGGGGTTGCATATAATCACAGCTCTTTTATTCTTCACTTTGGTTTCCAATGCACCAATTGTATCACACACTCTTGCATTAGTTTCACTTGGCATATTATGAGTTGTTGCAAGCTTTGAACATGATGCTAGGCCATCTTTGCTATTGTTGGGCCTCTTTATCCTTTCATGGTTATGAATTATCCTAGGAACCAACTTAAAGCCTTTTAAATAAAGTGTGTGACATATTTATATATATATTTTTCCTGGTTCTCACCTCATATATTATCCCTTAGCCTTATTCACACACTTTTAGCTTTACCCTCACAAGTCTTGGGTTGTGAAAGTGCCTTAATGTCAATGATGTGAATGGGGGTTGGGAATGAAAATTTTTAAGAGCATATTGAGAGGAAATATTGGTGGAGAATCTAGCTGATGTATTTTCATTATTTCAAAAAAAAAAGAAACAAAAAGAAAAAAAGAAGAGAAAAGAAAAAAAAAAGAAAAGAAAAAATAAAAAAAAAGAGAAAAAAATTAGAGAAAGAAAAAAAAAAGAGAAAAAAAAGGGGTTTTTCATTTCTTTTTGCTTAGGTAGTTCGAGACTTGTGCATTGTATTATAATTATTGAGAATGTCCCATGCGTAGTTCGTAAGTTTGTGAATAAGCTTCTTGTTGGGATCCTTGTTGGGTTTAGGAAGGAAATGGGTAGTTCAGGACTTGTGCGCACTTGAGCATTTTTATCCCAAGATATGTGCTTTGATTTCCATATCCTCCATTGTTAACCATTACCCTTGGCCAAGTTACAACCAAAACAAAGACCTAGTGGATTCTAAGCAAGCAACTCTTATATTGTGCATGTAGTGGTCTTATGTAGGTTGTGTGGTGTGATCTCTTACATATGCATTGGAACATAGTTATGAGCTGTCCACTTTGAATTTCATTTTAGTTTACTCACTTATTTGTGGGGTTATGTGCAACTAAGTTAGCATTATATGCTAATAGGGATGTGCGAACCCTTGATGAGTGAATTCTTTTTTTATGAGTGGTACCTTGCGAGCATTTGAAGTCAAAACCTAGCTCTATTTATGCTCTTGCAACCTTGTTGAATGAATGAAACAATTTTGCATACATGCTCTTTCTACTTTGATAGTCCATGCATTTATGTTTAGCACTTGGAAATTATACATGATATTTGGGTCTTGTGACTTGTTTAGGTTGAACTTAATTCATTTTTTATCTTAATCACTTTTTGACACTTTGAGACCATGCCATAGAATTTTGTGGGTAGATTCACTGCACACCCTCACGAGACCTTACTCGTCCACTAGGGGGAACCTAAGGGTTTAAAGGGCTTGCTACACGTAGCTAAGTGTAGCCGTCTTTCCAACGAAAAGAGAAATAGGATAGTAGTTGAATTTCATTTTAATAAAGGACATTGCTAGGGACTAGCAATGCTCAAGTTGGGGGGTGTGATTGCACTTGAAAAGTGCTATTACAAACTCCACTTTTGCATAGCTATTAATACATTTAAGTAGTTTATTTTGAAGATTTATCACTATTTTATTATTTATAATGTTTATTCTCTTAATTGCAGGTAAAACGGTAAAATAAGTGAGATTAGCAGTGTTGAAAGTGGCTTCCGAGGAGAAAAAATGGTCCAAAGTTCAAGATAGTTGAAGTGGTGTGCAGCTGAAGTTCCAGCTCGACACCCTGTTAGTATTTTGATCATAACTTTTCACTCAAACCTCGGATTGACCTGATTCTTTTTGGGTTGGAAAGAAGACTCAAAGGGCTACAACTTTCGTGCTTTAGCCAAAGCCTGAATCGAACGTTTTCCAGGTCAACATCGCGTTAGAAATTGAGGACAGAAAGCTGTCAAAAGCAGCAAACGAGAAGCAGAACTTGAAAAACAAAGTTTCTGTGGTCCGGACCCCCTGCCAAACGGTCCGGACCATAGTATGTTATGCGCCCATGGTTTAACTCCATCTTTTAGGGTTTTCTTTGCAACTTCTTTATAACATCTGCTACATGGCCGACCCAAGGGGAGCCCTAGTTTTAGTTCTACATACTTTAGGAACCTCTTTTTCATATTTTTAGATACTTTGAGAATTTTAGAATAGTTTTTTTAGAGAATTTTGAATTACTTGTCTTGTTTATGGAGTTGTTCGATGTTTGGTTGTTCTTCGCTGCACTGCTCTTTCATTACATAGTTTCAGAGTTGCTTGCCGTGTAAGTTGACTTTCGTTTCGTTAATTTAATATATGATTTATTATTTTCTAGTGGTAGATCTAATGTTTATGCTTACGTTTATTGCTTTCGTTTTGTTTAAAATCATGCTAGCGTAGAAACCCAAGTTCTTGGTTCAACGAATCAAGAAAGGGTAGTTTACTCTGATATATGGGATGTACGTAGACCCTTCGCAGAGTTGCGAAAGCTCATCCGTAGGGGTCTACAACTTTGAGACATTTGCATAGACCCTTCGCATGGTTTGCGAAAGCTCATACGTAGGGATCTACACTTTTTAAAACCTAATTCAGTTCTTTCAAAAACTTTCGAAAACGAAAACCTTTGACTATATTCTCTGCAATCACTAGTAAAGGTTTTCGATCAAAATTTTCTCAATAATTTTGAAGAACTGAAAATTTAGATTTTGAATCTTAATTTGAATTAGTTTATTTCAGAAACATTCGAAAACGAAAACCTTTGACTATATTCTCTGTAATCACTGGTAAAGGTTTTCGATTAAAATTTTCTTAATAATTTTGGATAAACTAGAAGAATTGGATTTGAATCCGAATTCGAATAGGATTGTTTGAAAACCCTTCGAAAACAGAAGTTTTTGACTATATTCTCTGTAATCACTGGTAAAAGCTTTTGATTAAAACTTTCTCAATAATTTTCAAACAAATCCTAATTTAGGTTTTAACGCAAGTATTACAACTCATCCCATAGTGAAGACGTAAACTACCCAGAATTGATAGTTGGATCAAGGACTTCTCAAATTTATTTGCTTATTAATTGAATTGCCTTCGTTTGATTTAATTTAAGTAATTACATTGCAGTTTTTATATTATATTATTTTGAATCGCATTTAAATTAGAAAAGAAAAATCCTTTTAGCTAATATTTAATTCATTGAAATCAAAAATAAAAAAGTTAAATTGCTGAATTTTTGTTAATAGGTTGTTAAGTTGTTTTAATTTGAATTTTAAATTTGCAAAACCCTAGGAATTAGTTTTAATTAATCTTCAAACTTAGTTTACATTCAAATTTAGGATTCCCATTATAACCTAGAAACTAAATAACATAGGCTCCCTGTGAATTCGACCTCGGACTCACCGAGTTAAAACTACACCGCACACCCTTGCACTTGGGGATTAATTTAGACGCACTTTCTAATAGCGGTCAATGCCTTTACAATTGCCTCCACTTATCAACTTTTTCTAGAACCCACCAAGTCTTCAAACGGCACTTGCTAGAATCAACAAGTGTTCAACTTTATTCAAGAACAATGAAGATATGTTCGATGTTTGTTATAACCCAAATATATCTATATATATTATTTATGTGTTATTTATTTTTTTATGCGTTTTATAGTTTTATTAGAATTAGTTGACTTAATTTAGGATTCCTATTCAATTTAGATTTCTTTTCAGATTTAATTAGGATTCTAATTCATTTTAGATTTTTTTTCAGATTTGGTTTAGGTCTCTCTTATTTGTTTCCTACTCAATTTAGGATTAGCTCATTAGTTTCCTACTTAAATTAGGACTACTTTGTTAGCTTATATAAGGAAGGTAGGGGAGCAGTTTTCTTTAGTTTTTATTACTCAATAAATCAAAATTTCTCTGTGGAGATCTTATTCTTTCAAATTTTGTATTCTGAATTTTTTTATGTTGAATCAAATATTCTTTCGCTTACGTGAATGATATCACAACCCATTCGTCGCTTGTTCTGCATCCGAGAGTTATAGGATTGTGACGACTTATCCTAGTTTATTTTTACATTTACACCGTTGGACTTTAGGTGAGTGGTTGCCTTGCTACTATTAAAATTTTAAATTGATTCATGCATGTATGTTTCCAAGGGTGGATTTTTGTGAAATATTATTGTGAAAATATATTTATGTTGGATAAGAAATTTTATATTTTATGCTATTGAGCATAAAGAAAATTTATTTACTTTGTTCAGTTTGATTTTATGGGGTTGTGATGAAAAGATTATATTGTGATTATTGGAATTGGAATAAAAAGTTCAGGGGACAGACTCCTTAAGTGGTGTGACTCTGGCAACTAGGGAACAGGCCCGTGAAAATTGTGGTGACCCCAGTTTTCAACAATTGTAGGAACAAGCCCGTAAAAACTGTGGTGACCTCAATTGGATCGGCTTAGGGAAGAACCCAGTAGCCAGACTGGGTGACTCTAAGTGTGATGTTGGATCCAACGGGCACTGCCCATGAGAAAGTATATTGGCACATTTTATATTTAATTTTCATATATCCACGGATTAATGTTTGTCATCACTGTTGTGATTGATAGGGTGAATTATGGATGTTATTGCACTCTAATGTGCAGGTTTTGAAATTGTTATTGATTTTGCATGGACATGATCACTTGGGAATTTTCCCGATTAAATTGTTTATTTGAAATTTATTATTTTCAAATGGATATTATTATTTTTGGCTTGGCAATCCATTCACTAGGCTTTTAGCTCACCCCCCTTTTAGCATTTTCCAGGTGAGCATGGAAGAAATTAGACATGGACTCTGGCAGTTGGGACTTGGAGTTGTGGCCTCTTAGGAAGAAGTCTTATGATTATTTTATGGATTTTATTTTAGTAGTTGGATTAGGTTTTTGATGAATTAGAATATTTTGATTCTTGAAATCTAGTTGTTTTGAGTTTGGAATGTTAGTAGAACATTCCTTTAGTTACTTTGATTTTAAATAAAGAGAATACTTTATTATTGAAATTTATTAAGTTGATTTTGGTTGAATAAAGGTTTGGCTTTCGTGGCCCTTAAGCCAAGGCTTAGGGTACTCCGCCGGTTACATCCTTAAGTGGGGTGTGACAATGTTCCTTAATAAATCCTCCAACTCTTAAAGGAGTGATCTCACAAGAATATAAACTCAAGCTTTTCAATATCTCTATAGAGTATTCTCTTAATGATATCAATTTTATTTCGCTCTTTTCCTTCACCATTCTTTCTCTTTATATAGAATAAACATATAGAGGAACTTGAATACAATTTGGTGTGGGAAATCCAACCAATTAGAAATCCAAGCAACTAAGAATTGGAATAGGAATAGGTAATCCTTCTCCTAATGTCGCTCTAAGTATTATGTGCAAATATAATCCAAAAAGGAAACAAATCAGCATTAAAAACAGAAAATAACTAAAATATTTTTTCCATGGTTCAAGCTATGATCAAACAGTTATCAAATTGGGTAACTAGTTGCTCCATAGTTCGAACTCTTTTTTTTTTTTTTGAAAAAGATAAGTAAATTTTATTCATAGGAATAGATACAAGTAAGCACAAACAAGCATCAAATTGATGCTAGAACAAGCCGCTCATGGAAGAAAATAATTACAATCAGGCCAAACAATCAGGGTTCAAGCAATATGATCAAGGAAAGTCAAAAAAGAGAATAAATCCATCTCTTTTCCTTCATTCACCCATCCATATAGGCAGTTAAGAAATATGCTCTTTGATCTCAGCGAGGATTTGTTTTTATCTTCAAAAATTCTTTGATTCCTTTCCTTCCAAATCAGCCAACAAACATAAAATGGGACCAAATTCCAGACATGTTTTCTGTGTTTATTGAAGGGCTGCCCCCACCAAGCCAAAAGAAATTCATGAAACCCTTTTGGGAAGCAAAAATTGACTCCAAAATAGGCTAAAATCAAGTTCCAAATCTCAGTAGCCCACTGACAGTGCAATAGGAGGTGTGGTATAGTTTTCTCCTGGTTAAGGCATAAGATGCAGCGATTAACAAGCGAGTATCCTCTGTGCTTTAGATTATCCATGGTTAGTATTTTTCCTCTAGCAGCACACTAAAGAAAGAAAAGGACTCTTGTAGGGACAACTTTTATCCAGAGATTTATCCATGGAAAATCATCCTTCGCAGCCCCTAGTAGCGAATTATAGAAGGTCTTAACACTGAAAATTTTTCCTTTTGAAACTTCCCAAACAAGGGAATCCTCTTTGTCTTCCAAATGAACATTGTTTAGCAGTCCCAATAGTAGCAAATAAGCCTCTAGCTCCCAGTGATTAACATTTCTACGCAGCAGCACTATCCAGGTGCTATTTGAGCCCATTCCACTGTAGTAATCTCTTACGACAGCTTCCTTATTTACAGCTAATGCGAATATCTCTGGAAATAAAGTTGATAGGCAGCCTACCTTTAACCAATTATGCTTCTAGAATAATATCCTATCACCTTTGCCCACTTTCCAGGATGCACAGTCTGTGAATTTGCTCCAAATTTTCCTTATATCTCTCCATAGGCTAGCTCCACCTGAGTTAGAACAAGGAGCTGAGCTCCAACCTCCTAATTCCTCTCCATATTTGGTCACAATAACTTTCTTCCACAGGCTGGATTTTTCTTGGGAAAATCTTCAAATCCATTTCCCTAAGAGGGCTTCATTGTGCAGCTTTAACTACCTAATTCCAATTCCCCCTGAGTAAATTGGTGAACACACAGTCTTCCAATCCACCAAGCTATGTTTGAAGATCCCTTCACTTCTTCCCCACAAAAAGTTTCTTTACAGTTTTTCAAGATCTTTTATAATAGACATAGGGGCCTTGCAAAGGGAGAGGAAGTATGTAGGAAGGCTCGACAAAACACTCTTAATGATTGTAAATCTAGCCCCTGTAGAAAGGTATTCCAGCTGCCAAACTGCTAGCCTATTTCTACATCTTTCCAAATTGGTTCCCAAACTTGTTTGGACTTTATTTGGGCTCCTAGGGGTAGACCTAGATATGTTGAAGGAAGATTGCCAATTTTACAGCCCAAGATGCCAGCCAGCTCACTAATGTAATCATTATCACCAACAGGAAACAACTCAGATTTGGTAAGGTTAATTTTCAAACATGTTACTGCCACAAACCCCAAAAGAGTGCAACGAAGATGTCCCATTTACAGCAATTCTGCACCACATAATACAATAGAGTCATTGGCAAATAAGAGGTAGGTTATGCTTGTAGAATCTCTGCCTCTATTCTTGATAGAAAAGCCTTCCAGCAGCCCTGCTTCTTCCATTCTCTGCAGCATTTTGCTTAGAACTTCCATTGCAATTATGAACAAGAAAGGGGAGAGAGGCTCACCTTGTCTAAGTCCCCTAGACGATGAAAAAAAACCCTCCGGAGTGCCATTTATTAGAATAGAATATCTAACAGTAGAAACACACCAAAATATCCACTGACACCACCTTCTACCAAACCCCATTCTTCTCATCAAATAGACTAGACAATTCCAATTAACATGGTCGAATGATTTCTCAATATCCAATTCACACACTATGCCAGTCTCCTTTTGTTTAAATCTTGAATCAATGGCTTTGTTTGCAACAAGGGCGGCATCTAAAATTTGTCTGCCACCAACGAAAGCATGTTGAGAGGCAGATATGATTGAATTCAAGACTTTCCTCAACATGGAAGCTAGAACTTTAGCTAATAGCTTGTAAACAGCTCCCACCAAGCTAATGGGCCTGAAATCCTTGACTTCAATTGCACCAAGTTTCTTTGGAATGAGTGTAATGAAGGTTGAATTTAGGCTTCTAACAAACCTGCAACTGTTGTGAAATTCAAAGAAAACCAGCATCATTTCCTTCTTAAAAATCTGCTAACTTTTTTGAAAAAAAGCTATGGTCCAACCATCTGGACCAGGGGCTTTATCACCATTGAGATCTTGGAGAGCCTGTAAAACCTCAATTTCAGTGAAGGGCTGCTTTAAGAACTCAGCTTCCAGAGAGCTAATTTGAGAGAACTCGAGGTCATCAACTGAGGGTCTCCATTGAGCTTGCTCCTAAAACAGCTACTCATAAAAGCTGAGGATACCATGCTTAATCTCTCCCTAATCTTCAATATTTCTCCATCAATACACAGCCTGTCAATCCAGTTTTCCTCCTGTTTGCAGAGGCAATCTTGTGGAAAAACTTGGTATTCCTGTCTCTTTCTTTCAACCATCTAATCCTAGACTTTTGACGCCAGCTAATCTCCTCCATCTTTATCAGATTATTCAGGTCTTTAATTTTTGAATCTTGCTGTACCTTTCTTGCTCGGTGAGTTGTCTAGAATCCTCAAAAGAATCAATAATCTGAATTTCCTTCTCAAGCTGCAGCTTCTGACTCTCCACATTCCCAAAGACCTCCAAATTCCATCTTTTCAGGTCTTTCTTTAGACACAAGACCTTCTGACTCAGCACATAACTGGCGCTGCTAGTGAAAATGTAAGTCTGCCACCAGGTGTCAATCATCTCAGTGAATCCTTCAGTTTGTATTCACATATTCTCAAATCTAAATGGTTTATAACCACTCCCTAATCCCCCACCATCGAGCATCAAATGGAAATGATCAGAGATCAACTGAGGCATTGATTTTTGAAAGACTTTAGGAAATAGATCCTCCCAGTCGCAGGAAACTAAAAATCTGTCTATTCTAGATCTACTGCGGCTGTTGCTCCATGTATATTTGCAACCATTCATGGGCAGGTCTATGCAGCGTAGATCGTTAATGAAATCTGAGAATGTTTCCATCTGTTTAGTTCTCCTTTCACAATTCCACTTGTCCTTAATGCACTTAACCATATTAAAGTCACCACCCATACACAAGGGAACTTGCCAGCAATAAACAGCTGCTGCAATTTCCTCTAAGAAATCTGCTTTCAAAGAGGTTTCAACTGGTCCATAAACACCAGTGAAAGCCCAAGAAATATTCTCATCAACATGCTGAAATAGGCAAGATACTGAAAAGATCCTGGTTGCAAACTCTAACATTTTTAATTTCCTGCAATCCCACATCATCAATATTCCTCCAGAAGCTCCAACAGCATCAAGTGCTCTCCATTTGTACCAAACTCCACCCCATAGAGTTCTAATCACATTCTCATCGATCTTTCCCATTTTGGTTTCTTGTAGACAGACTATATCAGGCCTCCATTTCTTGATGGAATTCTTGATTAACATTCTTTTTTCTAAACTACAATATCCTCTCACATTCCAACTAAGAATTTTAGGCTTCATTGGAAACAAATGGGTACTGGTACTGCAGGATTCCTTCCTCTATAACTCTGTCCCTGCCCCTTTTGTCATAGGAAATTGAGCACTACAGGTTCTTAAGCTCCCTAGAGCCTTTTCTTGAGGATCCTGATGGCTTCTTTCCTTTCTCCTCAAAGTGAATGCCTCTCTTTTCTTCTATAGACTTAAGAAGATTTAAAATTTTGCCCTCAAACCCCTCTCCTGAAATTCCCAAAATCTTTTTAAAGGATTTCATACGAGTAATCACCCACTTTGATACTTTCTTCTGATCTACTCTACAGTCTCCAAGTAACAAGTTTTCGTCAATCAAGTTCCAGTTCTCAGGCCCATATGCTGCTAATGGCAAACAATCAATTACCTTATCTGTCTCCTTTTCATAAATGTCTAAGGGAAGATTAAGATATTCTGGCATGAAGCCTGTATCAAAATTTCCTCCAAAGATATTACCATCCTCAGTCTCTTCATCAGACTCCAATTTTGACTTTTCTCTTCCCAAGAAATCTCCCAATAATCGATGTTCCAAATATGAGGCATCAGCATCTAAGTAGATTCCAAAGGGAGTGACAGAATCTCTCAGATTAGAGATTTTCCTTCGGACTTGAGAGCTGGACTTTTCCTCGTCCACCTTTGCCTGCATTAAATTGTTTGGAGCAATAACCTCTAAGTCTTTAAGATTCTGTTCCTTCAAGGACTCCTCCTTTAATTCATCATTCAGAGAATTAAGTGCTTCAAATTTATTAGATGAAGGCTGCCCCTCATTAATAGAATTTGAATTGCAACTTTTCATCTGAGCTGAATTTTTATTCCCCACCTTTAATCATTGAACTTTGCCATTTTTCCTAGAGAAGTTATTAGTGCGAGACTTTTGAGCCTCCAAACCATTTAATTCTTTGACTCTTCGATATCCAAGATCAGGAAAATCAGGGGAATTCAATGTGGAGGTGGCAGCTTCACGCGCCACCCTCTTCCTTGCCTCCGGTGGTCGGTAGTCTCCAATCTTTTCCACTTGCTGATGACTCCAATCAACCCATGGGCTGCGATCAACCCAGATAGCACAATCATACATAAAACTTCCAACTTTAATAACCACTGAGGCTGGAATATCCTTTCCATGCCCTTTAATTCTTATTTTTGCCCACTTTAAATGAGACTGCTGAATGGTTTCTTCTGCAGTCTCCAGGTAACCACCACAAAATTCTCCTATACTTTCAAAGACTCCAATATCCCAGAGGAACACTGGTAAGCCAACTACTCGGATCCAAGTGGATTTTGGACTCCAGCCTTTTCTGTTGCAGCAGCTCTAGCTGTGCCATCTATCCATACGAAATGACTTTCTGTTAAAAAAATATTCTCCTATCTTCTCCTCAACTGTTTCTTTAGATGGAAAGACTAAGAGAAAAGTATCAGAAGCTAATTCCTTAATTTCAACCCCTCCAGGAACTCTCTAGCGTCTGTCCATTCGGTTTTTGATTTCTGCCTTCACCTCCTTTTCCTGGAAAGCACCTCCGAACCTACTGGCTAAACATCTGGTCATTTGAAAACTGCTCTCCACTGCATCATTGTAATCTACAGACACACATTTCTCCTTGCCTTTAATCAACGAACATCTGATGTCAGTGGGATTCCACTTCTGCAATCTAGCAGCTTGCAGATAAGACTTTTGGAAATTATTAGATGTATGTTTCAAATTTCTTCTATCCTTCTGCTGGACCACCTCCTCCAATCTTGCAGAGGGGTTCCAGAGAAAAGGATGTCTCCTTTTCTCACTCAGAACAAAACTGGACAACAGCTCTGTGAAAAATATACATCCTTGTCCACCAACAATTTCAGGGATGCATATCTGCCTTCTGCCATATGGAGCAAACAAACGTAGTTCCATCTTCCTGACATTAGCAGTCTGGATCCTTGAACAAATCAAGGTTCGAAGACCACCCCTAAAATATCCCAATTGTTGGTATCCATCGGAAGTGCTCCTTTCCTTCCAGCACATCTTCTGCAACCAAAACAGTTCCTCTTCATACAGAACCACTACCTTGACATAACCCCTTCCTCTTTCAATCAATCTAACTCCACCATTTCCTTTGGCATCGTCTTCAACATCGATTGTGACAACTTCTGTATGGAAAGATGGTCTTAAGTTCCTATGGAAAGATTGGTTTTTTCCTAGTACCTTTCTCTCTATTGCTCCTAAGTTGCTTTTCCAGTGCACAATAGCAGGAAAGACCCTATCATGCACCGAGAGCATATTTAAGCTCCCTAGTAGTAAATCCCAACACTTTTCATAGTTTGAACTCTTATCAAACAATTATTGAACATCATATCTAGATTGTTGATTTACCCCCTCAAGTTCTTTAATTCGAAGGAGGTTATTTCAATGGTTTCAGATTCTAGGCTGAGAAGTTAGGAGCAAACCAAATTACAGCAAGCATGAGGTGAATTTGTGGGGAGAAATTCTTTGTTCAAAGTACTATCAAATAGCTATCAGACTATCATCAAATGGATTTCTAGATTTTCTTCAGTTTTGCTTCAAGTTAAACCGAGGAACGAACATCAAAAAGATTCGATTCTAACTTTAATGCAAATACAAATACTTGATTTTAGAATGCAAATTGCCAGAACTATAAAATGTAAACCTAACACAGTGTTTGGAGAAAATTTCAACAAAAAACATTATACTTTCAGAATGATCCTATTTGTAAAGTGGTATTAGGCTATCTGAACAATGACCATTAGGAATTATAGGTTTTATGAGCAAAGTGAGCCCAAATTATTTACTTCTCACAATGTGGCTGTTAGATTTATGTTATGTTAAACACCACCCCCCTTCCTTTGACATGTCTGCTTGATAAGTACTATCAAACTCGCCCATGTCCAATTGGGGAACCCACCTTGTTCGGTGGGGATGATGGGGGGGACACTTCAAGCTTGGAGATTTTATTTTTTCTTTTATATTCCTATTTGACATTTGGTTGCTATAATGCTCCAAAGGTTTCATCAACCCAAATAATTGGTTCACTTGGTTATAGTGCTCCTCAATTTGCCTTCTTTTTATACTGTAAAAAGGGACGTGTATAGATTTGGGGTGGTGATGTTGGAGCTGTTGACTGGTCGGAGACCACTGGATAGGTAAAAAATGTCATAGATGACTGAACAGTTGTGTTAATTTCTTTATAGTCTCATTTTTGCTTTCTTCATTCACTAATGTTTGCTTTTTGTGTCTTTCTTCTTCCATGTGGTTCTTGGGTTGTTTAGTTCAAGGGTGAGATTAGAATAGTCACTTATAAGACGGGCAACTCCTCAACTCCATGACATCAATGCCTTGACAAAAATGGTAGATCTTGCACTGAATGGCATGTATACTGCAAAGTCCTTGCCACATTTTGCTGATGTCATTGCTCTGTGGGTTCAGGTAATGGTCTTTTAGATGTCAAGCTAAAAATTAGATATATAAGCTTTTAGATTTTAATTCTTACAATGGCAACAAGTTTGGATTTTGATAGCCTATTTGTTTTAGAGCAAATTGATCTCATGTCCTGAAACTTATGCAATTGTCTAAGGGAATGGTTGTCCGAAATTTTAGAATTTGACAGGTTTTGATGAGGACATTGCCAAAATTATTGGGCTTCAGATTTCATTTTATGTTTTGTTGGATTATTTTTGTTATTTTGGATTAGGGGTTTGTGTTTATGGGCTTAATACATAGACGTTTGCCATAGGATTTTCTTGTGTATTTGCTTGGTTGAAGATTGATTGTTAGACTGAATGATTTGAGTTCTATTGATATGTGGTGTGTTTGTGTTGGAATTTTGAAGAGAACAAATATATATACAAGACATGTATCATATAATTTTTTCTTTTATGGTGCACTTCTCTGCTGGAAAGAAACCATTAAACATGACCTGACCTACCTAGATTTATCGGAGGACATACCCCTAAACAGATCTAATTGGCGTCGACAAATCCATATAGCCGACCCCACCTATTGGAAAAAAACTTAGTTTGGTTTGGTTTGGTGCACTTCTCTCCAAATACATAGATTTATGGAACATCTCTCTCCATGTTTAAGACCTATTTTAGTGGGCTACTTCAGGCCACTTAAAATTTCTTTTAGTGCCAACTTTAGGCCAACTTTCAAATAAACGCTTCTAGCGTATTTATACTTGGAGCATAGATCTTTCTAGAATGCATCTCCACAAGCCCTTTTAAACTTTCTAGGTGCATGATATGTTAATAACATCATACATGAATAGTTTAGTTGTAATACATAGAGCTCATAAATTATAGATTATCCAAATATGCATTAATTTCAATAGTTTGCCTATATTCTCCCCCTTTTAATCTTTCTTCTATTTACTTGGCGTTTATTGATTTAGGCGACCATTGGAGGATGGCACTGATTGGCAGTGGATTATTAGGGCTGAGCTTACGCTTGGGGTATAACAATAGTTCTTTTCACCTTTTTTTTGGTGCCAGAAAGCTATTGAGAAATAAAAATTAAAAACAACATATTATTAATGTTAAACTTTCTTTTAACTTTTATTTTTATTTTTTTTTTCGGTTCTTTCTTTTCTGGAATATGAACAATTCATCTCCTTTTTTTTTTCTTGTGAGAAACCTATACTTTTTGTTAGATATTTGAATAATGAACTTATGATATAAATGGCTTTATGGTTACGGTTTTTATGATTGCTAATGAGATGTTATAGATAATTTTGTTTGATAAGATGTTATCGATAATTTTGTCTGATACTACCATTGCTTTGTTAGGATGATGAAGGCCTTTATAGTTGCTTGTAATCAGCACACTGGATATATTAATTACCAAAACTTGAATTAGAGTTTCAATATACTTAAAATTGTTTAATATTTACTGAAGCGTTGAGTCATTTCCAATTATTTCTTATTCAGCGTTGATGGAATGCTTTTTGGAGCACTTAAATGCTGCCCACTTTGTTCTGGGTGTCTTCAGTATTCTGGAGGCATGTACAAATGTCATGGGTATCTTTCAGCATGGAGTAAGTTTTCATACTCTACTGCTGAACATCAACGTGTTAAAGGGAAGTGGAAAATCCCTGAGGAAACAAGCAGTGTTTACCTTTGCAAGGTACCTAATATTTAGTTCAATCTCATTCTCTCTCCTAGATCAGCTTCTCTGATTGAACCATTTCCACTTGAGGAATTTCCTTTTCTCACTAGCTCTGTAAAATTTGAAAAAATAAAGCTGACCTATTAGAAAGGCACAAATTGCAAGAAAGAGGTATTGCGTTTGAGTGTAAGGAGTAGTAGTCACCAATGTTTGTTTTAATCACAAATAACTTAAAGATGTTTGATCGACACTACAACATTATCAATAAATCCATCAATATATTCTCGTTAGACAATATAAAAAAAAAAATCTCTATATCAACAACCATGACATGCATATTTGGGTGGAGAACTATGTTAATTTTTTTATCATAGATGCTGTGATTTTTAGGTCATCATATTGCTCCATCTGTGTCATTTACTGCACATATGACCTTGCAATGCTTTACCTAGAAAGCAAAAGAATTATTTCCTATCCTGTCCAATGAGCATCATATCATTTTGTGTTTTGCTACAGATTTTCTTAGGAAACAATAATATCAATGCTAAAAATTCGTGAGTTAGGAAATATATGGGGCTTATTTTTCGTAAAGAGTATGCATGAATTATATTTTTGTGTAGGTGAGAATGAGTATGGCTAGTGTGGTGAAGAACTTAAGCGTATGCCTTTGAGGAGGGATATTGTAATTCTGTAGCGTTGTGCGTCAAAGCATTCAGTTTGTCAGGTGATTGACTTGTTAGACTTGGATACTTATTTCTTAAAGTGGGACTATACTAAGTCTTTCTTGCTTCTTTTTATTATATTTTATTTCTCAACCTATTGTCAAACTAACTTGTGTAGTCTTTGTTTATGTTAAGATGTATAGAGGAGTTTATGTTGTTTCCTTTTCTTGCTTAACAGATAAACAGTAAAACTCAAGGAAAGGGTTTATGTTGTATAAAGGTGACAATGGTTCTATTACGGAACGTTTGTTTGTATTTTCTATCGCAACATAGGAAGCCACCAAGTTGGGAATAGTTATTGGGATAGACCTTAGCATCACCTATTTATGTGTTGATGTTTACAAAAATGGGCAAGTGAAAATCATTGCCAATGGCCAAGGAAACTGGATTACCCCATCATGGGTTACCTTCACTGATGATGAAAGATTGATTGGTGACGATGAAAGATTGATTGGTGGGGTAGCGAATAAACAGGTGGCTGTCAATCCCAAGAGGACCATCTTTGACGTCAAAAGACTTATTGAAAGAAAGGAATTTTTTTTTGTATGTAGATTTATTGTCAGAGACTATACAAATTATAGTTTTGACTTGCCTTTTATATAGATTTGATGATAAGGAGGTTCAAATGAGGGTGAAGCTAGCTCCATATAAGATTGTGAACAAGGATGGAGATAAAATTTGCATCTCTTATCTTTTTTATTATTATTTTCCTTTCTTTTTTCTGTACTTATTAATTTTTTTTTCCAAATTCCACCTTAATAAATTTATATTTTTTTCCTTGATATTAGCCTGTGCCTTGCACAGGGCATCTTTAACTCGTATTTTAAAAAATATGAAAACAAAAGCCCTATTTTCAGGTAGCATAAACCTAAATAATATATTCTGCCTATTGGAACTTAATGACCAATTACGCTGTTCAATACCCTTTAGTATATTGTGAGTGCATTGAATGGAAGTTTCTAAAAATCCTAATAATAAAATTGTGTTGGATTTTTTGCTTTTTTTTTTTTTTTCCCTGGACTTGGGGGAAGAGGGGGGGATGGGAAGATTGTATGTATATTTAAGCTTCTGAAACCTTGTTGCTAAAATGATGCTGGGCAAATTCATGGAACTATGATGAAGGTCTGATATGTCTTTGAGCAAGCATATAGAGATTGAAGCTAGAATTTGAATACCATATCAGCCAAATTCTTGCTGGAATTATATATTGAAACCTTTGCTAATCTAATTCTTGGATTAGGACCTATAAACTATTGAAGGATTCCTAAACCATGGAATTTCACTCATCTAGGATGGGGTTACGACTTAATTTCTTGGTTTGTTGGAGACTAAAATAAAAGATGGAGTTCAAATTCTGATATTTACCTCTGGGAGAATAATCAAAAATTTTTTTTCCAGATTTAAAATGGAACTTATAAATGAACAGATTTTAATTTCTTGAAAAAAATGGTATATGTTCATTGAATTTAACATTGAGTTCTCAAATGCAGCAGCTAATACATAATTTTTAATCTAATGAGATGTATAGTGTTAACTTTGGTTTGATTTTGCCATAGCAATGATTAGCCTTGCTGGCATGAGTTTTTTTTTTTTTTTTTTGGTTTTACGAAGCATTTAAGCACAATTTGTGCAAATACTGTCAGGCAAAATCTATTTAGAAGAATGCTGTTAATAAAATTGCGGTCTCAAACCGCGGTAGATGTTTAGCTTAAAAACGTCATACCATATGGCAGTTATCCGACTCAAATAATCAATCTCCTGACTGAAATAAGTGAAGGGTGGTTTATTGAAGAAACGCCATCTGAGATAGCGAGTTTTGGAGACCCATGAACCGTAACAAACTTTGAGCAAAGCGGATCAAAGATATATATATATATATACTTATGCGCCTCTATATTATGGAATGATTGGTTTTTACCATTTCAGGATGCATTAATTTTCATTGGGATGCAAAAAAAGTAAAATAAATTAATAATAATATTATGCAGGGTATATGAGAACTAACGTCGAAGGAGGTGGACTTTCTGGTTACTATAAAATGTGAACATGTGCTGTGTGGGCGGCGGCCACAGCCTACTGATTTTTCGGATATAATGAAATGTTTGAAGAGTTTTTTTTCTCTTTTTTTTTCTATTTTTTATTTTAAAATTTAAGTAAATACTAACACTTTTTTAAGTATGCATTTGAAGTGTTAAATTTGAATTAAAATTTTCAATTTTCTTTAATTTTTTTAATTTTTATAAATAAAAAAAATTTAACTTTCTCCAATGTTTTACACTTTTTGAGAAATACACCAAACACTCAACAATCTAAAATTTCTTTATTTTTATTTTTTGCCAAAATTTGGCACTCCAAACCGACACTAAGTGTGCCTTTGGAGTGCTAAATTTGGCAAAAAAATCTTGAGCTTTCTCTAGTTTTTTTTAACTTTCTTGACATTAAAACTCTCCAACTTTCGCTAATATTACTAGCTTTCTTTAATTTTTCCCCATTTTTTTACACTTTTCAAGAGTTCTATATTTTGGCCAACCAAATGAAAAAGTAGGTAAATTTTAGATTAGGGGCATTTGATGTATTTTCTCGAAAAGTGTAAAAAAGTTAGAGAAAGTTAAAAAAAAGTTAGAGATTTTTGGTGTGTAAAAAAGTTTTTTTTTTAGTATAAAAAAATTTGAAAAAGTTTCTAACTTTTTTACACTTCTTGAGAAATACGTCAAATGCTCCTAATCTAAAATTTACTTAAATTTAGAAATTTTTGGTGTATAAAAAAGTTTTTTTTTTTTTAGTATAAAAAAATTAGAAAAAGTTTTTAACTTTTTTACACTTTTCGAGAAATACGTCAAATGCCCCTAATATAAAATTTACCTACTTTTTCATTTTGTTGGCCAAAATATAGAACTCTTGAAAATTGTAAAAAAATGGGGAAAAAATTAAAGAAAGCTAGTAAATATTAGCGAAAGTTGGAGAGTTTTAATATCAAGAAAGTTGAAAAAAACTAGAGAAAGCTCAAGATTTTTTTGCCAAATTTAGCACTCCAAAGGCACATTTAGTGTCTGTTTGGAGTGCCAAATTTTGGCAAAAAATAAAAATAAAGAAATTTTAGATTGTTGAGTGTTTGATATATTTCTCAAAAAGTGTAAAAATTTGGAGAAAGTTAAATTTTTTTATGTATAAAAATTAAAAAAATTAGAGAAAACTGAAATTTTTAATTCAAATTTAACATTTCGAATGCATACTTAAAAAAGTGTTAGTATTTACTTAAATTTTAAAATAAAAAATAGAAAAAAAAAGGGAAAAAAATCCTCAAACATTTCATTATACCCAAAAATCAGTAGGCTGTGGCTGCCGCCCACACAACACATGTTTACATTTTATAGTAACCAGAAAGTCCACCTCCTTCGACATTAGTTCCCATATACCCTGCATAATATTATTATTAATTTATTTTACTTTTTTTGCATCCCGATGAAAATTAATGGACCTTGAAACGGTAAAAACCAATCATTCCATAATATAGAGGCGCATAAGTATATATATATATTTACATCTCTAATCCGCTTTGCTCAAAGTTTGTTGCGGTTCATGGGTCTCCAAAAATTGCCATCTCAGATAGCGCTTCTTCTATGAACCGCCATTCACTCATTTTAGTCAGAGATTGATTGTTTGATCAAGATAACTGCTATATGGTATGGCGTTTTTAAGCCAAACATCCACCACAGTTTGAGACTGCGATTTCATTAATAGCATTCTTCTAAATGGTCTTTACTTGACAATTTTTGCACAAATTGTGCTTAAATGCTCTGTTTAAAAAAAAAAAAAGACAAAAAAAACCTCTGCTGGCTTGAGGTTAATGATGATGTCTAAGGCAAACAATCAATTTGAATAATTCAAAAAAAGACTTGGCCTAAACATTCAAGTGGAAGTCTCAGTTGAGGGTTGGAAGAGTTCTATGTTCAAAGAAAATTCTATAATAGAGAGTTAGTTGCCATTATCAAACTCAAAATTCAATTTCAAACAATTATTGGAAACTGAAAACCTATCCATATGGCTTACATGAGAATCTAAATGTAATCATTTGCACTTTTGTTCTTGATTCATGTCTCAAGTGTCCATGCTTTTTTTAACATGCTGTAGAAATTAGCTGTTTGCTCCCTTAAACTAATATGGTCACGAGGTTATTTAGTGTGGAGCCTAATAATACTAGACACTTCCCTTATTTGTCACAAGGTGTGTTACCGTGATTTTTTAAATATTTTTTGAGGGGTATTTTGATGATTCGACATTGTAACTTGTAGCCCTAATTTCTAGTATATAAAGAAAAATTGGTAGCCAAATATGCAAATTTTGAGACTCTATTTAGACTGTATTTTGCCTTTGGGGAAAGAACCACAGTGACTCCATGGTTGTGGCCCTTGTTATTGGGTGAACCTTGTGAAAATCTTTTGTGTTCTTGTGCATGTGATTGTTTCTTTCCTTCAGTTTCTCACTGATTTCGATTAGGGCTTATTTTCCAACACATTGGATTGTTTGCGATCCTTGATTTTGAACATGGGTTTTTTGGATTTCACAGAAGTGGGAAAAAAAAAAAGAAAATGAGAAGTCTAAAAATGTTTTTTTTTTTTTTTTTTTTTGGCATAGCTAAGAATCAATACTTTAACTTTCATGCTTTGAAGAATTTCATTGATTCCGTTACAGCTGAAGCAACAAAACTTACCTCCTTGTACTTTGAAATGGGTAAGCTTTTTGGACGTTTCTTTGCCAAAATTTGCTGGATCACACTTTGGTCTTATAAGAAAGGTGTGTAGATTTACTATGTCAATATTAAAGGATCCAACTAAGTGTCCTTTTGAAGAATTTTTTTTTCACATTATTTTGTTCAATTTTCTATTAGTCTCCTGTCAGATGGGCAAGTTCATGGCATTCTTTTCTGTTTGACATGCCATTTGCTCTTGATGTCAATAGTATATGGATTTTGTGAGAGAATTATCCATATTGAGTTCACATTGTATGGTGGAAATGAAGACTCTAGCATATTTCATTACATGTGAGCCTATTTAACTTGGTTTGGAACCAGTTATTATAAATATATTTCTAATTATAAGTTTAGGAGACATCAGCGGACCCGCCACCCCCTCCCATAAAATTAATAAAAATAAAGTAAATAAAATGAAATTTCTCCATCCACCCTTAATTTTTTAAATATCTATATTAGTACATAGCATATTATTGCTCTCTTAAATTATGAAAAATGGCACTTGCCCCCTCAAAATATGAAAAGTTTTACCTCGGCCCTCTCTCACTCAAATTTCTAGGTCTTACATGGACTTTTCTAAATGTAGTATATACCAATTTCAAATATTTTGATACTTGGGTAGGATGCTTGCGTAAGAGTGTAGTATAAGTGTCCACATGTATAACTACAAATTTATATAAACATATAAAGCATTTCAATTTTAACAGATAATTGTGTGTAAGACCTATATTTGCGTGACACATCCTAAAATCCATGTTATCCTACAAAAATAAAATAACTATAATAAATACATGTGAATAGTATTTTGTATTTTTGTATCTTTGAGTAAGATAATAGATGGATTCGACTTTTAGACACGCACCCATGCTTGAGCTCATGTAACATAGCATTTAAGAGTGTAGAGGTAGTCATTATCTTTAATACACTTAGAGCTGCTTTTATATCGAAGGTGCTTGTTAGTTAAGGTGGCAAAATGCGAGTAAAATCTCTTGATAGTAATGAATGAGGATAGAACTACCTTCTATTGTGTATCACTCTTGGACCCAAAAATAAATTCAAAATAAAATGAACTTCCATATCAGACTAATACTGAGTAATTTAAGGGTAATCAATCTACAAAATATTCTGTCTCACTTGTGTCAACATGAAGAAGATAACGTAGAATGAAGAGATTTGTGTTGTGACTCTAATTTTTGCAAAATGCAAAGAGGAAAAAGTTAATTAGAAGATAAGAAAAATAAATGTGGAATTGCTTTTGAGGAAGTAAGGCGCTAGCAATTGGAGTTCAGTTTGAACTGCATGTGTTATTAATATAAGAATAAGCATGTGTTTTGTTATAGGGACGGAAAATGGGCGGGGTGGGCTCAGACCAGACCAATAACATTTTTTTACCCATTAGGTTTGGGTTTAATTCCTAAGTCCATCCAAATAAACCCATTTATTTTTTACAAAATATTTAAACTATATTTTTAGACAAAATAAAATATTTTTAAAATTGTCTGATATAAAAACTTAATCTTTTAATAAAATACAAATAAAGTAAAATTACAGATACATAAAAATTATTAAAATTTACTTTTTTAATATTTTGGGCCGAATTAGCTTGGGCTTGGACCTACAAAATCAATCCTAAGCCTAAAAAAATTGGGTAACCTTAGATAAGCCTAGTTGACTGGGCCTAAATGTCCACCCCTAAATGCTATTGATTGTTTTCTTAGTTTGACATTCAGATTTCATCAAGATGCAAATACTATGCAAGCATCATAAAGATATTGTTATCTTGACTAAAATTTTATTTGAAATGCCAACCAAAATTTAGTTGTTTGATTAGTTGGAAAATTGAATAGAAAAACTCAAAGAGCTTAATTAACCTTCCTCTCTATCATTATATTTATAATATTAGATCAATCAAAAAAGGAAATTGCAATCATAATAATATCAACCCATGATCATGCTCAATCAAGTATAATATCGTTTGGAATATTCTGAAATTCTAACATGATTATTTCATGTTGATTAAATTACAAAGATAGGAGAAAAACTAGGTATTCACACTTGAGACAAAAAAAAAAAAAAAAAAACAAATGGTACATATTTAATCTGTTATCAAGTTTAGAAGATAGAATTTTGAGAGTCTACATCTTATTTCCTTTGAGACAAAAAAGAAGGCAGTAAAAAGAAGGTTGTGTGTGGGTACTCTAAATCTAGTCTCCTTGTGTTTAGGTAATTTGACTAGTAATCCATTATTGTTGACTTTATGATCTCTCACAGCTAGCATAATAGAATGCAAATATCAATCCTTTGTTAATTTCGTCTAATATCCCAAAATTTAATAAATGGGCATTAGCTTCCTTGTTGGGAGTAACAAGAGAGTCTAGGGAAAATCATGAGACATCTTACTTTGAACAGACTAAAGCCAATTTCACCCTGTGTGAACTTTTGTCCACTTCCTATAAGGGATGGTTTTACTTAAAATGGTATTCTGCATATAAACTTCAAATTGTCGCAGGAAGTTAGGTATAATAAAAAAGAATTGAATAATTTGTGCATTTTGATGATTTAGCCGTGTCTAAGAATTTTGAGTTCAATATTATTTAATTGTGATCCATTAGAACACATAGATACACATGAACGTCTTGTTGTCCTTTTGATCATGATATTAGATAAAAAATTTTGAGTTCTCTAGTGACAACAAGAAGCTATGAACATAAAACCGGTTGCACCAAATCACAAAATTAATTCATATCCATTATAAGAACTTTCTCCTTTGCTTTACAATCAGATTTTTTTGGTCTCCAAACCTGAGGTATTTGGACATTTTTTGGTTTTTGTTTGCAATTATACAAGTCTTGGTTATCTTTCCAAGGAGGTTCAAGAAGGCATACAAGGAGAATGAGCAGCTGGTAGAAGCTGAAAGGAAGAAATTAGGAAGGAAGCCAAGAAAGAACAGGTAACAACTCATTCTACAAAAGAAGACAGTATTGATTCTGAGCAGTCAAAACCTAATTATTGAACACAGAAACATGCATTTTGATCAATTTGCATTACTAAGCGGCAGGAAGCCTCCGTATGATGGAATGATTTAGGAGGGGGAATTGATAATTTTATCTCAATACCTACACAGGCACACTGGTTTGTTGCTGTAGGTTCATATACAAATCACAAATCTTGCAAAGTCAAAAGGATGATCTGCTTGGTGGGCACGTTTTCACTGGTGCTGTAATTCCTTTACAAAATTAAGATATACCCCAAATTGTATATTCATTCTTTGACATTTTCAGGTCTATTTAGCAGCTTCAAATATGCCTCCCTACCTCCATTATTTATTTATTTGTTTGTATTAGTATGAAATAAACAGAGGACACTCAAAATGAGGTGTGTCCAAATTGGAGATAGTGAAGGAGCTTCTTTAGAAGAAATTGCAGTTGCATTCCAACCCTATGTGTTTTTTTGGCTAATGTAAGAGTATGTTATTTTAAGACTCCGTTTGGAGCTCTGAAAATTGCTGAAAACTACTGAAAATCTCTAAACGTTATTCAATTTTTATCTCATTGCACGAATTATGAACTCACAATGTGATCACCATCTTGCTCTAATGCTTCATTTCTCTTGGCTTTCTCTCTCTCTCAAGCAAGTAAATCGTCTTTGCTTCGGGCATGGCTGGCATGATTGCATGTAGCTTGAAATTCAATTCTTTGACTTTTTCCACAAGCCTGTCGTTTGTGAAAATGCCAAGAATCACACATTGGATTGTCTTCCAGCTTTCTGTTAGTGGTAGAAACAATGATTATAGCTGATTCAAGTGCCTCATGCTATAGCTACGACTGCCCACTCTATGAAGTATTCTTTGTTAAATTTCCCTTCATTAATAAACAATGTTATTCACTGCATAATACATCTATCAACATGAGCTGTGCAATCTCAACTGTCCATGTGGATCTCACCAGATGAACTTATGAAAATGCTATTATTATGATCTAAGAAGCACGAATACTAACTTAAGACACTAGCAATTTTCAAAAAACGCAAAATATAACACGACAATGAATAATGTATAATTTTATGTTTTAGATATTATTATTTTATTCAGATACAAAAGAAATAATTAAAAAACTCAACAAAGTCTAGTTGTGTCTGTACAGAAAAAAAAAATTACAACAAAAGGTGACTTCAATACGTATCCAAGTCCAAACATTCGTGAGTTCGACTCAAAAATGACTCTCGTGATAGTGTGTTTCCAAAATCACGATTGCACATGACATTCCTCTATATTTGTATCCATATGAATATTTCATCAACCATATCAAATTTTTATAAGATCTTGACAATGGATCTAGTTGACAATCCCTTCCCCAACCCCTTCGTGGTACGGTGATACTTATCCCACACTGCACAACAAACTCGGTAGAGATTAAGCTAAAGTTTTATAAAATTTGAGGTCTAAAATTGTTAATTCTAGTGATGAAATTCTCATTTAACTTTAGGCCCCTAAAGTTAAATCTTGTCTATTGAAAAAAGAAAAAGGTATGAATCTCGAGAAGTCTTTCGTGCCCCAACACTCTTTGCTCACCTCATTTCTTACAATATTCCTTTTTCATTTTTTTCCCTTCATCAAAATATTTAATTTATGTACTTTTTCATTGTAATATTTAATTTATGTATTTTTAAATTAATAAATTTTACATAAATTTTAATTAATTATAAGAGATACTAATTTATATTAATATACATGAAAGGTTTTTAAGTTCATTATTTAAAATTTCATAAATACAAATGTAACCTAAATATATTTGAAAATTATATTTTATAATAAAATTTGTATATTTAAATTATTATTCCTTCAATTTAATAAATTTAAAAATTAATGACAATCTTATATTAAATTATTATTACCCCCTCTACTTGAAGTGCAAATTATTTATATCTCTTGAACTTAAAAAATTTATCTTTACACCCCTTATAATTTAAATGAAATTGAAATTGTTAAAAAATTCATTAAAGATAACGGTTTTTTTATTCTTAATAATTTTAAAAAATGCACTTATATTTAATTGTTTATGTGCTACTAAAAATACTATTTGGAATAGTATAATCAAGCGAGCTCGTATTTTTCTCATATTTTTTTAGTTATTTCTATTGACCTAAATATACTGTTGCAAATAGCATATTCAAGCTAAATATATTTTTTAGAACAATGACTTTAAGAGGTGATTTATTTAGTTAAAACAAAATTTAATTGACTTAGTTATGAAAATAACGTTTTTAACTAATAGCTTTGGAAAATCCCTTGGCCACTTACATTCACTAAAATGTTTTCATGGCTTGTACAGCTGTACTAAACAACAGACTGTCATGGTGATTAATAGTTTGTTTCAAACCTTTTTTAAAATTTAAACTGAAGTCTCTCTCTCTCTCTCTCGCTCTCTCTCTCTCCTCATTTCCTGAATGGTCAGAATATACAAAAGGGATATGGCCTTGGTTAGGATGTCTGCAATTTGTTGAGCAGTTGGAATATACAAAAGGGATATTATGTCAATCTCTATCTTCTCTTTGACAACAATGTCTATCAATCTCCACATACTTTGTTCTATCATGATGAACGGGATTCTTAGCTATGCTAATGGTAGACTTATTATCACAGAATGTTTTCATAGGTTCAATAACTAGCATTCTTAGTTGATTGAGTACCGTTTTTAACCATATTCTCTCACAAATGCCATAGGCAAGGGCTCTAAATTCTGCTTCTACATTGCTTCTAGACACCACAGATTGCTTTTTGTTGCACCAAGCAACCAAATTTCCCCAGATGTAAATACAATATCCTAAAGTTGATCTTCTGTCAGTTATAAACTCAGCCCAATCTGCATCAGTGATAATTTTGATTTTTATGCTTTTTGTCTTTTTGAAGAATAATCCTAGGCCAATGTTATTTTTAAATACCTTAAAATTTGTATACAGCCCCTATATGTTCCTCTGCAGGATTATTCATAAATTGACTAACTATACTCACAGCAAAACTAACAGCAAGTCTAGTATGAGCAAGGTAAATCAATTTTCCAACCAGTTTTTGATACCTCCCTTTGTCAATTGGTGCACTGTCGTTCTTATTTCCCTATTTTATTGCAAAATCCATATGAGTGTCAACTGGTTTGCATCCAAGCATCCCGGTGTCCTTCAAAAGATCTATCACATACTTCTGCTGAAAGATTGAAATACCTTTTTCTTGATTGAGCTACTTCCATGCCAAGAAAATACTTAGGATTGTCCAAATCTTATTTCTTGAATTCTTTGGCTAAGAAACCCTTTAAGTTTGAGTATCTCTTCTTCATGATCTCCTATTAGAATTATGTCATCAACATACACCACAAGTATTGCCTTTTTCTTTAGGAAGAATGCTTGACGAACATGGTGTGTTCAGTCTAATATTGATCATACCTGAACCTTTTTATAGCCTTAGTGAATCTATTAAGCTATGGTCTTGGCGACTGTTTGAGCCCATACAAATATTTCTTGAGTTTGCAAACTTTGTTAGTGGTGGCTGGTGTACCAAAACTAAGAGGTATCTCCATGTAAACTTCTTCTTCTAGGTCCCCATTAAGGAAATCATTTTTACATTTAGTTGGTAAAGAGGCCAATCTAGATTAGAAGCTAATGAGAGCAACACTCGAACCGTATTGAGCTTGGCTACAGGAGCAAACATCTCCTGGTAATCAATTCTATAAGACTGAGCGAAACCGTTACAGGCTGATTGGATGCAACTAAAGCATGAGGGCATAACTCATCCCCCGTATTAACCCATGACGTGATGTTTTTTGCTTGATTTGGAAAGCAAAATTTGTCCCTAGAAAAATCTTCCCCCTTGTTCGTTCATCCAGCGTAATCCGAGGAGGAGGTGTATTATTTTTTGACAAGGTCTGAGGTCTCCAAAAATCATCCTCCCTTATCAGGCATGAAATTGGTCCGATTTACCCCTTCTCATCCTACTTCTCACCCACAATCTTACCTCTTGTTCGCTGTGGTTCTATTCGGTTAAGCTGGTTCGTGCGATTTAGGCAACTGGCTTGAAACTTCTATTTCAGGTGCGTATTGATTTTATTCGTTGTGATTTGTTCAATAAGTTGTTGATTCTTACAAGATCTAGGGTTTTTACTTGTGTATATTTACAAGTTTTTATTTATTTGTAGATTTTTTGTGAATAAAAATAAATAAATTTATTCTAATTACAATTTTAGCAATTAGCTTACTCCTGTCATAACATTCTCCCTCTCATTCCTAATATATTTTTTGATCTAATGGTATCTTCCATTCATAAAAAAGAGTGGAATTTTGGCCGGTCTCCCTCTCTCGGTAGGGGTCTGTAGGTAATGCTCGTTTACTTTATGATACAGTGATTGAAATCAATTGATTCTTTTCCCTATGTATTTTAATTTTGTAGTCATCTTCTACTTTTGTTTTCTAAACCGAATCATAATAATGATCCAATTTTCAACTTTCGATGACTTTCTTTGCCTTTTAAAGTTAACGCGTGGATATGTGTATATATATATATATATGTTTATTCTCTGGCTCGTTTTATTCTTTATCCTTAAATAAATTAATTTCTAGTAAAAGAATTCGACATTCCACTTTACTTGATAGTTGGGGAATCCACTAGTTACTTATATTTTGTTTACGAAGGTATGCCCCCAAGATATTGTACAAAACTTTCCCATATAATCCAAATTTATACTTACTTACCAAAAAAAAAATTATTAAAAGATATAAGAAAAATGATTACAGAATATTTGACAAAACCTAAGGAATTCTCTTTCGGCAATCATCTGGAAAGAGCAGTGATAAAGAGGAATGTTTGAATTTAAATGATAATAAGATTAGTTTGTGTGAAGGTTTTTTTTTTTTTTTGTGAACAAGATCTAGGGTTTTCTATTATTCTTCCCTTCAATTTTTTGGTTTTAAAATTTTGGGTTTCGATTTTGACAGTTTAATGAAAATTAATTTCATTTTATATTTTGGGCAACCATTAATTCTTAATAAGTTCTATTCTTATCACGAATGTTTCCTAAATTGCAAATAGATTAGAATTTTTTGATGCAAAAATCAGTGTAAGTTAGATATTTAAGCAATTATAATGCCAAAAAATATCCTTATATCCCACTTTGATAAAATCAAAGCTACCAAAAGTTTGTCTTGGTGAGATCAATAGTCTAATCTGTTTATTGCATCAAGAATTTTGATGAAGTGCATCTCTTTCTTCAACCAAAATATTTTTAGTAAACTAATTAAGTTACATGTCATTTTTTTGCTTGAGCATGTGAAACCAACTTACCATCTCTAGCTTTGAGTGAATTTGTTATCTGTCTATCTTCTAAGATTTCTATGATATATCTAAAATGACTTGCAAATTAATTTAAAACCATACTATGATATCAAGTCAATGTAGTATTTTTATGATATACCCAATATGTTTTTTTTTTTTCAAAACTTTAGGGTATTTATTTAAATTATAAAATGTATATTTAAATTATAGAAATGACATGACACTATTTTCTTAGATTTTTATGATATACCTTAAAACGACTTATAAATTAATTTAAAGTCATATCTATGATATGAAGTCAATGTAGCATTTTATATACCGTGATTCTTTTTTAAACTTTAGGATTTTAATTTTAAAATGTATATTTAACTAATAGGAATGACAATGACAGTATTTTCTTAGATTTTTATGATATGCCTAAAATGACTTATAAATTAATTTAAAACCATATCTATGATGTCAAGTCGATGTAGTATTTTTTATGATATACCTGATTTTTTTTTTGACTTTAGGAATTTATTCAAATTATAAAATGTATATTTAAATCATAGGAATGACAAGATTGAATAGAAAACAACCAAGGAGAAGACAAGAGGAAGAGGGAGTTATGGCGTTATACGCTTTTATCACTACTACAGTAGTTGTATTTCGCCTTGACTTCTTTATCACAGCTATGACAAGGCGTCGTCGCCGTCCTGAGTTGTCCCCAAATCCAAACTTTTACCAGATCCACATAGACAGAATCAATAGGCTTGTAAGGGGTAACGACGTTGATTGCCACGACCAATTGACGGTAAATAGGCATACATTTTTGAGATTGTGTTGTTTAGTCCGAGGTGTTAGGTTAGGGGACTCTCGGTTTGTATGTCTTGAGGAGAGGGTAGCCATTTTTTTGTGGATTCTCGAGCACCATACAAAGCAGATGCATACAAAGTTTGAGTTTGTGAGATCGAGTGAAATAGTTAGTAGGCATTTCAATGCCGTTCTCCAAGCTGTCTTACAACTTTACAACATGCTCCTAATAAAGCCCGAGCCTGTACCTCCTAACTATGAAGATAATAGATGGAGTTGGTTTCAGGTATACTCAAGCACACTCGCTTTCATTTGTTATTAATTTTTCATTTGGCTTTTGGTTTTGTCAACTCTCCCACACTTACTTATTAAACTCAAATTGTAGAATTGTCTTGGGGCATTGGATGGGACGTTTGTGCTAGTTCATCCCCCGACTGTCAACAAGCCACGCTATAGGTCAAGGAAGGGTGAAATTGCCGCAAATATTTTAGGTGTTTGTACGCGAGACCTAAAATTCGTCTATGTCCTCTCTGGTTGGGAAGGGTCAACCACCGACTCTAGAATCCTTCGCAATGCCATTGCAAGACCTCATGGTTTAAGAATTCCCCATGGTATGTTTGAAACCTTACTAAAATTCATTTGCCCTTGAGTCTAATGATTTTTTCGTAATAAACAACTTGTAACTTCTATTGGTTATAGGATATTACTACCTTGCGGATGCTGGTTATACAAATGGGGAGGGTTTCCTAACACCATACCGTGGCCAATGCTATCACATTAACATTCGGAGGCAAGGTCATTTGCCGGTTAGCAAGGAAGAGCACTTCAACATGAAGCACTCTACCGCTAGGAATGTTATTGAGAGAAGTCTTGGTGTTTTGAAGATGCGATTTGCTATACTAAGGTCTACCTCATTTTACCCAATAAAGAATCAATGTCGTATTGTCACAGCATGTGCCCTTCTCCATAATCTCATTAAAAGAGAGATGCCCAATGATCCCTTTAAGTTGGAGTACACGTCGTGGGAGCAAGAAAACTTACAGAACGTAGAGGTAGATGATGATCATATTACTAACATCGACACTTCCAATAAATGGACTGCAGGGAGGGATGCATTGGCAACCGCCATGTACAACCATTGGTCAGCAAATGGTGGGGGATAAGAGGTTCATGTACCTTAGGAATATTTTTTTTTAAGTTTTTGAACTTCTTATAATGAAACAATTATAATACATAGGTGGTTATTCCCCAACTTGTAATGTATGACACTTGTTATTGAATAACTTGTATTTCATGCTTTAGCAATTGAATTTCAAGTTTTGTAGTAATTGAATTTTATAGTAATTAAGCTTGTAGTTTTATATTTTTGGTAAATCTTAAATGTATTTGCAGTAATGGATTCCCAAAGTACCCAACAAGGCGGTCCATCTAAATCAAAGAGTCGAAGGGTGTGGAGGAAATTTGAAGAGGAAGCCCTTCTCCGTTGCATGATTAATGAATACTCCGATAAGTGGAGCGCCGACAATGGATTTAAACCCGGTTTCTTCATGTTGTTGGAGAAGGAGATGAAAAAGGTGTTACCGGCAAGTGACCTTAAGGCCAACCCCCATATTGACTCGAAAGTAAGGTATTGGAAACAAACGTACCACAAAGTATATGACATCATAAACTTTAGTGGGTTTGGTTGGGATAATGCCACTAAACGCATTGTCGTGGATGAGAAAGTTTGGGAGGCATATGAAAAGGTAACTTCCATTGCCTTAATTGAAAGTTAAGGCATGAGTTTTCCTATTTCGTATTAATAATTCTAAAATTATTGCAGGCCTATCCGAAAAAGGTGAATGGCGTGTATGGGAAGTCATTCCCTTACTATAATTAATGGTGCATTGTCTTTGGAAAGGATAGGCCCACCGGGGAGCGAGCAGAGGATCCGACACAAATGGCACAAGCAAACCTTGTAGAAGATGAGAATAATGGTGACTTCTACTATCCCCATTTCGGCGATGAATTTCTTTTGCTTCTGTAAGTGAAAACTCTATTAACTTAAGCGATTCACCTCCGATAACCACACCTCCAACCTCTGCACCTCCAACCGCCACACCTCATAGCTCACTCTCAACGTCCACTCCCTGGACCTCCACTCCTCCGATCAATTTTGGAACTAAAAAGGGGAAGAAAAGGACAAGAATGGGTGATGATGAGTTCGCCATCCACGAAAGTATGGCTAAATGGTTGAAGGAGACCAAGAGCCAATTGGGGGACATAGCGAAATCATTGAGCTATTCCAACAATCTATCAGCTTGCCGTGAAAATGTTCCCAACGAGCTAGAGAAGCTTAACCTCACGGATTTACAAATATTCAAGTTGGGTGCCATCATTTGTGCCAACAAAGAGAGGATAGATAACTTCTATGACATCAAAAAGCACTTGAAGCAACAATGGGCTAAGGCCGTCCTCAATGGTGATGTTTACGTTTAGGAAAAAGTGGAAAGAGTGGTATGATATTTTGAAAGTGGCCTATGATTTTTTGAAAGTGGCCTATCTCCCATGTCAACTCTTTAGTGCCATTTTTTTGTTTAAATATACGAAATGTGGACCACCTAGACTTCAATGACTTAGTTGATCTATTTTTGGTAAAATGTTTGTAATATTCATACAACTTGTTTATGTAAAAATTGAAAATGTAAGTAGAAATATATCAATGAAATGTTTATTTGTGATAGGTTTTCAATTCTTGATTATGTGGTATTTGGCCATAGATTATGTGGTATTTGCAACTTCAGGTAGTAGAGAAAGTATAATTGGTTCTAGAATAACTTTAACATACCTTACAAAAGAACCATAATTGGGTTGCTGATGGTTTTGTTCTCCTTGATGCTAGGTTGATTATTTTGCTACAGGTGTTATTCAAAAAAACCTTGGATTGGACTACTGGTACATTGCTTATGTGTGTTAGTTTCCAGTTCTTGAAACTTTTGTATCAAGAGTTAACTATTACCTGTGTTCTAGTCTCATTTTTTTGTGACATGCTTATTTTGTAGTCATTGAGGTAGTCATACTGTTTTGCTATGCTGCTATCTGGTATGGAGGTTATGACTACTGATCTAACTATCACTATCTGGTTTGTCTCCAAGCTGGTATTGGAGGTTAGACATTAGCCATATCTAAAGTTTTGGTTTTCTTGGCAATTCTACTGAAATGATAATCCTTCGCTTTTCCCTACTGCTCTTGTGAAGTTGATTTAGGGGGCTGGTTGCAGTTGGTTGCTGCTATGCCATTTTTCTTTGGTCTTTTATTGCTTGGTTGCATTTGGTGCATGGTGGATGGTTGATGGTACTCGTGCTACTATCTACTGCTGTGTGTGTACTTGACATTTTGCTGGGTTGCTGTTTTCCCATCTGCTAGTTACTTGCTGCTTGAATTGAGCTGTTTTGCTCCTCGTTGCAATGCAACATGTGTTGGGGCCTTGATTTGCTGCTGCTGCTTGTTGATACCTACAGTTCTGATATGGATATGTGTTGCTTCTGTGAGGCTATGTCATCGACTTCATCAGTACTGGTGGTTCGTACTTTGCTATTTGGAGATGTTCTTCTTGCTGGTGGATGATGATTGATGATGCATTCCTCGGTCTGCTGGTGCTGCGTCTCCTATCTCCTGCTCTTATTAGAACTACGGTCATTGATGGGGTCTTGGCCTACTGTGACTGTCTGGTTTGGGCAAATTGGTGCCGGTATTGTGTTGTGGATGTTGATGTTTGCTGCTGGTTGCATTGCTGTTATACAGTTTGGTTGCTATTTGCTGCTTGGGTTGATAAGTGTTTTGGTTTATTTGTCATGTTGTGACTGTTGTTATCTCATGAATTGAGTTAAACCATTGTGGTCTTGAAGTTCTCTAGACCAGTGCTAAGCTAAAATGTATATGGGAATGCCCATAAGATTTTATATATATTTTTATTTAATATATTTATTTTACAAGTTATCTAGTAGAATTTTGTATCAAACAGTCAAAATTTTGGGCAATAAGCAGCCATGTCCTTGTCTGGAATGTCTTGTGATAATTGGCAAAGTTCTGAGAATATTGTAAATAATAGATTTTTCTTGTGGTGTGCATGCTTGTGGCAATTGAGCTGGTGGAGCGTGGGTTCCATCCAATTCTATTTTAATGAATTGTGACTGTGAAAAAAAAAAAAAATTCTCAAAGCTCAATAAGATTTGGAACTTTTCTAAATAAAATTAAATAAAATTTTCTAGCCCGTTGTGTTTGAAGTTTAAAATTTCTAGTAGAATTTTTGTATCAAGTTATCTAGTAGAATTTTGTATAAATTTTTCAAAAAGAAAAAACTAAAATGAAAAAAATAAATATAAAAAAATTAACTTTTAGCAGAAGTTAGATTTCTCAAACAAACCATAAGTATTTTTTTTTTTTTTTGGAAACTTAATTTGACTTTTTTATAAGAAGAAATATTTGAAAGAAAATCTAGAATTGAAATTTTTATCATAGCAAAGTTACTCATAAGCTATAGATAATTAAAAAAAATAAAATAACAGTTGCTCAACCACTTTAAAACAAATTAGAAAGGCAAAAAATATTTGGTCTCCTCTATATTTTGTTTTAAAAAATGATTTTGTAAAAAATTATTTATATTTTACATTAAAAAATAAATTTTACAATTTATATATTTTATAAAGTTTAATTTATTAATAACATAATTTATTTATAGCTAATTTGTCCAAAATTAATTTGTCTTAGTTGCTTTTCAAATTATATAATTAACATAAACAAATAATCAAGTTTAAGATTGCACAAAGGTAAAAGAGTCATTTGATAACTTTTTACATCATACACCCATCTTTATATACCATTTTAAAAAGCCATCCAAACCAAGTACTATTTATCACCCCTTCTTAATACCTCATCCAAACCAACTATTTTTTTATATGCCCCTTCATAAACATCACATCAATGTGAGCCCACTCTCCATAAACAATACGCCTTATTATCTTATACACCCTTCATAAATCAACCCCTTAAAATTTTAGTGGCATCCAACTGGGCCCTTAGCAACAAGGTAGGCATTGAATATATTGACACTCCCATATGCATTATGTTTAATAGTGAAGATCCATTTACAACCCACTGGATGCTTCCCTGGTGGAAGTTCTAATATCACACAAGTTCCATTCCTTTCAAGGGCACGAATTTCTTCCCGAATAGCCGCCTTCCATTCAGGTATGCTAAGGGCCTCATGAATTGAACTTGGAACCTATATCTTGTCAAGGTTGCTAATAAAAGCATGATGATTGGGTGACAATCCTCTATAGGAAACAAAATTATAAATGAGATGATTAGTACGAGACCTTATGCATTTTCTCAAGGCAATAGGTCTATCATCAAGTTCATAACTCGGATGATCACTGGGAGAAGAGTAAGGATTAGTGTTACCTGGTGAATTTTAGGATCCGAAATTCTAGTTGGATGCATGGCCTTGATTAGGTAGCTAAGTTTCTCTCTCTCCTTAAGTTTTGTTTTTTCAGTATAAACACGTAACACACTGGTTGCTGCAAGTTATGTGGGAGTGGATTGTTAAGGTGTTTTGGGATCTGATTGAGGCTCAAGTTTAGAATGAGTATAAGAGGTTGGGGTAGGATTTTGATTAGGTTAGATCAAATTTGTTTAAGGAGGCTGAGGCTGTACAGTTCAATAAGAGGAGAAGTAGGAGAATTCTGGTCACAAGAGGGGTCCAAGGCACCAATATCCCAAACCTGGTATTCTTAAGTGAAGATCTTCCCCCTGAATATCAGGTCCGGGATAATAAGGTTGTTGCTAGAAGAATGTGACATCCATAGAGTTGTAGAGCCTTTGGGTGATGGGAGAGTAACATTTATACCCTTTTTGGTTAGAAGAGTATCCAACAAAAATACATTTAAGGGCTTTGGGATCAATTTACTCCAATGTCGAGCATGGATGTGGACAAACGCAGAACACCTAAAGACTTTCATAGGAAACGTGGACGGGACATGAGTGTTAGGAAATGAGTGACTAAGAACTTGGTAAGGTGTTGAAAGATTTAAGACTCTAGAGGGCATCCTATTGATTAGGAAAGTGGTTGTTAAAGCTGCCTTACCCTAAAAAAATTTAAGAACATAGGTGGTGAACATGAAAGACTGGGCAATTTCAAGTAGATGTTTATTTTTTTCTTTCTGCAATCCCATTTTGTTGAGCTGTATTGACACATGAACTCTAAAAACAAATGCCCTGATCTATAAGATAGTCACTTAGGAAGGTCTCCAAATATTCCTTGGCATTATCAGTTTTCAATACCTATGTTTTTGTTTAGAATTGGGTTTGAACCATAGTATTGAATTTTTGGAAAATATGACCAACTTTAGATTTTTCTTTTATGAGAAACACCTATGTTATCCTAGTGTATCATCTATAAATGAAACAAACCACCTAGATCCAGTAACATTATTTATTCCAAATGGTCCCCATACATCACTATGAATCTTTGAAAAATGATAAGATGCCTTGTAAGGCTAGATGTGATAAGAATTTCAAACATGTTTTGAAATTTGACACACTTCACATTGAAACATTTTTGGATATGAATTCATAAATAACGAGGGAAATAACTTTTGGAGATACATAAAATTTGGATGACCTAAATGGTGGTACCATAACATGATTACACTAACCTTAGTAAAATACTTAAAAAGAATAGGGACTTCATTAGGGTTAACACAATACTACATTGTGAGTTTGTCTACTAGGAGATTCACTAACTTTATAAAGATAGAGTCCTGAGCACACCTTAGCACCGCCAATCATCCTTCCCGAATTCAAATCCTGAAATTCACACAAATCTAAGTAGAATTAAGTAACACAATTGTGTTCCTAAGAGAGTTTACTCACTGACAAAAGATTACAGTCCAAATTGAGAACATAAAGTACAGAATTTAGTGTTAGATCCTTTGAAATGATAATAGAACCTATTCCAGCTACTTTAGACACTGTACCATCAGCAATCTTTACTATAAGATTGTCTTAGCATGTAATTATGAAAGAGGGTTGCATCACCTGTCATGTGATTGAATGCACCCAAATCTACAATCCACGGACTATTCAAAACCTTCCATGCCCCACGCTGGATTTATAGGTTGTACTTTTCCTATTAGTCTATAAGGATCGGACACCCATATTACAGGACCATATAAGCCTGTTTTCAAATCTCCTTTACCCCCTAGAGAGATTAAGCAAAGTGAAGTACTTTTTTTTCCACTGTAATTTTGAAAATGAACATTTAAATGTCCTTTCTGGCGCAGCTTGGCCATCTTAGACTTGAACAAAAGACCTCACCCGTGAAGTAAATCATCACACCTATGATCTAACCAATTGAAAGAGAATCAATAGATTCCTTTTCAGGAGTGATTCATCCTTAAAGAAGCACTTCATAAAGCTTTCTGGAATTTGATTGATTTATTTATTCCCTTTTTTCATAGAGAAAAAGAAAACTTACATTTAGATGACAATCAACACAATGTTACTTTACCTCTTTTTACCTCTTAAGGAATTACCTTTGTGTGCTAAGGCACTTGTTCCGACAATGCTGTGAGTAGGATTCTGTTAAGAGAACATCTTTTGCGAGATTTCAAGTTGTTCCTTACTGAATGGACTAGATTCGCTAGGTACAGATTTTTCATCAGCTATAACATGATTTCCTCGGTTTTCTTTGTCAGGAGTTGGTTTTAAGGGCTTCCAATTTACAGGTTTGCTATGAAGTTTCCAGCAGGTATCGCGAGTATGACCTACTTTTCGACAATGATCACACCAAGGTCTCCTCTTCCTTTTCTGATATCATTGCTATGATGTTGGATTCCTCGAGTAGCTAGGGCAGAGTTGCGATTCTCAGCAACTAGAACAGTAAGAGATTCTCCAAGCATCACTTTCTTTCTACTCTCTTCTCAGTAGAGTTCAGAAAATACATCTCGGATGCCAGGTAAAGGTTTAGTTCCTAGAACTAGGGGTGGAAACGAGCTGAGCCAAGCCGAGCCGAATACTTACATTCTCGAGCTCGGCTTGATACTTTTGGTGCAGGCTCAAGCTCAAGTTTAAATATTTAATGGAGCTCGAGCAACTCGAGCTCGAGCTCGGCTTGTTAAAGGTAACTTACTATTCGAGCTTGGCTCACAAATACTCGTTTAAGCAAAGGGCTCAAATTAAGCTCGAGTTTGAGTTCGAAATAAGCTCGAAATAGGCACCATTTTATATGGTCCGAAAGGAAATAGGCGGCAGAATTCTTACAACAACACAAAGTTCTATAAATATTGTTTCACAATAAAAAGCTGTATAGAGAAAAAGTTCTAATACCCACAAGTGATCTGAAATGTTAATTAGTTTTCCATTCTATGGTTCCACTTCAAGCAATTAACTGTAAGCTTATCATTATTATTAAAGTTAAAGAAGAATAGCACAGATTTCGAGCCCCACCTCTTCATGGACCCAAACGAGATCAGCAAGAAACTTCTTGTGCTCATTAGGGATTGCCTTCATCAAATCTACATGAAAAAGTCAAGTACTGAATATAAAATATTTCACTTTAGTAAATCCTAAAATCCATTTAGTAAATCTTAATATATATATATATATATATCTGTGTGTGTGTGTGTGAAAACCCACACATCATGAAATTCAAGCACATTTGGAACTGCCTACAGTTATGAAAACAATCAAGAAACCACAATCAAGCACAGTTGCACATGAACATATGATATTGAAATTAAAAAAAAAAAACCACAATCAAGAATTGGGTATTGCTTTATATTTTCAAACTTGGAACTGCCAGCAGTTATGAAAAAAAAAAAAGAAAAACAATTTACTTAACAAAAGCAAACAAATAAAACACCGTTTTGTTCCTGCCACAGACAAAGTCAAAATAGAAAGGAACACGCACCAGTTGAAATAGACGAACAGATCATTACCTCTTTCAGCAATCTGATGGTGAAATACTCCGGTGGTTTTGGCTTGGAAAAATGATTCGGGGGCGGAGAAGCTGATTTGAGGGAGAAAAAAACATTAGATAAGTCAGCGAGGCAAGATAGAGAGAGAGAGAGAGACTAGCTTACAAGGATGCATGGTGGTTGTAGTGGCAGGGATAAAATCACGGCAGAGTTCGATCGGTGGTTGTGTGACAGTGGGCTTCGGCCGCTAAGAAATTGCGGCAAAGTTCGACTTAAGGTTACGTAACTGGCAAAGATTCAGATAAAATTGAACATTTGAAATGGTTTTTAGGTTGAAACGGCACCGTTTTGCTTACATAGACCGAGCAGCTCTCGAGCTTTACGAACCGAAGCATGCCAGGCTCGAGCTCGGCTCGATTCATTAACGAACGGTGAACAAAGCTTGAGTTCGGCTCAAAATTTAAGTGAACTGAGCTCGAATCGAGCATTTAACGAGCCGAGCTTGAATAGCTCGACAAAAGCTTGATTCGTTTCCAGCCTTACCTAGAACTCATCCTTGAACTTCATTTAGATTCTTGTTAAGTCCCATGAAGAACTTCAATATCCTTTTCTTTTTGATGATTTCTCTGAACTTCTTCACATCACCTACACATCCCCATTGATGTTCTTCAAGCGCATCCAATTATTGCCAGTGCTAGGAGAGGAGATCGTAGTGTTGAGTGACGGAAAAATTACCCTAAAGGAGATCATGAAGAGTAGTTTCAATTTCAAAAATTACCGAACTATTTTCTTTGCTTGAGTGAAATTCCTTCACTGTTTCCCAGATTTTATAGGCTATTTTATAGAGTAAGAAATTTTCCCTAATCTCTTAGTCATTGAATTGACTAACTAAGATGTGACCATATTATTTTCTATCTTCCTGGCTCTGAATTTTGGATCTCCAGCTTTTAGAGGATCGATTTTGCTGGTGGGATACTTATCTTCTCCTTTGTCGGAGACATACATCTTTACAGACTAAGACCACTGAAGATAGTTGTTCCCTTTCAGTTTGGCATGTAATGGGAAGAGGGAAGCCATCTGATCTACCATTGTTGCTTGAAACAAGAGCTCCAGACCCCGAGGTTGCTTTGGATGATGGCAAGTCTTATTTTTCAGTGGCCATGCTGTATTTGGTCATGAGGAGGATAGTTTACTAAAGGTTCAAAGCCAATTCTGATACCATGCAGAAATCTTTTCATGCCTTTTTATGGATGAAATATACATGTGTATATATATAGTAGGAATGCGATATATCTTCCTACAATTAAGGAGCTAAAAATAAGGAGAAAATACCTAATTAGGGATTTGGTAGAATAATAATCATGTTCCTTTATTCTAGAAACAAATCACCACTAATTTATAGTTGTATATTTCTAGAAACTAGGACAAAAATCACGGGATTCCACACAAGATTACTACAACATGTTATCAAAGCAAAATTCAATAAAATTTATCAGTTGCATGTGATGTTTAATAGAAGAATTACTAAAACTTTCCCATTCAAAAACTAAAAATAACAAGATTCAAATCATAATCTTGAATATTGCTACTAAATTAGAGTTCATCCAACGATAACAATGCCAACTTACCTTTATAAGTAGGTATTTGCCAGTGAATGGCTTCAGTTGAGAAACTCCATTCATAAAGTAAGACACATCCTGATTAATGCCATGATTGCAACCCTACAAATAGATAATAAGAGTTTAGTGAGAACAAATAACAAATAACCAAGAAACAAATCATAGGAGTTCCAAAGAGGTTCAACCTTGAAACGGCCACATCAGTCTCATGTTTTATAGAATAGGGGGTAGGGCTAAGAAACTATAAGAAATGAACAAAGTTAGGGTTTAAAGAGAAGTGTTCATAACACCTTATGGATCGGATTTTGGTAACAAAAAGGTGTGAACAACTTTGCGGCAAAAATCCATAATCAAGAAAAAGAATTTAGAAAGTGTGCAATTCCACAAGGGGTTGTTTTACTAACCCAAATTAACCAAAAAAAAAGGTATCGCATTCATTCCATGGTCAAGAAAACAATTAATTCAACTATGATCAAAGACTAAACTAAAAGCATTTCATTTAGATGCTTGAAAAAATAAAATACAGCTTTACATTAAACTTCTAATACGAGCCCACAACATTAAAGTACACAACCAATGGCAATCAAATTGTTTGGAAAGGTTTCTAAAATACAGATGACCTAGATAGGAAACAAAGAAAAAAATTGCAAGAACCCAGTGGAAGCTGAACTCTTAAGACTCTTAAAACAAAGAAACTTCTGAAAATACAAACTGCCAGCAAATGGAACTCTCTAAACTCCTAGAAACTACAAACTATTTAATCCTATCCTGACAGTAAGAAACTACAAACTATTTAAGGATTTCCTATCTTCTTTTGTTGCTTTTACAAAGGTGCATGCGCGAAAGAGAGAGTGTGGGAGGGCATGCAGAATAACATATTACTCAGTTTCAATGGTCTACATCGTGGCAGAAGATGACCTAGATACACAAATACAAACTAGTGATGTGTAACTTTGAGTTAAAGATTACACGCATATCCACATCATGCAAATGACACTGCCAGAAGTAGTCAGCAAGACGCCAGCAAGAAAACTCCACCTCTTAGCTAACTGTAAATCCTTTCACACTACCTCTCAAAAGAAAAAAAAAAAAGAAAGAAAAGAAAAGCAAATCCTTTTACACTGGCTCTCAGAAAAAATCAAATTCTTTTACACGCTTAAAAAAATTAACACAAAACATAGTTGAGCCATATAACAAAAGATAGAGTGCACCCGACCAAACAGGTTTACCCTAATGACCATTTGATGACCCTGTTGATCAACAATACGAACCCGTGCGGATCGACAATATAGCCCACCTAAGTGCCTTAGTAGTGCATAAGCTTAAAAAGGATAGAGTGAGCAAAAAACAAAAAAAACAAAACAAAACAAAACAAAACAAAAAAGTGAGGATTTCAAGGAAAAGGAAATTGTTAAAAAGTAAGGAAGGGGGAAGGAGAGTAATACAAGGATATGCGTTTCAATTTTTTAATATATATATATACATATATATTTTTGCATAAGGGTTGGGCAAATAGGGCATGTTCTCAAATGTTGATTCAAGAATGAATGAATAAAAGAGAGAGAGAGAGAGAGAGAGAGAGAGAAGAGAGGGTGGAAATGAGAGAAAAAAAAAAGAAAAAATGGAGTAAGATTGAGAAAAGTGGGATACAGTCTATGCAACTAAGGCATTTCTTTGGATGTCCCTTCTCTTCTTTGGTCCCATATATAACTCCTTAGCCCCGTAACACCTAATAAAGACCTAATAGATCTAAGGTGTCAAATGAGTTGAAATTGAAATTCTTAATGTGAAGTAGTTCAAGATTCTTATTGTTATGGATTATTCCTTTCATAGAGCTACGCCAAGTCGAATATTCATTGAATTCATCGTTTTTTACTTAGGGAAGATTTTTACTAGAATTTGCTTTACATTTACTCTTTATGAAAGAATCTTCTAAGAGTGTGAAATTCAATTCTCATTTTATTGAAGAGAGTATGCCTTGTGAGGATTGAAGTCAAGACTTGAGAGAAGTTGTGTGCGTGATTGAGTTGGATTTATGTTCTAATCAAGGATTACGAGCATGAGGAATTGATTTCATATTTTAAGACCATACAATGAATAGAGTGTTGCATTTAAGGAAGTTCCATGTTAAGTTTTGATTGTTTTGAGGAGTTGAACTTGGAAATTCAAAAGAATTTACATTAAAATATTATGTGCAACTTTGAATTAGGTTGAATACTAAAAAGTGACTTTTTGTTGAGTTGATATACGAGGGCCTAGCAAATTTCAAGTTGGGGGGTGTGATTGTACTATGAAAAGTACAATCATAAACCTTAAATTATGGGTTGTTAGATAGATTTATATTTTAAAAACATGAGAAATTGAGTTTTAATGCATTAATGAGAATTCTTTATGAATTGCAGGTATTTGGGATCCAAATAACAAAAGTTAGACCAGAATAGAGGAAATCAAGAAAGTAGTTCAAACACTTGTTCGAACCACAATCTGTTCGAACCTTTGTTCTAACCATAGAAGGCATAACAAATGCAACAATAGCAGAAGTGGCTAAGTGTGAAGAAAAGTGGTTCGAACCCTTGTTCAAACCATAAGCTGTTCGAACCATGGTTTGAACAACAGAAGCTGGTGCAAACAAAGATGTGAAGAAGTTGATTAAGGAAAAGTTATTCAAACCATTGTACAAACCACATTTGGTTCAAACCTTTGTTCGATCAATAGAAGGGCAACAACACTTGGAGGTGAGGAAAAATTCTAAGTGTGGAAGTTTGGTCTAAACATTGGTTCGAATCGACCCTTATTCTAATGTAAGTTCGATAATAGAAGTCATGTAAGGTCCAACTAGAGCACAAATGACCAAGTCCTGAAAAGTGGTATGAACCCTTGTTCGAACCACCAGCATGTTTGAACATTAGTTCAGACTAACTTGCAATGCGAGAATTCTGTAATTCAACTTTTGATAAAAGGGCAATTGAGTACTTTCTTGTATTGTAATGTACATAGACATGAGTGAGGTCGTTTGGAGATACACATTACGTACATTTCAATTTTTCAAATTTCCTTTGTAGAGAGAGAGTTTTAAAGAGAGAAAGTAGATCAAGCTATATTTCTTTGAATTTTTGTATCAAAATTTCAAGCTTATGAATATAATTGTTTCATTTTCAAGTATTTCTACTTTCATTATGTGTGAGTAGATCTTTTTCTTGGTTTCAAGGCAAGTCTCGTAGTTGATTTACATATATGCTAAGGTAATGTGCTTAATGTTAAATTCTCATGTGTGCAAGGATCAATTTATGCTTGATTTGAATTCATTCTTGATTATGGGTTGGGATTTCAATTAAATTCTAAATTTGTATAGTTTATGGATTTTGCCTATGAAATTCTACTTAGAATTATCATGCATCTTTATTGAAATTGTATGGTGATTGCTAATTTTAGATTTCATATGTAAGATCTATAGATTATGCATATAAGGTGTTCGATTTGAAATCTTAATCAGATTTTGTTCTTAAATTCTTGTTCAATTCAGATTTAGATTGTTCCAAATTGGTTTTATATAGAAAAATCTTCTGATCTACCCTTTTTGAGGTGGAGATTGAGTAAATGAATTCCTTGGAGTTTTACATAAATCACTATGAGCTTGTTTTAGATCCAAGACTCTCTTTAATTTGCTTTCTCAAAAAGTTTGCTCAATTCACCATTTCTAAAACCAATTCAATCTCTGTATTCTTTGTGAGGCCAAGTTTTGTCTACAATTTTTCCAAAAATTGTTTATTCACTGATTTTTACTTAAGGCTCTCTGTGGACACAATCCGGTACTTACTGGTTATTGTGCTTCAATAGACACCTTGCACTTGGGATCAAGCCAATATTAAACAACATTGGAATTGAGCAAGCATGAACCTCGAATGGGACCGAACGACCATTGCATTAGAAGATAAGATTGCTTACATCACAATCACATGTATAACCATCCTCTGACATATTTTGTGATATGTACCTATGAAAGTGCTACCTGCTGCTTCATGGTTTTGATAACTAATTAAGGGAATCGACCTATAAAAATCCCATCGTATGTCTGTGTTTTTTTTTTTAGTTTTTCTCCATATTTTGATTTTTCAATTGGTATCAGAGCTGGTCACCTTTGATTGTTTTTAAAAAAATTATTTTGGTGAGATTTGTACTTTTTAAAAAAAATTATGGAGAATTACAGAAAAGGTGGTCATCTACTAGACCTCCTCTACTTGACGGAACCAATTATGCATATTGGAAAGTCAAAATAAGGGCCCATCTGCAGTTTATTGATGACAGAGTTTAAGACTCTGTTGAAAGGGGTTAGACTTGTCCTATTAAGGTCTCTGCTGATAAGAGTACCACCATCCCAAAACCCGTTTCTGAATGGGATAAGAGTGAACTTAAGAGTAGTGGATGGAATAGGAAAGCAGTGAATTCTATATTCAATGCCGTCACTGCTGACGAGTTTCGAAAAATCTCAATTTGTGAAATTGCAAAAGAGGCTTGGGACATACTCCAAGTAACTCATGAAGGCACTAGTACTGTAAAGAAGTCTAAACTTCTTAAGTTGAAAATTGATTTTGAAAATCTAAAAATGGAAGAAGATGAAACTTTTGATCAATTTTATGCCAAGTTCAATGATAATGTCAATTCCCATTTTAACTTAGGTGTTATTATTTCTTCCTCTGATATTGTCAGTAAAATTTTAAGGTCTATTCCAGACTGATTTCAACCTAAGGTTACTGCTATTAAAAAGACCAAAGATATTGAATCCATAGAAGCAGAAGAATTGGTAGGCTCTCTTGAAAATTTGAATCTAATCTTTGCTCTTCTTAAAAACAAAAAGGTTTGGCCTTAAATACTGTGAAAGAGGAAGATGATGATTCAAATGACAAGTTGGATGAACTTGTTCTTCTTGCTAAAAAGTTTAAAAAGGTTTTTAAAAATCAAAAATCAAATAAGTTAAGCAAAATGAATTTTGAGAAGAACAAGAAGGAGAACAATTCTTCAAAGAAAGAAAATAGTTTTGAAAAGAATAATTTTGAGACAAAGTTTGAAAAGAAAAATAATTCAAAATTAATGAAGAGTGTGAAGTGTTTTGAATTTCAGGGTTTTGGACACATGGCTCAAGAATGTCCGATAAGATTAAGGAGAAAAGGAAAGGCTCTCAAAGTGACATGGGATGATAGTGACAATGAGAATCATCGGCCTCAGAATCTGAAAATGAGCAAGAACAATTCATGGCTTTTACTGCTTCTACACAAAGTTTGAAGAATGAAAACACTAAAAGTGATACTGAAATCAATGAAGCTAAAGATTAAGATGGGGAGGTACCAGATCTTCAAGGAACATATAATGAATTGTACAAAGAATATCACAAATTGTTGAGGCAAAAAGATAAGTTGAATGAGAAAGTAAAGTTGGGAGAAAATGAAAAAAAGAAACAAAATGTTGAGATAGATGAACTTCTCAAGAGGAATTCAAATATGGAAATGATTCTGCAATGCCTCTACTGCCTGCTTGGTGAGACTTTGGGCTCTTGTTGTTGCTAATTTCTTGTTGCATGATTATGGGGACTGTTTTTTGTGTGTGGCTTGTGGTTTTGCTATTGTGTGGGTTGTGGGCTAGAAATTTCCAGCTAGCCTTGTCAAATTCTATGCTTATATTTTATTTTGGTAGAACTCATTTAGCAGATTTACTGTTATGGGGGTCAATCTCTGCACAGTTTTATTTGCTGTTTTGTTGGAGTGGCTTATCCCTTTGTTGATTTAATTTGATGGACTAGCATGCTTCTTGTAACCTGCTGCTTAGCCTTGTCAATCTAGGATTGCTGATGCAATGTTCTGGTTGTTGATATTGCAATTCGAAGATTCTAATGCTAGATTTTCTGATTTACAATGTAGTCATGTGGCCACTAATTGTAGTTTATTATGGATGAGTTTAGTTGTGTATTTGGTATACTGTTTGTCACTGATGTAATTTGCTAGTTTGGGGAAATTTGCCACTGTGTTGAAGCTTTAGTGGATGCTCACTTTGTTTGGGTGGGGCTACTTCTGCTACAGGTTGTTTGATTGTGGTGCATTGTGGTGACATGACTAGTGCAGTCTGTTTTCGGTCAATGCTGTTATCTGATGCATGGATTCTGCTGTAGATTGGTTGTTGCTGGGATTACTAGTATTTTTTGATGGGGACTCTCTTCTTTGTGCTGCTGTTATATTTCTCTAGCCTATCTGATTGAAGTGAATTGCTTTTGATCTTGAACAGCAATTGGTTCTTGGATGTTTACTACTTTGTTTAGTGATGATTAATTGTTGATTTCGTAGGTGGTTATTGAAGACATGGAGCAGCAGGCAGATCATTTCCTCTGTATATTGGTGTTGGTTGATTGTTTATTGTTTCCAATCTATTCATGGTAGGTTATGAAGTTCTTTTAATAATTGATACTATATTCCAATTTGTTGCGACTATCGGGTTCCAAATGGTGGTATAACAATGTAATATGCTAATGCATTATTGCTATAGCATGGAGTAAAGATGTTTCAAGGTGGCTTGAAATCTTGGAAGTTCAATTGCTAACTATAAATCTTTACCAATGTGATGACTTCTTGATCGGTTTTTTTTTGGGGGGGGGATGGATTGCTTTGCTTGTCCTAGTGCAATGGTTTGTGTTGTTTTACAATATGGTCTTGCTGATGTATCCTTATGCCCCTTGAAAGTAGCTTAGTTGCCTAGATGTCTTCTCGAATCTCTCTGCAAGCCATAGGTTGTGGAGATACCTTTGGCAATGGCTGTGGTTACATGATTGCTCATGCTACTCTTTGATTGCTTTCTTTGGTTTCATTGCCTTCTAATATTTTTTGTGTGTTGATTTGGCATCATGTGTCATGTCATTTTGATGTCTAGCCAACATTGAAATGATCTGTTAAGCTATGATTTTAGCTTATGTTTTTCGCTAGCTTCTGGGGTGATAAGTCTGTGATATTTGTGATAGTTTTGGTTTCTCGATTTGCGTGCGAGTCTTTTCCAAGCTTATTGAGCTGATCTCATTGTATTTACAAGGGTATGCCACATAGTTTTTGTTTATTATCATATTATTAATTTTATTCTTTCTTACCTTTTGAAAAAAAAAAGTCATACATGATAAGTGATAAATGTTAGAATAGAAATTGTCATTACATTCAACATGCCCATGGCGTATATGATCATAACTGCATCAATCATATCACATTTGGCTCTTAGGCTATATATGTCACACAAACTTGATCAGCACCAGCAGGAGCTAAGCTCCGCATCAAAGCTAAACTCTTTTTCCAAATGATGATAAACACTCATTCTCCCACATAAGGCGCATCCTTGAGGCAAGACGCCTTTCCTAATTACGCAGTAGGCGCTAACTATTCCTCCACATCTGGAGTAAGACTCCTTTCCTTCAACTATGCATGAGGCACTGTCTTTTCTCATCTGGAGCAAGGCTCCACTCCCCAGTTATGCGCAAGGCACTAACTGTTCTTTTACTTGGAGTAAGGCTTCTTAGATCTCAAGGGCTAGGCTCCTTGACACTAATCCTAGACACAACATCGAGCCTATCAGTCACTCCCTCGTACTCATACACTAAGTCTATCTTGGTCGATGATGAGGCTCACTATGCCTAAGGCCAATTAGTTTGTCATCCATGTTATTCTGATCACGCTTGCATCCACACATGCAAATCAGCATATCACATCTGTGTGAGGCGTAAACGTAGACTTAGAGTGAGGCTCTTACACACATCCAACATCACGTAAACACATAGTTCAAACCAACTTAGGTCTGAATTACGTTGACCTGATCCCTTCATAGGGTATGTTGGCAGCTCCAATAGATAGCTTGAGTTCGATCACTTTGGTATTTATAGACTATCTTTCAATACACACTTAATTCTCAGCACACACCTATATATAAAGACTACATAAGTTTGCATACATATCTCTATTTTAGCTTTCCAGTACAGGTCTCATCCCTAGCGGAACTCATCTTTATAGAGCATTCCTAGTGGGCATCAGAAGTAGACTTAGTCTTTAAAATTGTATTAGAGTCAAACTAACATATAGAACCCCCTAGGATACATCACTGCCACATAGGCAGACATTACAAAAGATTGGCTTGTGTTATTGGTTCTGGTCCTGATAATTCCTTGGATTTTATTAGTTTATTAATAAATTTGATATGTATTTCTAGTTATTTTCCTTGACTTGAATTTGTCCTTTCAGATATATGTTTCTCTTATGGTAGCGATGCATTTGTAAGGATCTCATTAGCTTTTTCAGAAGCTTGGTTTTATATTGCTGGTTCAGGTCCTAACTTCTGACTATCTCTATCCTTTCTTTCATAATCCGTTGACTATGATAGGTTGAATTTTATCTTTACTAAGAGCGATCATATATGCTGATGAGGGGGGCAAACGACGAATTTGCTCTCAAGTTGCAGTCAAGCGTAGGACCGTATGGCTATATTTGCTCTTCCTTTCGTAATCCATAAAATATGATAGATTGAATTTTATCTTTAAGAGCGAACCTATAGATGTTGGACTATCCTAAATTGAGTATTTTCTTTAGTAATCATATCCCTCAGTTCATTAATCAATTTTGATCTGGATTTTGGTTGTTTCGTTCTATTTGAATTTAACTTTAGTGGGTGCATAGGTTTTTGTAGGTATTAAAGAAGCATGGTTAGTGATCTAGGGTTAAGTAACGAGTAAATCTACTTGTTCTTACTTAATTCTTTAGATAACTATTATAGATTACTTATTCATTGGTCCTTATTTTTAGATAACCATTCTTTGGATAACTATTTTATCGTTAACTAAGGTTGCAACTTAAGATAAACAAAGTCTCGTTCTTTAAATTTGGGCTAATTGGGCAATAGTATAAGGATGGGAGAGAGGAAGGAAATGAGTGAATTTAGACTGTGTCTATAATTACCCAAATAACTATAGCCCTCTTAAAATTTGGTAGTCCCTTATTAAAATCCATTGCGATGTCTGGCCAATTCTTAGTTGGTATAGGGAGTGGTTGGACTAGCCCTGGAGTAGCTACTGTTTCATACTTATTCATCTGACAAATATCACATTCCCTCGCCTTCTTTTTAATATATGGGTTTCATGCCTGGCTAGTAGAACTCCTTAAGAGCCTTTTGGAGAGTTTTTTAATAATAACCATGCCTGAGTTTGGGTTCATCATGTACATACTGTAGCTCTCTCTCTTTAATTGAAGTTACATTTGGAATATATACTTTTTGAAAATAATAAATCATGGTTAAGTGAAAAGTTATTCATATTGTTATTGTATGTTAATGTATATTCATGTATCTAGTGTATCTAGTATTTATGTATCTAGGGGATATGTACCATGCCTAGGTTCCTTGTATAGTGTTTATTGTATGTGTATATTGTATATGTATAAGTATCAAGAAGTGACCACCCATTTGGATGTGTCAAATCTTTTAGTAAATGAGTCAGGACACTGAGTATTTTTTTTTTCTTTGTGGATCATATATTTCAGAGACTCGAAAAAGAAACTGACAATTTCTTATCCTTGTGTTATGCTTAGTGTTGATGTTGGAAGGAAGAATATAAACGACCAAAACTAGGTCAGGTGAAAATTAACTTTCTTTTCTGAATTTCTTGTTCTCCTCTATATGTATTATCTAGTCTTTGCTTTACTTAGGTTATATTTTTGTTAGTAATGAATTTTTTGAAGCATTCTACTTCTAGTTGTTATTTCTTGTAAACACTCAAAGGTCCTGTTAATAAAATATATATGACACACAATGAATGCTCAATTGAATTTGAAGTGGATAGCCATACAAGGTAAATAGGATGACCTTACAATCTAATGTCGAACAATAACTTATTGGATTTTGATTTTAATCTAATAACATACATGGTTTATTGTTTTTTTTTTTTCCCTATTTTTCTTGTATTCAAATTGATTATTGGGTGCACTTTTTGGCGTGTAGGCAATGATTCTTCTAGCTTCTAAGGAAAAAGGAATTTTAATTAAAAAGCGATATGCTATTTTTAAAGATGATGGGACCCTCGCAAAGCTTAAAGGTTTCAAGACCAAGTGTAGAGGTGAGCCGACGCTCATTAAAGTTTTTTAGGTATCTCTATAAAATTCTGTGTTCACAATTTTGAAACACTTTGTTATCCATTTTGCGGGATTTATTAATTATGGTGTATGTATCAATTCAGGCACTGATTTTTTTAAGCAGGATTCATCCCTTTTCCTATTGATTAATCACTAGAACTTATCAATCTAAGTTGATTGAGATGATCATTCTTGCTCCCCCTTTATTTATTAGTCATAGTTGATTAAGTTTGACATTTCTTATGATGAAAGGAATATTGTTCTTTGGTAATGCGGGATAGATTTATGTCTAGCTGTAATTGCATGGTGATAGGTTCAAGCAACAGAAGTTTGGAATTTTTTTTAGCACTTAGCTTGTATTAACATTTTGTTTATCATGGAATATATCTTTGAAGGTGTAATGTCTATGTTCGGACATTTGGAGACAATCGATTTAATTGCAAGACAATTGCTTTTCAAGAATGATATGTAACGTATATTATATAAGAAGTTGCCTCTTTATTTTATGCTTGTTTACCGCTTAGCTTGATTTTACTTTCTGGCTTATTGTGGAATATTAATGTTTGAGGGTGCAATGTTTGTATTCAAACATGTTCACTCTAATATTGCTTTTATGCACTCATTGAAAACAATATATTCAATTGTGAGCAGTTATCATAGAATATGTTCTGTGTTTTACCATCTTGAGTTATGATTTAAATTGGGCATTTCTCTAATTTATCTAACAAAAAGGAGGCCATTTCTCTAATTTATCTAACAAAAAGGAGGCCATTTCTCTAGTATTTATGTTCCTCCTTTAGGTCATGAATATTGGACAAAAAATATTTGATATTTTTCATCAAGTGTTTTGACTTCCCTGATATTGTCAAGTGGAGTTAAAAGTTGAAATTTATTTAATTTTTGTAATTATTTTTGAAATGATTCAAATAGAGATTTAAGTTTAATAACCTTTAAAGGCACATGCCAATATGTGAGTCTATCTCCATCTCGCTGTTATGGAAAAACTAAAGCAAATTAGGAGAGACAATATATCCTAATTATGGGTTTGTTTATTTCTGTAGTAGTGAGTTAATATCATTTGTTGGTTTAACAATGTATCTTCTAATAGTTATTTTAATTCAAATGCTGGTTTTTTGCATTGCTTTCTTTCTATTTTCCTTTGCTTCTGGTTTGGAACTCAAGTTAACTGTTTGCTAGAAGCTTCTGTTGCTATGTACATTGTTGTGTGTTGTTGATATCATTTGTTGCTAGTTGAATTAGAGCATTAACACTGTTGATATTTCCTGGTTAGACTATTGCTTTCTTGAGTAGACAATACTGTGCATTTTGGTGTGGGCTGGTGGCTACTGTTGAAGATTGGAATTATTGAGTTTGATTTCTGCTTGAACCTATGTGCTTATTGCTAGTTCCTACTTGTTTAGCTTTTTTTATTTATTTTGGGATACAATTGAAGTTTGATGGGGTGCTATTGTCGATCGCTATTCTAATATTGTGCAGAGCATGGTCAACACCTACTAATTTATGACTATATTGGAAATGGGAGCTTGCATGATATGCTACATTTAGCCGATGAAAGGAACAAGATGCTAACATGGAATGCACTTGTTAGAGCAGCACTTGGCAATGCTCGAGCTTTACGGTATGTTATATGTGTATGAGTTTCATCTTCCTATCTCTCTTGAGGTTTCATTTCTGAATAAGGGCTTTTTCTCTAGGTACTTGCACGAAGTGTGCATGCCTTTCGTTGTATATAGGAACTTCAAGTCAGCAAACATTTTGCTTGATGAAGATCTCCACCCTCACTTGTCGAATTGTGGTTTAGCAGCTTTAACACCCAATACGGAGCGACAGGTAAATTGATGGACCTAGCACTTACTGTTGGTATTACTTATGGAAGTTGTGTGCCTATTCGAGAGATTATATTGAGCACATCTGTGCCAATGAAGTTCATAGATTTTTTTTTGTTCCAAAAGTGGGTATAAAATTTTTTGTCATGTTGATAATTCAGAATTCCAGTGCAAAATCTAATGGCTTTATAATGGCTTCTATGGAGATATTAAACAACCACAAGCAATAAATATAACCAAATAGCAATAATTAGATTAAACATATAAAGACACGATTTAGCAAGAAAATCTTAGAACTACTCTAGGTAAAAAGCCGAGTTTACTAGGTGACTAACCCAAAAAGCAATCCATTAGAAAAATATCTGTTACAAGTGTTATCTTGATTATAAGATCGGCTAGAGCCCCTTTAGTAAGAAAAATTTTGCTAAAAAAATTGACTTTTGAACCAAAAGTTTCTAATTCGATTTAAAAAAAAAAAGTAACTTTTTAAGCATTTGATAAAATGTTGATATATATATATATATATATTTTAAACAGATTTTGCCAAATTTAGTAAAAGTTGAGCTTCTCTAAATGGTTAAAAATTAAGCCATTGAATTTTTGAAAACATTGAGCCTACCAAAGCTCTAGACCACTTCCTTACTTAAATCTACTCTCGTTTGTTAGATCCCACGATACACAGATGGCTATGCAATTGCCTCCACTTATCAATTTTTTTTAGAACCCACCAAGTCTTCAAACGGCACTTGCTAGAATCAACAAGTGTTCAACTTTATTCAAGAACAGTGAAGATATGTTCGATATTTGTTATAACCCAAATATATATATATATATTATTTATGTTTTATTTATTTTTTTATGTGTGTTACAGTTTTATTAGAATTAGTTTACTTAATTTAGGATTCCTATTCAATTTAGATTTCTTTCAGATTTAGTTAGGATTCTTATTCATTTTAGATTTCTTTTTAGATTTAGTTTAGAACTCTCTTATTTGTTTCCTACTCAATTTAGGATTAGCTCATTAGTTTTCTACTTAAATTATGACTACTTTGTTAGCTTATATAAGGAAGGTAGGACAACAATTTTCTTTAGTTTTTATTACTTAATAAATCAGAATTTCTCTGTGGAGATCTTATTCTTTTAGATTTCATATTCTAAATTTTTTTTATGTTGAATCAAATATTCTTTTGCCCACGTGAATGATATCACAACTCATTCATCACTTGTTCTGCGTTAGAGAGTTATAGGATTGTGATGACTTATCCTGATTTATTTTTACACTTGCACCGTTGGACTTCAGGTGAGTGGCTGCCTTGCTACTATTAAAATTTTAAATTGATCCATGCATGTATGTTTCTAAGGGTGGATTTTTGTGAAATATTATAGTGAAAATATATTTATGTTGGATAAGAAATTTTATATTTTATGCTATTGAGCATAAGGAAAATTTATTTACTTTGTTCAGTTTGATTTTATGGGATTGTGATGAAAAGATTATATTGTGGTTATTGGAATTGGAATAAAAGCTTAGGGGACAGGCTCCTTAAGTAGTGTGACTCTGGCAACTAGGGAACAGTCCCGTGAAAACTATGGTGACCCTAGTTTTCAACAATTGTAGGAACAGGCTCGTGAAAACCGTGGTGACTTCAATTGGATTGGCTTAGGAAAGAACCTAGGAGCTAGACTGGGTGACTCTAAGTGCGATGTTGGATCCAACGAGTACTGCCGATGAGAAAGTATATTGGCACATTTTATATTTAATTTCCATATATCCACGGATTAATGTTTGTTATCACTGTTGTGATTGATGGGGTGAATTATGGATGTTATTGCACTCTAATGTGCAGGTTTTGAAATTGTTATTGATTATGCATGGACATGGTTACTTGGGAATTTTATTGATTAAATTGTTTATTTGAAATTTATTATTTTTAAATGGATATTATTATTTTTGGCTTGGCAATCCATTCACTGGTCTTTTAGTTCACCCCCCCTTTTAACATTTTCCAGGTGAGCATGGAAGAAATTAGACATGGACTCTGGCAATTGGGACTTGGAGTTGTGGCCTCTTAGGAAGAAGTCTTATGATTATTTTATGGATTTTATTTTAGTAGTTGGATTAGGTTTTTGATGAATTAGAATATTTTGATTCTTGACATCTAGCTGTTTTGAGTTTGGAATGTTAGTAGAACATTCCTTTAGTTACTTTGATTTTAAATAAAGAGAATACTTTATTATTGAAGTTTCTTAAGTTGATTTTGGTTGAATAAAGGTTTGGCTTTCGTGTCCCTTAAGCCAAGGCTTAGGGTACTCAGCCGGTTACATCCTTAAATGGGGTGTGACAATGTTCCTCAATAAATCTCCAACTCTCAAAGGAGTGATCTCACAAGAATATAAACTCAAGCTTTTCAATATCTCTATGGAGTATTCTCCTAATGATATCAATTTTATTTTGCTCTTTTCTTTCACCATTCTCTCTCTTTATATAGAATAAACATAGAGAGGAACCTGAATACAATTTGGTGTGGGAAAGCCAACCAGTTAGAAATCCAAGCAACTAAGAATAGGAATAGGAATAGGTAATCCTTCTCCTAATGTGGCTCTGAGTGTTCTATGCAAATATAATCCTGAAAGGAAACAAATCAGCATTAAAAACAGAAAATAACTAAAATATTTTTTCTAGGGTTCAAGCTATGATCAAATAGTTATCAAATTGGGTAACTAGTTGCTCCATAGTTCGAACTCCTATCAAACAATGATTGAACATCATATCTAGATTGTTTATTTACCCCCTCAAGTTCTTTAATTTGAAGGAGGTTATTTCAATGGTTTCAGATTCTCAGCTGAGAAGTTAGGAGGAAACTGAATTACAGCAAGCATGGGGTGAATTTGTGGGGAGAAATTCGTTGTTCAAACTACTATCAAATAGCTATCAGACTATCATCAAATGTATTTCTAGATTTTCTTCAGTTTTGCTTCAAGTTAAACCGAGGAACGAACATCAAGAAGATTCGATTCTAACTTTAATGCAAATACAAATACTTGATTTTAGAATGCAAATTTCCAGAACTATAAAATGTAAACCTAACACAGAGAAAATATCAACAAAAAACATTATAATTTTAGAATGATCCTATTTGTAAAGTGGTATTAGGCTATCAGAACAATGAACATTAGGAATTATAGGTTTTATGAGCAAAGTGAGCCCAAATTATTTACTTCTCACAATGTGGCTGTCAAATTTATGTTGTTTTAAACACCACCCCCCTTCCTTTGACATGTCTGCTTGATAAGTACTATCACACTTGCCCATGTCCAATTGGGGAACCCACCTTCTTCGGTGCGGATGATGGGGGGACACTTCAAGCTTGGAGATTTTGGTTTTTCTTTTATATGCCTATTTGACATTTGGTTGCTATAATGCTCCACAGATTTCATCAACCCAAATAATTGGTTCATTTGGTTATAGTGCTCCTCAATTTGCCTTCTTTTTACACTGTAAAAAGGAACGTGTATAGATTTGGGGTGGTGATGTTTGAGCTGTTGACTAGTCGGAGACCACTGGATAGATAAAAAATGTCATAGATGATTGAACAGTTATGTTAATTTCTTTATAGTCTCATTTTTGCTTTCTTCGTTCACTGATGTTTGCTTTTTATGTCTTTCTCCTTCCATGTGGTTCTTGGGTTGTTTAGTTCAAGGGTGAGATCAGAATAGTCACTTATAAGACGGGCAACTCCTCAACTTCATGACATCGATGCCTTGAAAAAAATGGTAGATCTTGCACTGAATGGCATGTATCCTGCAAAGTCCTTGCCACATTTTGCTGATGTCATTGCTCTATGTGTTCAGGTAATGGTCTTTCTAGATGTCAAGCTAAAAATTAGATATTTAAGCTTTTAGATTTTAATTCTTACAAGGGCAACAAGTTTGGATTTTGATAGCCCATTTGTTTTAGAGCAAACTGATCTCATGTCCTGAAACTTATGCAATTGTCTAAGGGAATGGTTGTCCGAAATTTTAGAATTTGACAAGTTTTGATGAGGACATTGCCAAAATTATTGGGCTTCAGATTTCATTTTATGTTTTGTTGGATTATTTTTGTTATTTTGGATTAGGGGTTTATGGGCTTAATCCATAGACGTTTGCCCTAGGATTTTCTTATGTATTTGCTTGGTTGAAGATTGATTGTCAGACTGAATGATTTGAGTTCTATTGATATGTGGCGTGTTTGTGTTGGAATTTTGAAGAGAACAAATATATATACAAGACATGCATCATATAATTTTTTATTTCATGGAGCACTTCTCTCCAAATACATAGATTTATAGAACACCTCTCTCCATGTTTAAGACCTATTTTAGTGGGCTACTTCAGGCCACTTAAAATTTCTTTTGGTGCCAACTTTAGGCCAACTTTCAAATAAACCCTTCTAGCATATTTATACTTGGAGCATAGATCTTTCTAGAATGCATCTCCACAAGCCCTTTTAAACTTTCTAGGTGCATGATATGTTAATAACATCATACATGAATAGTTTAGTTGTAATACATAGAGCTCATAAATTATAGATTATCCAAATATGCATTAATTTCAATAGTTTGCCTCTATTCTACCCCTTTTAATCTTTCTTCTATTTCTCTTTTGCTTAAATTTTCTTTTCTTTGCTTTCTTAATTGTTCGGCACCAATTTGGTATTACAGCTGAACTCTTAGAAACTCAGTAAATTTCCTAATCTAAAAGCCCTTTACTGGTCAACCCATAAAAAGCCTAAAGAGTAGCAAGTAACACCATCCTCTGGCATTAGAACATCATCATTGTCAAAAAACATTGTTCCAGTATAAGCCCAAGTAGTCCATGACATTGACGATTACTTCAAACCACCCTTGCCACTACCAGACATTTTAGTCTCATCTCTAACTGCCAATAACCCTAGACGACCCCAGTGACAGTATTGGCCACCCCAAACGGCCATCCTCATTCCCGATGACTTTCAACCAACCAACGAAGAACCTTAAACCCACCAAAACAAATGCTTCATTGCAAACACTCCTTAGACCAACAACTAGCCACACTTCAATTAACAGTGTATTTGACCTTTCATTTCAGTATCCTATGTGCCCTAAATTTAGTTCCAAATCTAGAATAGGAATAACCGATGCTAGCAATGGAATATTTTGTTCCAATAGTGGACTATCACATCCAATCTGGGATATCATATTCTAATTTTCAAAATCGACATAGAGATATCCTATCCAAAAATAGGGATATCCTATTCGTGGACAAGAATATCATATCTTAAATCTTTGGGACACTTCCAAACACTCCAAGACATTTTAGGACACCTCTTGGACCTAGGGATGTCAATGGGACGGGTACACGAGGGTATCTGACTTGACCGAACTCGATAAAAACCCATTGGGAAATACCCTAATGGGATTGGGATGGGCTTGGGATTAAAATTTAATTCTCATGCGGGTTTGGGATCTAATACCCGATACCCATTAATACTTATAAGGTACCCAATACCCGATACTTGTAGGGTGTCCGTTAAGTACCCGCTTAATAAAATAAAATTTATATTTATACATTTAAAATGTTATCCCTAAAATAAAATTTTTGAAAATTTTTAGCCAAGGTCATTTATGAACTTTCGCTCATGTTTACCCTAACATAACCCTAGTATATAATGTCATATACTAGTAGCCGCAACTCCCCAAATTTGAAAAGCAAACACCCTTTAGTCTTCTCTCCCGTCACTTACAATCGTGCTGTTGAAATCGCCGACAACCATTGTTCCTTTCTCCAACTCTCCAATCAGTAGGTGGCCTTTTTCAAGTGAGTCTTTTTTTTTTTTTTTGAGATTGATTTATTTTGGAATATTTTTTTGAAAGACTCTATGTATAAAAATGTTGCAACTGCCCACGTCTTTTTGCATCCATAAGTTCTCGGCTTCAAATCCATGCTGTCCGCCCTGTTCGTTCAACCAATCTAACTTTAATTTTTATTAATTTGGATAGTAGAGAAATTATTCATAATTATAAATAGCCTTGGACATGAATATTGGTATGATTGTTTTTTATGGGTCAAACTTAATTTTACATGTATACATTCAAGTCAATCATAGCGTAATCTTCCTGGTGTGCAAAAAAAAAAAAAAAAACTCTTTTTTTAGTTTAAATTATCTCCATTTTCTTTTTAGTAGACTTTTCCAATTTTTTCATGAAACAGTTTGAGTTGCTGGTATCTTGCTTGGACTAATGGTTTGTAACTTTGATGCTTTGTTGACGGTTGCTCTTGGTTTTGTTGGGATGATTCTTTGGAACTTGTTTAATTTATGATTTGTTGTGTGTTATTTTCACATCTCATGAATTGTTCCATATTGGGTTTTTAATTTTTTTATGAATTGTGATTCCTATTTTATTGTGATTCTTATTGTACTGTTTCACGGGTTTGCTCATGTATATTTTGTACATTTATTTTTACTATTTAGAGTATATATCTTTTACCTTTCCAAAAAAAAAAAATAGAGGTCCTTTGACCAATGACTTTGTTTAATTTAATAAATTTAACATTTTTGTGACTATTTTTTTTTTATCTTTGATCTTAAATCGGGTATTTAACAGATACTTAACATGTAATTTGACCTATTAAATATAAACGGGTTTCGCGAGTTTGAGACGGGTTTTAGGGTTTTGGGACGGGACGGGTTTCGGATTTCAATTAAAAAAATAAACAGGTTTGGGACGGTAATGGGAAGCAAAAAATAAACAGATTTGGTAATGGGATTGACTAATTAGGCGGGTACCCTACCTGTTTACATCCCTACTTGGACTTACTTTTCGATGAATTAGTTTTTTTTTTTTTTTTCCTCTTTGGTAAATACATTATCATTTACAATAGCTTCTTTTTTGTCAATGTTGTGCTTCCTACTAGCCCATATTTCTCTCACTTTCACCAAAATTTCACCCACAATTATGTTCATACAACCATCCTATAACCCTATTGACTCTCTTAGCCCTTTATTTAAAAAAATGCTTTGTCCCCAATTTTTAATTGAATGACTAGCATTTGGTTTCTACTTTGATATTTTAAATATTAGTATTTGTAGTTTGGATTTTGGCAATCTCCTCCCCCCCCCCAAAAAAATAAATTTAAATAAATAAATTCAAAAAATTCAAAAAATAAAAAATAAAAAATCATATTGCTTGAGTTATTATGATTGTTCTCTTGCATAGTTTGTTCAATGACTTCAATTTTGTAAGTGGAGTTAGTGTTACATGCATTTGCGTATTACTTGTCTTCTAACGTCTGGTATGGGTAATAATAAGGATACCCCAGGGAGATGCTCAACTAGCCTAGCTTCTTTTCAAAAAAAAAAAAAAATGCAATCTTTCTTCTTGGAATGGGAATGGTGGAGTAATGGCTTCATCTCACCATTCTAAGCTCCCACTTGTACCATTACAAACTATTATCTGAAGAATCTGAATGCCGCTACTTTGTTAGTAAAGACCCTCTTTCCTAGCCTTGGAAGAAGAGGACCGTGTTTGGGTAAGAGGGGATCACCCACTACCAAGTTCGCCTCTACGACTACTACTACTACTATTACCAGAGTCCATGCTTCTTTGCTTAAGCTCCCTGTTTTGTGGGCTGGTAGGCTTTCCAACTTTTGTGCCCTCCTCAAATCTGGTTTATATTTAAATGGAACTGTATATATATGTGTTGATGGGTGTGTTTTGTTGTTACAGATTTGTTCTAAGTGGATTGAGGAGTTCCAAAGAAACTAGGTTTGTTTGTTTCTTAAATTTCTTATTGCTTATTCTTTGTAAATATCATTTTTATGAGTATTTTTTTCTTACATATTGGTCAATGAGAAGTGATGCCCAGTTTTGTTTTGGGGTTTCTGTAATTTATATGCCTACTATGATAGGGAAAATTGGTAGGGTTTCTAATACTTGCCTACAACTCCTTGATCTTGTTTCAATTCTATTTTCCTTCAGATTTTAATTGCTAAATCTGATCGGGTTCATTGATTTTTTCTTTTTTCCTTTTTTTTTTTAATTTGTTTACTTGTGTTTCTGTTTACAATTTTTATTAAATGTTTTAAAGCTTGTGCAAAATACACACAAAAGCCTTTATAGAAACATTTCAAAAAGGAACTATAGTGCATGTAACTGCACTAATATCTGTTTCTTACACAGGCAGTATGATTAATGCCCAGAGTGTGGTTCAACATATGATTTCGAGTTAATTTAGTTTGTCTTTTGTTTGGAGGATTTTTGCTAAAGAAGAATATTATTGTGTTATATACATATATATTGTGGGAAAAGGGTGTTTGTATGATATTTGATTTGTGTATAAAACAACATGGTGGACTATTTTGTTAGATGCCCATTTTGATTAGGTGCTTTGGTTTGTTGGTTAAGGTTGTAGCGGTCCAAGGTCTTCTTTTGTAGGGTTCTTTTAGGGTTTTGGTTGAAGGGTGATTAACATGTTCATTCTTGCTCCATTGCCCCTTTCTAACTAGCCTATGCCTGATGATGTTCTTTCACATGCTAGGATACTTGTTAGACTAGGTATCAAAACTAATGCCATTTTAATGTTTATGTGTGGCCTTGTAAATTAAGACTTGGTTCCTTGAAGTTGTCATTTAAGAGATTTGATCATTTTTTCTTTTCATTTTTCTTCAATTTCAAGCTGATTTTGCTTTTGGTTCACTAGTGCTTGTTCATATGTATTTGTTCATATGAATTAAGATATAGGGAAAGGGAGTGAGTTTTCCTACTTAGCAGTTGAGGTGCAATGGGGGGCATGTATTGGAATTCACTTTCACACTTGTGACTTATTTAATTGGGCCCTAACTCTACAGACTTCTACATGCAAAAAATTGATGCTACTGTTTTACCATAGTTTTTAGTCATATTCTCTAAATGAACTTTCTGTTAACATTATAAATATCATGCATCTTTGACATTAGATATCAATTAGATTGGACTTCTTTTCCTATGTAATTGGGTTCTATGCTGTAAGGCTTTTGTGAATTTTTTGTTGTAATGTGTATTGACCTCCAGTGGATGTGATTAGCAACTCAATGTTCATGTCTATTTAGGAGCTCTAATTTCCTACAAGGTTCCTCTTAGTTGTGCTATAGTCTTTTAAGAATATAGTCTATCTGTGATGCCTCATCTGTGGTTTGATGGTGGTTCACTTCTTGCTGTTGTGTGGTGCAAGGCTCTTGTGAAATTTTTGCTGTAATATGTATTGACCTCCAACAGATATGATTAGCAACTTAATGTTCATATGTATTTAGGAGCTCTAATTTCCTACAAGGTTCCTCCTAGTTGTGTTATAGTCTTTTAAGAATATAGTCTATCTGTGATGCCTCATCTGTGGTTTGATGGTGCTTTACTTCTTGCTATTGTGTGATGCTTGTGATGCCTTTGGGAATTTGCTGGTTGTTGTTTTGTACTTTTGTGAATAAGTTTGAATGGTGGTTGTTGCTACTGTATCTTTGGTTTACTTTGCGTTGTTAATTTGAGGCTCTTAAGTTGTGTTTATACCAGTTTGGTGATAGTGTCCTGTGGACTGATGTAGTGTCTTGCATTTTGTTAAAAGGGGATTTCCATGTTTTGTATGATGGAGTGCTATTTCTTGCTGGTGATGGGATCTGATTTGGTATAGGTCTTAGACGCATTGTTGATTGTATCTAATTGCGAATATGGAGCTGCTATTTTTTTTTTTTTTTGGTAATTGAATATGGAGCTGCTATGATTGAGTGGTTGCCGTGTTATGATTAAGCGTTTGTGACGATCTAGAATTTTAATTCTTGCTTTAGTTATTTTTTATTTTTTTAAATCCAATAATAAGAAATTCTGTTAATTTAAAATTTTGAAACATTAACTAAATGTCGATTTTATTGCTGACCCAAAGACTATGTGAGGATTGCTTTTGATATTTGAATATTTTTTTAATTACAAATTCATAGCTTCAAATAAAAAAAAATTGAAATAAGTTATTAAATAAAGTACTAATATATATATGACATGAAGCATTAGAAAACAAAAGCTAAAGCTGCCCATTATATAAGAATAATATAACTTAAGGCGGTCTGGGTTAATGGGTATGTGGAGTTAGAAGTTTAGTTTGATTTGGATTCTAATCCTTTTTCCTTTAGGATTCTACTAACTAATAGCTAGTCTAGGTATACATGTATATATATATATATATAGCATGGGTTCTTCAGTAGTAAAGAAAAGGAATTAGGAGAAAAAAAAAAGAAAAGAAAAGAAAAGAAAAAGTGATGGTAGCTTGGTAGTGGCAATGCATTAGTCCAAAAAGTTTGCTTTTCAAAACATTGTTTCTCATTTTTTGTAAATTTATTTGAAATAAGGGTAGAGTTAAATAAAAATTAAATTTGTTTTGTGTGGTTTAATTTTGTGAATTTTTGTGATTATTTGGTTTATTATTACATGATAAATTATGTAATTGTGGCTGTCTTGTGGATTCGAAAAGCATATATAGTTGATTTTGATTTTGAGAAATTAAAATTTAGTACAAAAAAAATTAATTTTTAAAATTTGTGCTTTAATATGGAGTTGAATAAATAAATAATTATTTATTCATTGATTTTATGATTTTGGTTTTGGGTTGAGAGAGGTATTGGGATAAATAATTGGGGCTAAAAGCTCTGCTAGTGAAAGACTAGGAATCTGCGCAGAGTTGGATATCGTGTCTAGTAGACTAGTAACCTATGAAGCATTGATGAGTTGTTATTTTTTGGTATCCTATGGCTAAGGTATAGATTGACTAGGTAGCAGTACCTAACCCGATAATTAAGAATATGGTTTTGTTAAAATAATTTATTTTATTTTACTTCGTGTTCAAAATATTTAAATTTAAATTTAAATATTTTTTTATATATGATGTATGTTGACATGACACGTTAGAAATTCATGTTAGGACACCCGTGCATGATTTATTTAATTTTTAATTTTCTTCAAGCAGTTAATTATTTTTGTTAAAGAAACCCAACAACACATAAGAGTAGGGGCCTCAACCTTAAAACCTAGGTGTTAAAGTGAGGGACGTCCATCTCTTATAAGGGACAAGTAATTTTTACTTCAGGCCGATGTGGGACAACATCTAACAGCCTTCCTCATGCTAGCCCACATGGACATAGGCTTAGCGTGGACTATGGTGAGGCCCAATTAAAAGCCTGCTCTGATACCATGTTAAAGAAACCCAACAACACATAAGAGTAGGGGTCTCAACCTTAAAACCTAGGTGTTAAACACTAAAAACTAAAAACTAAAAACTAAAAACTATAAAAATGAAACTAGAGGTAAAAATAAGAATGGAACAAAATTACCCAATGCCTTGAGTAGCTTTGTCGTTGTAGTATAGTGGTGAGTAATGTTGCCAATCCTTGCTCCAAGAGTTCAAAACACCATTGCTTGTCAAAGATCCCCGGCAACGGCGCCAAAATTGTGCTTGTTTTTGCTTAATTACCTCACTCTCAAATGTAAATAAAGATGCAAATTCAGCTTTCAAAGGTGTTGAGTAAGGAAAATCAAGACAAACTCCCCCAAGTGCAAGGTTTCATTGTAGCACAATTAACTAGTGAGAACCAGGTCATATCCACAGGGATCTAGGGAGCAAAATCATGTTTGAATCAAACGGATTAAAGAGGCAAAACATGGCTCACATGAATGGTAAACATAATTGAAAATCTGGTTTGGAATTTTTAATTAGTTTGGAAATGGATTTTGAAATGAAAACTAAACTTAATTAAAACTTGATATTAAAAAGATGGGCAAGGCAATTCCAATGCCTATCCAAATCAATCTCAAAATACCAAGAGTGAATAGATCATCAATTTTAGTTGCTCTAATGTTTGGAGAAAATTAATTTCAAATGATACAAGCCATGGATCAAACAAGTGATGTGCATAAGCTATCATGAAAACTATAGAAGATCTAACTCTAGCAACTCCCATACATATTTGCAATAAGAGTTCTGAATTTAGCAACTTCTATGAACTCATTGATAGAATATGTAAACAAATGTTAATCGGACATTGAACCATTGATTTCAAGAATAACAAGACACAACTAAGATTGATAACCAAAGAACTCAAAATTAATCCATTAAGAACGGCATCTTGGAAATCATTGGACAGGTCATTATCCTTGCCTTAGCCCAAGAAGAACTAGCCGATCATCTTAAGAAAATGAAGAACAAAAATGAAAAACAGAGACATGAACTTCAAAGCTGAAAAATGTAATTCTCTCTTTAACTCCAATTGAAATCTAATTACAAGAATGAAATTAAAATGTGCTGTAGAATTCAAATCTAATTACAATAATTTGAAAATGAAAATCAGATTTGAAAACAAAAAATTGCAGAATCCGAAATCAGAGAATGAAGAAGGAAGAAGATGAAGTTCCTCTCTCGCTACCCTCGCTGCTCTCCTTCTCTTTCCTCTCGCTTCTCTCTCCTCTAACCGAATGTTCTGTCCCTCTCGTTGGTGTGGGTCGTGTGATGCCATCATTCCCCAGTCTTTCTCTCTCCTCCAGATTGCATCCCCCCCCCGAATCTGTAAAAATCACGTGGAGTCTGTTTTCTGCCAACGGTCCTAGTATTCGAATACTGCTTGGCTGTATTCGAATATGCATTTCCTCCAGAAATTCTATGAACTCTTTTTGACAGCATTCGAATGCTTTGGCACTATATTCGAATGTTCTCCTCCTTCCAGAATTCAACTTGTTCAGCAACTGGAAATTCTTCTTCTGCTCCCATGACTTTACTCAACAAATCCATTTCAACAGATGTGCTTCAGCATCTCCTTCTTTGCATTCTTAATTTAGCTCAAATTGCTTCTCTTTATGGCACAATTCAACACATGTTCCATATTCTAAAGATGTGGATAAATTCTGCACAAAACACCTGTCTTATATCAATTATGTCATGTATAAAAGTGTATTTAAGTGAACAAATGTGTAACAACTCAAGCCCAATCACACCCCCCAACTTAGACATTGCTAGTCCCTAGCAATGCTTAAAGAAGGAAGGCTACCTTTAAAAACAATCAACATTTTCATGTTATGAAATTGCACATCTGTGAAAGACACATCTAAAGATAGCATCTTCAATTCTAAATGGATAATAAGTCATAACCATGGAATGTTACTCAATACATCAAGCTAAGAAATTTAAGCTAACACTCCTAGAATCATGAAATTAGGTATGGTATGTGAAATTTGCTAAACACTTGATCCAAGCATGAAAATTCAGTTCTTAACCTGTTAACTCAACATAGATCTCCATAATCAAACTCTATCCTAAACTTTGAATCATATTACTTCCCAAAGCTTCAACTTCAAAATCTCACCTTGGAATTCACTCACAAGAAAATGAAGCACACAAGGTTCCCCTCAAGATGCCCCTTTTTGTAAAGAATAAACGTAAATCAAATTCTAAGAGGGTGCATCTACAAGTCAAAAATGTTCAATCCAATAAAGAAAAGGACTTGGCATAACTCCATGAAAGAATAGTGCAGTAAGGTTATTTTAGAATTTTCACTATACCCCCCAATTCCTAAATTTCACAATTGAATGATAATTCTTCCAAAGATCAATTAGGACTTGCTTTTGGTTGTAATGGGGCCATGAGGTTTGATGAGGTAGTTGAAAGGAGGATTAAAGAATTCAAAAAGAATTGGAACACTGAAATCAGTTTTTTTTTTTTTTTTTTTTTTTTTTTTTTTTTTTTTTTTTTTTTTGCGGAGATGTATCTAAAAGTTGAAACTCATAATCGAAACAGAGTTTTCTGAATTTGGACATCACCATATCCTCTTATCATTCTTTTTCTTCCATCAATTTTTCTATCCTCACCCCAAAAATCCCAAAATGTTGTTCATTGCTCTTCCTTAATATTTTCAGTGTATTCCAATCTGTTAGGGAAGGCTAAAGAGCATTCATAATGGTTAAGGGGATGATGTGGTAAGAATAAAGAAGTATGAATGCTCTAATAAAGCTCAAACTTGGCTCCAAGGATAATGTTCATCAAAGAAGAGGAAAATTTGTTTTTAAGCTCAACAGATAAGAAAAATGGCCTGATATCATTTCCTTGGTTTCATTTCATTCAACCATAAAAACTAAGAACCAAGAATCAAGTTCAATTCCTCTACAACTTCACAAACACCCAAAGCAAAGTATTGTAATTGGAGTTATTGAAGAAAATGAAGTAAAGAAATGTTTAAGCTTTTGATAAGCTCTAGAGTAATTGCATATCTCTCATAAACAAAGCTTAAAGGCTCAAAATCTCACTTCAGGTTTAAGTCTCCACTATGGCTGGGAAATAATGCAATCCATTGTTCAATGAAGAAACTCATTCACAAATGCCCATGTCTAAGTTGACAAGTTAAGAACTAACTCTATCCATACTAATTCAACCATTAAGCAAATTAAACATAACAACTAATTCAAATTCCAAACTGAAAACTCAAAATCCAGCAATCAGCATCAAGGTACATTCTAAGTTATAGCTTGTCATGCATTTAAAACAAAAGAGCTCATCTCAACTAGACAGATCACAACACCACCCCAATGCTCAAAATGGATTTCCAACAAAATATCATCCAAATTTAGAGTTCAAAGTCATTCAAATTCAAAGTTAACAAAATCAGAAAATAAAACAAAGGAAACTATTTTCTAAGGACAAAACATGGCTTTAAATTTTCCTAAAATTCATTCACAAATTTTGGCTTTATGGCTCAAGGACAGCAGGCTTCAATGGTCTGGAGGTGTCATATAATCTTCAGGGGCAGCTGGTTCATGTAACCCTTCCAACATTTCCAGCATTTGTTGATGATCAGCATCCTGTTTGTCCTTTAAATTCTTCAGCTCAGCTGCCATCTCCATTTGCTGATCCTTCACCTCCTTCAATAATGCATACAAGCTTTGAAGGGTCACCACTTCAGTTCCTGATTGCTCCTCAGATGGCTGTTCTTTCTGTGAGTCTACTGCTACCTTCCTTGCTAATTGCCCTTTACTCCTCTTCATTGAAGTTTGAGCAATTCGAGTAGCAGGTTTCACTGTCTCCATTCCACTCTTTTCCTTCACCCCATGACCTTGCAGAATTTTAGTTATCAACCCTCCAAAAGGCAAACTAGAATTCACCTCTGGTTTTACAATTGCTCCAGTGATTATGTTCCAAATGTGCTTTGTTAAGTCAATGGGGATATCTAGGAGAAGCCTTCCAATCATCTCAGCTTGTGGTAAAGTCACAGCTGAGACATAGGCATGAGGTAAAATCTTTGAACAGACCAACATGTGCAACACTTTACTCTTGTCTGTGAGATCCCCTTTTGACAATCTAACTCCATTCCATTGAGCTTGAGGGTTTCCAGAAAGCAACTTTACCAAATTTTCTTTTTTAAGTTGTTCTATCCATTCAGCTTGCTGTTCCGGATCAATAACCATAGACTGTCCAAATGGTAATCCAGCATACATTGCAATAGTTTCAGGTGTCAGCAATATTTCTTTCTTCCTCACATTGGTCTTAATCTCAATTTTTCCTTTCTTTCCTTTCACAGCATTAGAATAAAATTCCCTCACCAGAGGTACTACTGCTTTCTGACTCACAATAACCCAATCAGTCCATCCCCTCATGTTAATCATGTCTACTAATTCATAAGGGGGATCAGAATAGTCTTCAATGTTGATACCCCTCTCACAAAGGACAGCCCTCTTAGAATACCAATTAAGGTATCTATCTTTTGCTACTTCATTGGCAAACCTAGGATTAGAGTAAGGTGTTGCAGAAGTCCCTTCACCAGGAACTTCTGTTCTTGGAATGTCAGCTTCAACATTGACATCCACATTGGTGTCGTCTGGGGGTTGTTCAGGTTCAATGGTTGGTTGGTTTTCAGTGATAGGAGGAAGTGTAGGAGATTGGGGTTGGGCACTTAAGTCTACAGGTTCATAGAAAGAAGATTGAACAGACCTGGCACCTCGCATAGCTTCCCTCAATCGCCGACTCCATCGCCTTGGCCCTGGTGCAGTCAACTTCTTCTTCATCCTTATTCCCTCCAAACCTCGGATTGTTCTTCTTCAATCTGCTCAGAAAACCCTAGCCTCGTATTTGTCTTTCAGGAATCCCAAATCTCTGTTTTGCAACCTTTTTGATTTGAGTAAATGGGGGGAACTTAAGGAGTGTGTGCTTTTAGGGCATTCGGGCATGAATTTCCAAGTATCCGAATGGGAAAAACCTCATTTAAGTTACTGACCCGCCTCAGCATATTCGAATACCAACAGACCCGATTCGAATACAATCTCCCATCCAGCAATCCAGTAACTGACCAAAATCTGTGATGAATTCTCAGAGAAATTTAAGCCATGTTTCTGCATATTTTTCTTTTTTTTTTTTTTAGAAAACTTTGACAAAATTAAATTTGAAAAATCCTGTTGAATTGTTAGCCCACAATTTAATCCAAAAATACATCAATACAACCAATTACAACATGAGCTCTAACAAGTATTCGAATACCACAGCCCATATTCGAATAGGTTGCATCAGAAAATCCCAAACAGTAATTCCAGTGTTCAAATCTGCTAACAATCCCATAGAAATGTTCAAACCTTATTTTGTCACCTGAGTTAAGTTTATTCACACTAATAACAGCTAAACTCAAAAGAAGAACAAAAAGAACAGCTTAAAAAGAAAAATCAAAGAAAATTTAGAAATTTTTTTTTTTTTTTAGAAAATTCTCAGCATTTTAGCTAAATTAAACACACTACTCAAATTTCAATTCATCAAGTATAACAAAGTAGAACAGCAATTTCATTCAGCATATTCCAATCAACACCAATGCATAAGACCAAGAAAAGAACTCAAACTATTTCTCTCCCCCCAACTAGAAACAAGCATTGTCCTCAATGCACAAACAAGTCAATCAATTTGGAATAAAGTGCAAAGGGAAAGAGGTACCTGCTGAGTTTAAGGTTAACATGTTTGAGTGATGTAGATCAGCTGAAACTCCAAGGTATTACCAAAACAGTTGCTCCCCCCAACTTGTTCAATGCAATATTCTCAAAGAAAATGCAAATTAGTAGAACCAAAACAATACAAAATGGGTTGAGTGTAATTAAGGATCAGTGAGGTTTTGCCAAGCATCACAAACAACAAAGATGCAGGAAATCAGTAAATATGCAAGATGGGTTGCTGTTAACAGATGAGATTTTGTGCTAAGATGGCCTATTCAAATGACTGTTCAGCTATTCGAATGAGATGAATTTCCCATCTGATTTGGACTTATAGCAGTACCAGATTTGATCAGTTTTTTGCTGCACCTGCTGATGTGACTTGATCCTTAATGAAGCTTGCTCAATTGAAATCCTTTTGCTGCATTCTGAAACACTTTGAAAGCATGTGCTACCCAATTTGGTTAATGCATTATACTCCCAAAACAAATCAAGCAAATGCATTTATTCCATTTGACTCTCAAGTAGTTCCACCACAAGTGATGTTGCTACCTCAAATAGCACATGTCAGTTCCATCCTTTGAAAATTCAAATATCAGTAAAACACAAAGCAGAAATTCTCAATTCTTCATGAAACTTGCTGAAACCAATGTGTTAAAACTTGCAAACTGAAAATTTTTTTTTTTTTTTAGATGAAAAAAGGAAAATTACAAAAACCAAAGAAAACAGAAAATCAAAAACATAACAGAACCTACACTATTATGATACAAAGTCAGAATCCTTTCTTCATTCAAACAGAATTTGGGGGATCTTCAAGATCCCAACTCTCTACTTCAGCAACAAAATTCTCATGATACTCTTTCAATCTCTGTCCATTCACTCTAAAAACATTTTTGGAGGTTGGATTTTGAATGTCAACAGCCCCAAACTCAGTGATGTTCTGAATCACATATGGACCACTCCATCTGGACTTCAATTTCCCGGGAAACAAGTGTAACCTTGAGTCATACAACAAGACCTTTTGACCCACAAACAACTCTCTTTTGAGGATATGTGTATCATGCCATTTCTTCACTCTATCCTTGGTGATCTTAGCATTCTCATATGCATCATTCCTAATCTCCTCAAGCTCATTTAGTTGCAATTTTCTCTGACAACCAGATTCAGTGATGCTTTCATTGAAATGTCTCACTGCCCAAAGGCCTTGTGTTCAAGTTCCACAGGAAGATGACAAGCTTTTCCATACACTAACCTATAAGGAGACATGCCTAGGATAGTCTTGTAGGCAGTCCTATAAGCCCAAAGTGCATCAACCAATTTCAAAGACCAATCTTTCCTTGTGGGATTCACTGTTTTTTCAATGATTCTCTTGATCTCTCTATTGGCCAACTCGGCTTGTCCACTTGTTTGGGGATGATATGATGTTCCAACCTTATGCACAACCCCATACTTCCTCATCAATAGACCAACATATCTATTGCAAAAATGTGTTCCCCTATCACTTATCATGGCCTTTGGCATTCCAAATCTTGAAAACACATTTTCCTTCAAAAATTTTATCACTACCTTGTGGTCATTGGTCCTAGTTGGTATGGCCTCTACCCACTTTGAAACATAATCCACTGCCACTAAGATATACTCATTGCCAAATGAATTCACAAATGGTCCCATAAAATCCATACCCCAACAATCAAATATATCAAGCACATAAATGGGGTGAAGTGGCATCATGTTTCTCCTAGTGATCTTACCAAGCCTTTGACACCTATCACAAGCAACACAAAAGGCATGCACATCCCTAAACATGGTAGGCCAAAACAATCCACTCTGTAAAATCTTTGCCACTGTCTTCCTAGCTGAAAAATGACCTCCACATGCAAGAGTATGACAAAAACTAATGACACTTTGGGCTTCACTCTCGGGTATGCATCTCCTTATGACTTGATCTGAGCAATACTTAAACAGATATGGATCATCCCAGAAAAAAGTGCCTCACATTCCTGAAAAACTTTTTCTTATCTAACATGGTCCAATGAGAAGGCACCACACCTGAAACCAAATAATTGGCTATGTCTGCAAACCATGGTGTCTCTGAGGAATCTAAATGGAACAACTGCTCATCAGGGAAAGTCTCATTAATAGGTGGCTCAAAAGCTGCTAAGTCCTGATGTGGAAGTCTAGAAAGATGGTCAGCAACTACATTTTCAACTCCCTTTTTATCTTTAATCTCTAAATCAAATTCTTGCAGCAAAAGAATCCACCTAATGAGTCTTGGCTTGGCATCAGATTTGGTCAAAAGATACTTAAGTGCTGCATGATCAGTAAACACAATGACATGAGATCCCACAAGATATGATCTAAACTTATCCAATGCATATACTACTGCTAGCAACTCCTTCTCAGTAGTTGTGTAGTTCTTTTGTGCATCACTAAGGGATTTGCTAGCATAGTATAGCACATGTGACTTCCTCTCTCTCCTCTGACCTAGGACTGCACCAATGGCACTATCACTAGCATCACACATGATCTCAAAAGGTAGAGTCCAATCTGGTGTCTGCATAATGGGGGCTGAAGTGAGCAAGTCCTTAAGTCTATCAAATGAAGCCTGACATTCTGATGTCCAATCAAAAGGAACATCCTGGCCTAGGAGATTGCACAAAGGTCTAGAAATGGCACTGAATGATGCAATGAACCTCCTATAGAAACCTGCATGTCCTAAAAATGATCTGACATCCTTGACACATCTAGGGGTAGGAAGTTTTTGAATAATCTCAACTTTTGCTCTATCTACTTCTATCCCCCTAGAAGACACTATATGACCAAGAACTATCCCCTGAGTTACCATAAAATGGCATTTCTCCCAATTCAACACCAAGTTTTTCTCTTCACATCTTGCCAAAACTTTCTCTAAATTCTCCAAACACAAATCAAAGTCACTCCCATAGACTGAAAAGTCATCCATGAATACTTCAAGAAATTTCTCCACAAAGTCACTAAACAAACTAATCATGCACCTCTGAAAAGTAGCAGGAGCATTGCAAAGGCCAAAAGGCATGCGCCTATATGCAAAAGTACCAAATGGGCAAGTAAATGTGGTCTTCTCCTGATCATCCAATGCAATTTCAATTTGATTGTACCCTGAGTATCCATCCAAGAAACAATAGAATGCCTGTCCTGCCACTCTTTCCAATACCTGATCTAGGAATGGAAGAGGGAAATGATCCTTCCTTGTGACTGCATTTAACTTCCTATAATCTATACACATGCGCCATCCTGTTTGGATGCGCATTGGAACTAGCTCATCTTGTTCATTTTTCACCACAGTCACTCCGGATTTCTTGGGTACTACTTGAGTTGGACTAACCCATTTAGAGTCTGAGATAGGGTAGATAATTCCAGCATCCAATAGCTTAATTACCTCTCCCCTAACCACTTCTTTCATGTTTGGGTTTAGTCTCCTTTGCATTTGCCTAATGGGTTTGGCATCCTCCTCCAAAAATATCCTATGGGTGCAAATCAGTGGGCTGATTCCTTGCAGGTCTGCTATGGTCCAGCCCAAGGCTCTTTTATGTTTTCTCAAGACCTCAACAAGTCTATTCTCTTGATCAGAACTCAGCTGAGAAGAAATAACAGCTGGATAGGACTCTCCCTCACCCAAAAACACATATTTCAGCTCACTAGGTAAGAGCTTTCTCTCGGGTATGGGTGGCTTCTCAAAAGATGGCTGAGATTTGACTGTTGGCAGCTCTAAAGACTCAAAAGTGGGCCTCCACTGATTCACTAACATCATTGATTCTTTCATTTCCTCACATTCTCCTCCACCAATATTTTCCAAGTCACAATCATCTAGGAAATCTACTTGATCACTATTCACTAAAGCTCTTTCCAATGGGTCTTCTAAGTACTCTCTATCAAAGTGCTCTTGGATGGCTATTTGAATCAAATCCACTTCTTCTATCTCCTCATGATCACTTGGCTGTTTGGTCACATTAAAGATGTTCTTTTCAATTGTCATGTTACCAAAAGACAACTTAATGACTCCAGTCCTACAATTTATCAAAGCATTAGAAGTGGCCAAAAATGGTCGTCCTAGAATGACTGGGACAGCTGGTTGTGGACCTTGAATTGGTTGGGTATCAAGCACTATGAAGTCTACTGGGAAGACAAAATGCTCCACTTGAATTAGGACATCCTCCACAATACCTCTAGGGACTTTGACTGACCTATCTGCTAATTGAAGTGTCACCCTAGTAGGTCTAAGCTCACCTAATCCAAGTTGTTGGTACACAGAAAATGGCAAAAGATTAACACTTGCTCCCAAATCCAACAAAGCTCTATCTACCCTCTTTTCCCCAATGATGCATGCAATTGTAGGACACCCCGGATCTTTATATTTTGGAGGGGTTTTGAATTGCAAAATTGAGCTCACTTGTTCAGTTAAAAATGCCCTCTCTTTGACATTCATTCTCCTTTTGACAGTGCACAAATCTTTCAAAAACTTTCCATAAGATGGATTTTGTTTAATGGCATCAAGCAAAGGAATGTTTATTCTGACTTGTTTGAAAAGCTCATAAATTTCAGAATTCAGATTTTCTTTCTTTCCTTTGTTCAATCTTTGAGGAAAAGGAATTTTTGGAATGAAATCAGGGCTGTCCAGCTGGTTTTCTTTTGAAATCTTCTCTTTTCCAGAAATTTTTTCACTCTTATCCAGCTGGTTTTTATCAAAATCCTTGGTTTTATTTTCAGAAAACTCAATTGCATTCTCAGAATTTACCTGATCTTGCTTCTGAATTTTGCTATTCTGCTCAAAGTTGTTCAGCTGCTGTTTCTGTGTAGCTTTTCCTATGCTGTCCAAATTTTGTTTCTGTTCATTTTCTGTCCTGTTGTGCAGATTTTGTTCAATTTGTTGCTGTTCCTCAATTTCTTGTCTACTGTGCAGCTGCTGTTTTTGCTCTTTTAGCAGCTTGCTTTTGCTGCAATTCAGCTTCTGTTTTGGTGAGCAGCTGTTGTTCAATTGCTTTGTTGCTGCTGCTGCTGTTGTGCTGAATTTCTTCCTCATCTTCCAACATATTTTGCTCATTTGCCTCTTCAATTGGAATATAATCTGGTTTCAAGATCTGTTTCCCACTTCTCAATGTTGAAATAGCTTGCACATGTTCCAAATTCTCATTTGCACTTGAAGAAGATGATTCACTGAAGTGCACTTGCCCAGTGGGATTTGGTTTGGGCTGAGATGGAAGCTTTCCTGTTTCTCTCAAAGTTAAGGCTTGAGTGAGTTTTGACAATTGACTCCGAATGTCTTCCATAGCCCTATTAGTTTGATCTTGGAACTTTGAATTTTGGTTGTTGGTTCCAATTTGTCCTTGCATGAATTGTTGCAAGGTGTCTTCCAATGATCTTTTGTGAGGTGGCTGGTAAGAGTTTGTGTTCTGCTGAGGTTGATAAGGCTGGGAATGAAATGGTTGAGGTGGAAAAGGTTGTTGAGGTTGCTGCTGCTGCTGGTGTTGTGCCTCAGCTCTCCAGGATGTATTCGAATGGCCTCTATATCCAGCATTGTAAGCATTCGAATATGGCTGATTTCCTGAAGCAAAGTTGTTCACCCCCTGGTTTGAGTTGTAATTTCTTGCAGCTGGTGGGGGATTTACTTGACCATAAAGAACTTCTTTAAAAGCTGGGAGTGTGGGACAATCGTCTGTCTTGTGATCCGAGGTTTCACACAACACACAGTTAACTTCCTTTTTCTTCAATCCTTGCTTCTCTTGCTCCATCAACTCCACTTTCTTTGACAATGCAGCCAATCGAGCACCAAGATCATCAGTGTCACTGAGATGAAACTTTCCTCTTGCACCTATGCTGTCAGAAAACTCAGAAAATGGAGAAACTACCTCCCATTGTTTAGTATTTTCAGCCAATGAATCAAAGAAATGCAAGGCTTCTTCAGCTGTCTTATCATAGAACTCACCATTGCACATTGTTGCAACCAACATTTTCAAGTTTGGAGTTAATGCATTATGAAAGAAATTAACAATTCTCCAAGACTCAAACCCATGATGTGGACATGCTTGCAACAATTCTCTAAACCTATCCCATGCATGTGCAAATGTTTCATTAGGCTTGCATACAAAATTCATGATTTGTTGTTGAAGTATCACTGTCCTATTGGCTGGAAAATACTTCTTCAAAAACTTTGTTTGCATGTCCCTCCAAGTTCCAATTGATCTAGGCTCCAATGAGTTCAACCACATCTTTGCTTTATCTTTCAATGAAAATGGAAACAACTTAAGCCTAACCATGTCCTCATTTGTATTCCTATCCATGCAAGTCCCACAAACATCCTCAAATTCTTTCATATGCATGTAAGGATTTTCAGAATCCATTCCATGAAAGGTTGGCAAAAGCTGAATTGTTCCCGGTTTAAAATTGAAATTATGATGGCCAATGGGAAGAACAATGCATGAGGGAGTTGTTTGCCTAGCTGGATGAAGATATTCCCTAAGAGGTCTAAGAAGATTTTGATTGATTTCATCATTCTCTCCAAGTGCACTTCCTTCCGGTAAAACAGGTGGTGGTGGATCCATGTGCACAGATGATTCAGATGATGTGTAAGATGTAGCAAGTTCAATTAATTCAGCTAGAGATGATGGTGAATGCAAATCAGAATTTTTTCCAATAATTCGACCAGACCTTAACAACATGCACAAAAATTCAGCTTCAAAATGACACCCACAAAACCTTAAAACTTCACAACTAAATCACCAATTCACAAAGAAAAATCAGAGCTCTTCCTCTAACAACTTGCAGCAGAATGCTACAGCAACACCATGCAAATTTTCAGCAAGTCAAACAATAATTCAAAGGTGAATTTCAGCCAACGAAATCAGATTTTTCAGAGACAAGATGCAGCAATTTGAATATTAGATGCAACAGATTCGAATCAGAAATTCAGAAAACAGATTGCAGACATCTGATTCAACAACTTGGTTCAAAACTTAACAGCAAAACAGATCAGAATTTCAGAGACAAACTCAGGCATTCAAATATCTCATGCAGCAGATTTGAATATCAAACTTCCAGCAATCAAATTTCAGCAAAGAAAACCAATAACTCAGAAATTTAGATATTCAAAACAAAATAAAACAGTAACTCAGATTTTTTTTTTTCTTTTCAAAATCAGAAACTACAATTTAAACACTAAAAACTAAAAACTAAAACCTATAAAAATGAAACTAGAGGTAAAATAAGAATGGAACAAAATTACCCAATGCCTTGAGTAGCTTTGTCGTTGTAGTATAGTGGTGAGTAATGTTGCCAATCCTTGCTCCAAGAGTTCAAAACACCATTGCTTGTCAAAGATCCCCGGCAACGGCGCCAAAATTGTGCTTGTTTTTGCTTAATTACCTCACTCTCAAATGTAAATAAAGATGCAAATTCAGCTTTCAAAGGTGTTGAGTAAGGAAAATCAAGACAAACTCCCCCAAGTGCAAGGTTTCATTGTAGCACAATTAACTGGTGAGAACCAGGTCATATCCACAGGGATCTAGGGAGCAAAATCATGTTTGAATCAAATGGATTAAAGAGGCAAAACATGGCTCACATGAATGGTAAACATAATTGAAAATCTGGTTTGGAATTTTTGATTAGTTTGGAAATGGATTTTGAAATGAAAACTAAACTTAACTAAAACTTGATATTAAAAAGATGGGCAAGGCAATTCCAATGCCTATCCAAATCAATCTCAAAATACCAAGAGTGAATAGATCATCAATTTTAGTTGCTCTAATGTTTGGAGAAAATTAATTTCAAATGATACAAGCCATGGATCAAACAAGTGATGTGCATAAGCTATCATGAAAACTATAGAAGATCTAACTCTAGCAACTCCCATACATATTTGCAATAAGAGTTCTGAATTAGCAACTTCTATGAACTCATTGATAGAATATGTAAACAAATGTTAATCGGACATTGAACCATTGATTTCAAGAAGTAACAAGACACAACTAAGATTGATAACCAAAGAACTCAAAATTAATCCATTAAGAACGGCATCTTGGAAATCATTGGACAGGTCATTATCCTTGCCTTAGCCCAAGAAGAACTAGCCGATCATCTTAAGAAAATGAAGAACAAAAATGAAGAACAGAGACATGAACTTCAAAGCTGAAAAATGTAATTCTCTCTTTAACTCCAATTGAAATCTAATTACAAGAATGAAATTAAAATGTGCTGTAGAATTCAAATCTAATTACAATAATTTGAAAATGAAAATCAGATTTGAAAACAAAAAATTGCAGAATCCGAAATCAGAGAATGAAGAAGGAAGAAGATGAAGTTCCTCTCTCGCTACCCTCGCTGCTCTCCTTCTCTTTCCTCTCGCTTCTCTCTCCTCTAACCGAATGTTCTGTCCCTCTCGTGGGTGTGGGTCGTGTGATGCCATCATTCCCCAGTCTTTCTCTCTCCTCCAGATTGCATCCCCCCCCGAATCTGTAAAAATCACGTGGAGTCTGTTTTCTGCCAACGGTCCTAGTATTCGAATACTGCTTGGCTGTATTCAAATATGCATTTCCTCCAGAAATTCTCTGAACTCTTTTTGACAGCATTCGAATGCTTTGGCACTATATTCGAATGTTCTCCTCCTTCCAGAATTCAACTTGTTCAGCAACTGGAAATTCTTCTTCTGCTCCCATGACTTTACTCAACAAATCCATTTCAACAGATGTGCTTCAGCATCTCCTTCTTTGCATTCTTAATTTAGCTCAAATTGCTTCTCTTTATGGCACAATTCAACACATGTTCCATATTCTAAAGATGTGGATAAATTCTGCACAAAACACCTGTCTTATATCAATTATGTCATGTATAAAAGTGTATTTAAGTGAACAAATGTGTAACAACTCAAGCCCAATCATCAGCATACCACAGAGGTGGTACTGGTGAAACTATAGATACATTAAATAGTTGCTCATCAGGAAACTATCATTAATTTGACTTTCATCTTTAAGATATGCTTCCTCTGGTAAGCACGATAGGTGGTTCGCCACTATGTTTTCCACGCCTTTTTTTTTTCGTATCTCTAGATCAAATTCTTGCAGTAGCAAAATCCATCGAATCAATCGAGGTTTAGCTTCTAGCTTGGTCAATAAATATTTTAAAGCAGAATGATCTGTGAAAATAATTACCCATGATCCTATGGGATAAGATCTGAATTTTTTTAGCGCAAAAACAATGGCTAGCAATTCGTTCTCTGTGGTTGAGTAGTTTCTTTGGGCACTGTTTAATGTCTTACTTGCATAATAAATAACATGTGTCTTGTTTTCCTTCTGTTGTCCCAATACAGCACCTATAACATGGTCACTGGCATCACACATAAGCTCAAAGGGCAATGACCAATCAGGAGATTGTAGAATAGGTGTTGTTGTCAAACAACCTTTCAGTTTATCAAATGCTTCTTGGCACTCTTCCACTCAAGGGTATATCTTGAGTTAGCAAATAGCACAAAGGTTTTGAAATAGCATTGAAAGATTGCATAAAACGACGATAGAAACCTGCGTGCCCCAAAAAAGAATGAATGTCTTTAACATTGTGTGGGGTTTGGAAGTTTTTGAATTAGTTTAACCTTTGCTTTGTCTACTTGGATTCCTGAGTTTGAAATAATGTGGCCTAGAACGATTCCTTTTGTTACCATAAAATATCTTTTTTCCCTATTTAATATAAGGTTTCTTTCCTCACATCGTGTCAGTACTTTCTCCAAGTTCTCCAAACATTGCTGATATGAATCATCATACACAGAGAAGTCATCCATGAAGACTTCGACAATTTCTTCTACCATTTCGGATAAATAATGCCCACATCAAGAAGTTTAAGCACCTCTGCTTTTACTACTTCTTTCATATTTGGATTAAGACGCCTTAGCATTTGTCTTATTCGTTTTGCATCTTCCTTTAAGTAAATGTGATGAGTGCAAAGCAGAGGACTTATACCAGTTAAATTAGCGACAGTCCAAGGCATAGTTTTATCCTATGGATCGCCATCAAAGGATGACTAGCAATCAAGGACAAGCTTGCTACTTGGAGTATGAATATTGACTCAACTTGTGCTTTTTGTAGCAAAGATTCAGGGAACTTGGACATCTATTCTTTAAGTGCCCTTTCTCAATGGAGGTATAGGGAACCATCCTGCAAATGTGCGAAATTGCAAAGCTAATTCAAATATGGCAAGAAGAAATTGTATAGGCTGCTAACAAATTCAAAGGGAGAAGTTTTAAAAGCACCATATGCAAGCTTGCTTGAGCAGCCTTAGTGTATCATATTTGGTAGGAGCGTAATGCAAAAACATTTAAAGGACTTCCATCCTCCACTACTAGCATCATCAATACCATCAAGAGGGAGATTAGCTTAAAAGCTTCCCAGCTTTCTGTAATCAAATGCACAGTAGATACCAATAGTTTATGTACTTCCTGAGGAATCTCATTTTGCAATTAGCTGTATACGAGGGTATGCCCCCAAAATGATGTAAATATTTCCTAATTAATCCAATTATACTTAATTACCAAAAAAAAATCAATGACAGTCCATCCTAAAGCTTTTCTGTGTTTTCTCAATGGATTTAGTTAAGAATTTTGAACAAAGAGATCAGAGGGCCGTTAATAAGTGCTCATTCTATTCCATTATATTTATAATGACGAATTACATCCAAACATGGAAACCATTGTCAATGTAAGAAAAGAAATTACAATCAGCAATTAATTATATTCTAATTATACTGGGCTCTAGAATATGTTGACACACCCCCTCAAGCTGGAACATAGAGATCAAACATGCCCAGCTTGGAACGGAATCGCTGGAACAAAGGGCGTGATAAAGGCTTAGTGAGTATATCACCCAACTAAGAATCTGAGCGTACAAACAGAGTAACAAGATCCTTCTTAATTAGGAGATCACGAATAAAATGATAGTCTACTTCTATATGTTTTGTTCGCTCATGGGATACTAGATTTTTGGCAATAAAGATAGCGGCTTGATTGTCACAGTACATCGACATGGGAGCTGAAGTTTTAACGACAAAATCTTGTAGTAAAGAACGAACCCAAAGCATCTCAGCAGTAGTATAAGCCATGGCTCGATATTTAGCCTCTGCACTCGAACGAGCAACTACTGTCTGCTTCTTACTACGCCAAGTTACAAGACTACCACTAACAAAGGTACAATACCCAGAAGTAGATCTCCTATCAGATCGACTGCCAGTCCAGTCTGCATCACTGTATCCTACTACATCCAATATGGTGGAAGGTCGATAGAGTAATCCCTGGCCTGGAGAACTCTTCAAATACTGTAAAATTCGACAGACTACATCAAAATGCGGTTGACAAGGAGCATGCATAAATTGGCTAACTACACCAACAGCATATGTAATATTTGTCGTGTCACAGTAAGGTAAATCAGCTTCCCCACAAGACGACGATACCGACCAACATCAGGGAAGAGATCACCACTCTCAGAATCAAGATGAACTAGAGAATCCATAAGAGTATCAGCATGATGTGACCCTAAGAGTCCAATCTCAGAAAACAAGTCTAATACATATTTCCTTTGAGATAGAGATATACCTTGTGATGACTAAGCAACCTCAATCCTTAAGAAATAATGTAAAGCTCCAAGATCTTTGGTGTAAAATTGCTTTCCTAGATGTTGCTTCAATTCATGAATGCCTTTTTTATCATCCCCATAAATAATGATATCATCAACATAGACAATCAAAATAATACTGCCAGTGGACCTCTGATGTATAAACATTGAGTGATCAGATGTAGATTGGCTGAAACCATAATCCAAAAGAACCTTAATAAATCGATCAAACCATGCAGGTGGGAATTGCTTGAGACCATATAAAGCTCAATGCAGGCAACAAACAAGATGCTCATTACCTGGGATAACATACCCAGGTGGCTGGTCCATATACACCTCTTCCTGAAGCTCACCATGTAGAAAGGCATTTTTAATGTCTAGCTGAAACAAAGGCTAGGACTTACTTATTGCCACTGCTAGAAGAATACGAACTGAGTTAAGACGAGCAACTGGAGAGAAAGTCTCTGAATAATCAACTCCATAGGCTTATGTATATCCCTTGGCTACCAACCAAGCTTTGAGCCGCTCAATAGATCCATCTAGTAAATACTTAACAGTATATACCCATCGACATCCCACTGTTTTTTTTCGAGATGGAAGAGATGTAAGCTCCTATGTATGATTATGCTATAGTGCACACATCTCTTCATCCATCGCTGCCTTCTAGACTGGTGATAATAAAGCCTGCTTATAAGAGGTGAGAACAGAAATAGAAGACAAGGCATAAACAAAAGATCGTAGAGGAGGCGGTGTCCGATGATAAGAAACAAAGTTAGCAATAGGATGTTTAGTACAAGTATGTCTACCTCGTTGCAGAGCAATAGGAAGATCATCAATGGAAGATGTAGGCTCAGGCTTAAGAGATGTTGTCTTATGGTCTTCAAAGGTTTGAGGAACATTCGAGACAGGTAATTCAAGTGACTCAGAGTCCACAGGTGCAGAGTTGACTGGTACTGGTGGAGTAATAGGACGAGAACGACGTTGATATACCTATAAAGGAGAAGGTTCCTGTAATGAAGGCATGCTAGAATTAGGATCATGAATAACTGAATCAGGAATAACCGAGGATCAGGAATAACTGAATCAGGAATAACCGAACCATGGTGAACAGAATCATCCAAGATAGTAGTAGGTGACTCCCCCTTTCGAGAGGAAGGAGAAACCTCCCCCTCACAAGGAAAATAAGAACTAGACTAAAAAAAAGTAACATCAGCACTCACAAAAATTCGTCGAAAAGGGGGATGATAACGATGATAACAATGATAACCCTTTTGAGTACAGGAATAGCCAAGAAAAATGCATCGTCTAGCACTAGGAGAGAGTTTGTCCAAACCTGGGTCAAGAGTATGAACAAATGCGACACACCCAAAAGTATAAGAAATGAGAGAAAATGGAGAAGTTGAGGGATAAAGAAGAGAAAATGAAGACCGATTACCAAGGGTAACAGAGGGAACTCAATTAATGAGATAATAAGCAGTTAAAATAGCCTCACCCCAATACTGTTTGGGAACATTCATATTAAAACACAAGGTACGAGCCACATTTAACAAATGACGATGTTTGTGTTCAGCAACACCTTTATGTTGAGAGGTGTGAACACAAGTAATTTGATGAATAATTCCCCGTTCAACACAAAAAGTATCCATGACAGATTTAGTGTATTCCAAAGCATTATCAGAACGAATAATTTTGATGCGTTTATCAAATTGGGTGAGAATTTCATTCTAGAAACATAAAACAATAAGAGGTAATTCAGAACGATTTTTCATTAAAAATAACTAAGTCATTCAAGTGTAGTCATCCATAAAAATAACAAAATACCAATATCCATTAAATTTTAAAACCCATGAAGGACCCCAAATGTTTGTATGGACTACATCAAAAGGTTTGGACTGATGATTATTATTACTAGGAAATGAACTACGGTGATGCTTGCCAAATTGACAAGCTTCACACTCAAGACTCGAAACAGACTCTAGACCAGGAATTGCCAACTTGAGTCGAGTCAAAGATGGATGACCCAAGCGACAGTGCCATTAAAAAGGAGAAACTGATGCACTAAAAACAAAATGAGAAAGCTAAAAACTAGCAGGATCCAAATAGTAAAGTCCATTCCGCTCACATCCCGAACCAATCGTCCTCTGCTTCCTGAGATCTTGAAATAAACAAGAAGAAGGAGAAAAGGTTATAAAGCAATTTAATGATTTTGTCAATTGACTAACAGACAATTAGTTAAAAGGAAACCTAAGAAATATAGACTTGATGGTATGGAAAGAGAAGGGGAAGGCTGAAGTAGTCTTTTACCAGCAACAAACTGGCAGGGCCCATCAGCTAAGGTAATACGATGTGTGGTCTAAGTTAAGTTAGAAAACAATGATTGGTTACCTAAGACATGGGAACTAGCTCTAGAGTCAATGACCCACTAGGAAGCAGAAGCAGTAAAGCAAGTAGTACTACCTGAATGAGTTAGTGTGGCAGTAGAACTTGAAGAGCAAAAGTTGCGGAGAGAGTGTACAATAGTATCTAACTCAGCTGCAGATAAGGGACTCTGAGAAGTAGAATGGGATGCAGATGGTTCGCTCAAGCTAGTAGCACTCATACCAAAATCACGTTATGTAGATTCCACAGCAACATGGTGGGTTTGTTCAGCGCGACCATATTTCTTCCAATAGTATGGCTCAGTGTGATTAGTACCACTACAATGGTCACATTTCTTTGTACCTCTTCCTCGAGCACCTCCACGAGAACTACGACCACCACGAGAACCACCACGAGTGCTACCCCATCCACTACCAACCAAAGCAATATAATCAGAACCATTAGAGGAAGGAAGTGCTGGTCGATAATGATAACCTAATGAAGAACGCTACAATCGAGAATAGGCATTGGCCATGAAAGGAATGGTCTCTCCAGCCAGTAGTTGATCACAATAGCCACGAAGATTATCATCAAGACCAACCAGAAGTAACATAGTCATGAGTTCCTCCCATTGTTTCATCATATCACCCTTAGTCTCTGGAAAAAGATGAAGTTGTAACAAACAATCTCTAAGACCCTTAAGAGTGGTATAATATTCAGAAAGAGATCTACCATTCTGTCGAAACAAAAAGAGTCATTCATAAGCTTCAAAGACTTCAGAAACATTGCTCCTCTGAGAGAAGGAATCAGCTAAAGAAAATCTAAGAAACTCTAGTGCAATCATCAATGAATGATACAAACCATCGGGCACCAGAAATATTAGGAATAGAAGAAGGTCCCCAAATATCACTGTGAATAAGGTGAAAAGGAATGGAACTTCTTTTATTACTGACAGGGAAAGGTACACGTTTGTGTTTCGTAAACTCACACACATCACATTGAAAATTCTCAATCTTTAACCCTTTACACAAAGAAGGAAATAAGATTTTAAGAGTCATAAATGATGGGTGCCCTAGTCTATGATGATACAACCAGACCTTTTCTTTATTGGATAAACAATGCTCAGAAAGAAATGATAGGGAAGGTTTACTTTCGTTGTCCTTTGGATTGCTTTGCGTCTCAAGGTAATAAAGTCTGTCTCGTTCCTTAGCACATCTAATCGTCTTCCCCGAATCCTGGTCCTGAAATATACAATTAGTGGAGTTAAAAATGACATTGCAACACAAATCTCGAGGAAGTTTTTGTATAGAAATAAGATTAGTAGACAGTTTGGGAACATAAAGAACATTTTTGCAGGACAATTGAGTCATTGACTCGAATATCGCCTAGACCAGCTACTGTGGTTAATGAACCGTCTGATGTAGCAATTTTCCAAGTGCTCGGACAAGGGTTATATGTTTGAAATTTTTGTGAGGAGTGTGTCATTTGATCAGTGGCCCTCGAGTCTAGGACCCAAGAACTGGCAAAGGTTTGATCCGAGACATGTAATCCAACGAAAACAGGAAGCTTACCTGAATGTGCCAGAGAGCCTGAGGGTTTTCAAGTGTTCCAAGTAAAGGTTTCAACTTCTCGATCTCTTCCCGATTAAAATTAACTTGCTCCTGAGTTTTTGTCTCACTTTGCTGCACTATGGTCATGTTTGCTTGCCCACTGTTTTTCTTCTGTCCCGCTCTATTTCCCCACTCTTTACTAGGAGGTTTTCCATGAAGCTTCCAACACATCCCGAGTGTGTCTTAGTTTCTTGCAGTGGGTACACCATAAACTATCCTTGTTGTCTCGGTTTTGATTTATTGATAGATCTGCTCTTCTATTCTCAGATGCTATTAATTGTTCTAAGCTAGCTTTGGGATTTCCTTTGCTAGCGACCATAGCTGAGCCTTCCAAGGTCTGAGGTTGAAGCATGACTCCTCTCCTGCTCTCTTCTGCTCGAACAATAGAAATCACTTCGTTCAGAGAAGGAACTTCATCCTTACCAAGGATTTGAATTCTAACTTGATCAAATTCAATGTTAAGCCCGGCAAGGAAGTCATATACCCGATCTTTCTCAATGTAGTTCTTGAGAACTACTACATCTTCAGGGCATTTCGTCTCGATGCATCGGTAATGATCAAGTTTTTGCCATAGATTTTTTAGTATATTAGCATACTTTGTGACAGATTTGCTTCCCTATTTTGTTGCTATAGTTTGAACTTTGATCTCGTACACCTGAGTCGCATCCCTAGCTTTTGAATACATCTGTTGAACAGCTTCCCAGATATCCTCCGTGGTGGCGAAAAACATACAGGTATCACTTATCTTAGGAGTCATATAATTCCACAACCATGCCATAATCATCAAATCTTCCTCGTCCTAGGCCTCAAATTTAGGATCGCTTGGCTTTGGTCTTGATCCTATGAGATGACTTATCTTACCCTTACCTTTCAAAAGGGTTCGAATAAGTTAGGACCATTTCAAGTAGTTCCTTTCATTTAGTCGATATGCAGTTTGGATTTGTTGTAATTCTCTAGTTTGAGCCAAAGGCTAGGTGGCCATAGCAGTATCTTTTGTTTCTGACATATTAATAAAAAACCAAATTGATTGGTCTGATATTAGCCTTACCAATCCAACCCACAGTTAGAGGCGGAACACCCTCAATACCAATCTGGAGATCAGTAGCAATCACACCAATAGCGACTAACAATGAGAGAGAAGACTACAAACTGTCAACTAAGGTTCCACTTCTACAGTAAGTCAAGGACAGAATCTTGGTGAGCCGAACTGGAATCCATGAAAGAGGGAATCAACGCCTAACAGGGAATCGACAACAAGAATCAACGCCAAACAATGAATTGACAACTACGGAATCAACTACAGGAATTGATTGATGTTCATTCTGGTGATTGGGTGATGTATCATCGACATGAGAAACAGATCCCGACTCCCGAACAGCTTCTTCTTCGATCTACGTAAACAACGAAATCTGCTAGGGTTCTGATTTCGTTTTCATAGTTGAAGATGGCGACTGACATTGGGAACTGGTAGCTTTCAATGCCGATTTGTCAATGACCAACGTGATAAGTCTTCACCAAAAACGGAAGGCAACGACATCGATAGGATGAGTCTTCACCGTTGATTTTGACCGATAGAAATTATCTACCAGTGATACTTCTAGCAACAGTAGCTTCAAATCAAACAGCAATTAAGGCTGAGAGAAAAAAAAATTGTTTGGCAATGAAGGCCAAACAAATGGTAGAAAATATTTCCCAGAGTGCTTCAGGCTCTGATACCATGTGAAAAGAGACTTGAAGGAAAAAAATTTTGTGTGTTTTATTGATCTGTACAAGGCCATTTATATATACTCAACTTTAGCTATAGCATAAGAAAACTACCTAAATTACTCTGATTAAATAATAATTAAATCTCTTAATTATGAGAATTCAAATTCCTTCATTATGGAATATAAAATCCCTTAATTATGAGAGTATAATCGTTACACTATTTTCCTACATATACTCCCGAGTTCTGGGTAAAGAACGTAAGAGGAAAAAGAAGAATAGCTATTATCATAAGAGCATAACCCCTTTATACTCTTGTGTTTCGATTGCAGATTTCAAACAATGTTAATTAATGAAGTTCTTGGAATTTGCTTTATGTATATTTATTTTGCTATTTTGGGACTTGTATTTTTTGCAATGTCTTTTTTATTTCCTATGCTAAGAGGGATGATCCAAGCTATATAGAAACATATCAGATGTATTTTGGAAGCTAGTTTTGAATGAATATTGAAAGTGCATTTTGCATTTCTGTCCTTGTTCTTATCTAAGCAATTTCAGGTTGTTTAGTGGCAAACTAAATCAAATTCTTATCACTCTCCTTCTTCTGTTCTAGAGTGTGGCAAATCACCCTAATTGTTCTTGTTTGTGGCACCAATCTTATCAAACAAGGATTGCTAGTTCTTCTTTTCTTCTTTTATTCTATTACACTTAAAGTAGCAGCAACCTAGGCACATCATATTTGTTCAGATTTTGTCGAAGTTGGCTCATTGAGTTGTATGCTCATGTTTTATTTACCATTAAATTGCCTCCAAGTTGGGTGTATCCTTGTCTGGTGTCAGTCAATTTTAGTCATAGTTTCGTATGTCCCCAGTCAAGTTAAAGCTCTTTTTAATGGGCAAATTATTCAAGTAATCCTAATGTTTCATCTTGATTTTGAATGTTGGGATAGATCATGCGGTTGTAGTGGAATTTACTTGGCGTTTATTGATTTAGGCGACTATTGGAGGATGGCACTGGTTGGCAGTGGATTATTAGGGCTGAGCTTACGCTTGGGGTATAACAATATTTCTTTTCACCATCTTTTTTTAGGTGCCAGAAAGCTATTGAGAAATAAAAATTAAAAACAACATATTATTAATGTTAAACTTTCTTTTAACTTTTATTTTTAATTTTTTTTTTCGGTTCTTTCTTTTCTGGAATATGGACAATTCATCTCCTTTTTTTTTTTTTTTTCCTGTGAGAAACCTATACTTTTTGTTAGATATTTGAATAATGAACTTATGATATAAATGGCTTTATGGTTACGGTTTTTATGATTGCTAATGAGATGTTATAGATAATTTTGTCTGATACTACCGTTGCTTTGTTAGGATGATGAAGGCCTTTATAGTTGCTTGTAATCAGCGCAATCAGCACACTAGATATATTAATTACCAAAACTTGAATTAGAGTTTCAATATACTTAAAATTGTTTAATATTTTCTGAAGAGTTGAGTCATTTCCAATTATTTCTTGTTCAGCGCTGATGGAATGCTTTTTGGAGCACTTAAATGCTGCCCACTTTGTTCTGGGTGTCTTCAGTATTTTGGAGCCATGTACAAATGTCATGGGTATCTTTTAGCATGGAGTAAGTTTTCATACTCTACTGCTGAACGTCAACGTGTTAAAGGGAAGTGGAAAATCCCTGAGGAAACAAGCAGTGTTTACCTTTGCAAGGTACCTAATATTTAGTTCAATCTCATTCTCTCCCCTATGTGTACAGATTGAGATACTAGGGGCTTAGAAACATCAGCTTCTCTGATTGAACCATTTCCACTTGAGGAATTTCCTTTTCTCAATGGCTCTGTAAAATTTGAAAAAATAAAGCTGACCTCTTAGAAAGGCACAAATTGCAAGAAAGAGGTATTGCATTTGAGTGTAAGGATTAGTAGTCACCAATGTTTGTTTTAATCACAAATAACTGAAAGATATTGAATCGACACTACAACATTATCAATAAATCCATCAATATATTCTTGTTAGACAATATAAAAAAAAAAAAATCTCTATATCAACAACCATGACACGCATATTTGGGTGGAGAACTATGTTAATTTTGTTATCATAGATGCTGTGATTTTCAAGTCATCATATTGCTCCATCTGTGTCATGTACTGCACATATGACCCTGCAATGCTTTACCTAGAAAGCAAAAGAATTATTTCCTATCCTATCCAATGAGCATCATATCATTTTGTGTTTTGCTACAGATTTTCATAGGAAACAATAATATCAATGCTAAAAATTCGTGAGTTAGGAAATATATGGGGCTTATTTTTCGTAAAGAGTATGCATAAATTATATTTTGTGTAGGTGGGAATGAGTATGGCTAGTGTGGTGAAGAACTTGAGTGTATGCCTTTGAGGAGGGATATTGTAATTCTGTAGCGTTGTGTGTCAAAGCATTCAATTTGTCAGGTGATTGACTTGTTAGACTTGTATACTTATTTCTTAAAGTGGGACTATACTAAGTCTTTCTTGCTTCTGTTTATTATATGTTATTTCTCAACCTATTGTCAAACTAACTTGTGTAGTCTTTGTTTATGTTAAGATGTATAGAGGAGTTTATGTTGTTTCCTTTTCCTGCTTAATAGATAAACAGTAAACCGCAAGGAAAGGGTTTATGTTGTTTCCTTTTCCTTCTTAATATATAAACACTAAACCTCAAGGAAAAGGTTTTAAATTTCTTGCTTCATTCTTTCATGAGGTCAATTAAACATTATAATTCAGATATGAGCAGGTTGTGTATCATTCCTATGCATTGTGAATTGAAGAGAATTAAAAACAGAAAACACATCACAGAAAAGAATCACGATCCTGATCAGAGTTCTAACAGAATTGAGTTACTCTCCACCTCTGCCTGGTTGCACTCTCTCATAATTTTTTAACTTTAGCCTTTAAAATACCATTATGGTGGTTCTTTTGGTAAGGAGAAAAGTGGGCAATTACAAGTTATGTTGGCAACGATGAGGCAACTGATGTAATGTTGGATCTTGAGGGCTGGTTAAAGACTGGTGATCTCTATTATTTTGATTCTGGTGGGTCCATCTACATTGTTGATACATTAAAAGAACTGATCAAATATAAGGCCTATCAGGTACTAATTTATACCCTTTTCAACTCATAACAAACATGTGCTTGGACCTGTCATTTTACTGCTATTAGTTATTTGATAAAATATTACAGGTTCCCCCAGCTGAGTTAGAATGTTTACTTCAATCAAATCCTGACATTGCTGATGGTGCTGTCATTCCATATGTATCTCTTGTTGCTATTTTATCCATCTGCAAAAATGCATGGCTTTTTACATGCCTCGCATATATTTTCACATGCTATGTTCACCAGTATCCTTAAGCCCTTAATTTTTGAGTATAGGAACGCGTTCAAAAGTTGATTGTGTGTTTATCTAGATCCTTGTGAACATTTGAATATATCATACATAGTGTGATATACTGTGTAAAATAGCACCCCCGATCAAAGGTCATTGATTTGAGTCACTCAAGTCCCATTTCCCAGCTAAAGTATATATAATGTTCTTCCTAACTACAAAATTTCTTTTACCATGAAACATAAGTTTGATTCTTTAAATACCGTTAAACATTAAGAGTTCAAGGGTCTAATTTGGGTTGGTCACTTGATAAACGTAGTATTTTCTTTCCATTTAAAAAAAAAAAAAAGATGATATTGCCATAGATTGCAGTTTGAATAGATGAACTTATATATGAACATTCATATTTAAATTGAGTTTTATTTGCTGTTTGTCCTTACTCTGTTCGTTTTTTATGTAATGTAATGTAATATGAGTTTACAATCTGACAATCAAGGTCAGCTTGATGTGTGTTTGGCACCATGGAATCCAACTGTATGGTTAGAATTGAAAGCATCTTAGTTTTACTAAGAGACTCTTCAATTTCACTTTTGGAATTCCATCCTGACAAACTTGCATTTACTGGTTTTGACTTTTTGTTGCCTAAAAAACTTATGATTTTGATAATTTTCCTGATCATTCTTTTTGGAATTATTTTCTTCGGTTATTTATACCATAAATCTATCAACAACATTGTTGGAAGGAATTGTATAAAGGTGACAATGGTTACAGACTATACAAATTATAGTTTTGACTTGCCTTTTATATAGATTTGATGAGAAGGAGGTTCAAATGAGCGTGAAGCTAGCTCCATATAAGATTGTGAACAAGGATGGAGATAAAGTTTGCATCTTTTATCTTTTTTATTATTTCTTTTCCTTTCTTTTTTCTGTACTTATTAATTTTTTTTCCGAATGCCACCTTAATAAATTTATATTTTTTCCCTGATATTAGCTTGTGCCTTGCACAGGGCATTTTTAACTAGTATTTTAAGAAATATGATAAAAAAAAGCCCTGTTTTTAGGTAGCATAAACCTAAATAATATATTTTGCCTATTGGAACTTAATGACCAATTACGCTGTTCAATACCCTTTAGTATATTGTGAGTGCATTGAATGGAAGTTTCTAAAAATCCTAATAATAAAATTGTGTTGGATTTTTTGCATTCTTTTTTTTTTCCTTGGACTTGGGGGAAGAGGGGGGGGGGATGGGAAGATTGTATGTATATTTAAGCTTCTGGAACTTTGTTGCTAAAATGATGCTAGGCAAATTCATGGAAGTATGATGAAGGTCGATATGTCTTTGAGCAAGCATATAGAGATTGAAGCTGGAATTTGAATACCATATCAGCCAAATTCTTGCTGGAATTATATATTGAAACCTTTGCTAATCTAATTCTTGGATTAGGACCTATAAACTATTGAAGGATTCGTAAACCATGGAATTTCACTCATCTGGGATGGGGTTACAACTTAATTTCTTGGTTTGTTGGAGACTAAAATAAAAGATGAAGTTCAGATTTTGATATTTACCTCTGGGAGAATAATCAAAAAAATTTTTTTTTTTTTCAGATTTAAAATGGAACTTATAAATGAACAGATTTTAATTTCTTGAAAAAAATGGTATATGTTCATTGAATTTAACATTGAGATCTCAAATGCAGCAGCTAATACATAATTTTTAATCTATGAGATGTATAGTGTCAACTTTGGTTTGATTTTACCATGGCAATGATTAGCCTTGCTGGCATGAGTTTTTTTTTTTTTTTGGTTTTACGAAGCATTTAAGCACAATTTGTGCAAAAACTGTCAGGTGAAGACCATTTAGAAGAATGCTGTTAATGAAATCGCAGTCTCAAACTGTGGTGGATGTTTGGCTTAAAAACGCCATACCATTGGCAGTTATTTTGCTCAAACAATCAATCTCTGACTAAAATGAGTGAAGGGCGGTTCACAGAAAAAACACCATTTGAGATGGCAATTTTTGGAGACCCATGAACTGCAACAAACTTTGAGTAAAGCGAATCAAAGATGTATATATATATACTTACGCGCCTCCATATTATGGAATGATTGGTTTTTACCGTTTCAAGGTGCATTAATTTTCATCAGGATGCAAAAAAAGTAAAATAAATTAATAATAATATTATGCAGGGTATATGGGAACTAACGTCGAAGGAGGTGGACTTTCTGGTTACTATAAAATGTGAACATGTGTTGTGTGGGCGGCAGTCACAACCTGCTGATTTTTTGGGTATAATGATATGTTTGAAGAGTTTTTTTTTTCTTTTTTTTTTTCTATTTTTCATTTTAAAATTTAAGTAAATGCTAACACTTTTCTAAGTATGCATTTGAAGTGTTAAATTTGAATTAAAATTTTCAATTTTTTTAATTTTTATACATAACAAAATTTAACTTTCTCCAATTTTTTACACTTTTTGAGAGATATACCAAACACTCAACAATCTAAAATTTCTTTATTTTTATTTTTTGCCAAAATTTGGCACTCCAAACAGACACTAAGTGTGCCTTTGGAGTGCTAAATTTGGCAAAAAAATCTTGAGCTTTCTCTAGTTTTTTTCAACTTTCTTGACGTTAAAACTCTCCAACTTTTGCTTATATTTACTAGCTTTCTTTAATTTTTCCCCTTTTTTTTTACACTTTTCAAGAGTTCTATATTTTGACCAACAAAATGAAAAAGTAAGTAAATTTTAGATTAGGGGTATTTGACATATTTGACACAAAGTGTAAAAAAGTTAGAAACTTTTTCTAATTTTTTTCATACTAACAAAAAAAAAAAAAAAACTTTTTTACATACCAAAAATCTCTAACTTTTTTTTAACTTTCTCTAACTTTTTTACACTTTTCAATAAAATACATCAAATGCCCCAAATCTAAAATTTACCTACTTTTTCATTTGGTTGGCCAAAATATAGAACTCTTGAAAAGTGTAAAAAAAAGGGGAAAAATTAAAGAAAGCTAGTAAATATTAGCGAAAGTTGGAGAGTTTTAATGTCAAGAAAGTTGAAAAAAACTAGAGAAAGCTCAAGATTTTTTTGCCAAATTTAGCACTCCAAAGGCACACTTAGTGTCTGTTTGGAGTGCCAAATTTTGGCAAAAAATAAAAATAAAGAAATTTTATATTGTTGAGTGTTTAGTGTATCTCTCAAAAAGTGTAAAAAATTGGAGAAAATTAAATTTTTTTATGTATAAAAATTAAAAAAATTATAGAAAATTGAAAATTTTAATTCAAATTTAACACTTCAAATGCATACTTAGAAAAGTGTTAGTATTTACTTAAATTTTAAAATGAAAAATAGAAAAAAAAAGAAAAAAAACTCTTCAAACATATCATTATACCCAAAAAATCAGCAGGTTGTGGCCGCCGCCCACATAACACATGTTCACATTTTATAGTAACCAGAAAGTCCACCTCCTTCGATGTTAGTTCCCATATACCCTGCATAATATTATTATTAATTTATTTTACTTTTTTTGCATCCTGATGAAAATTAATGCACCTTGAAACGGTAAAAACCAATCATTCCATAATATGGAGGCGCGTAAGTATATATATACATCTTTGATTCGCTTTACTAAAAGTTTGTTGCGGTTCATGGGTCTCCAAAAATTGCCATCTCAGATGGTATTTCTTCTGTGAACTGCCCTTCACTCATTTTAGTCAGAGATTGATTGTTTGAGCAAGATAACTGCCAATGGTATGGCATTTTTAAGCCAAACATCCACCACAGTTTGAGACTGCGATTTCATGAACAGCATTCTTCTAAATGGTCTTCACCTGACAGTTTTTGCACAAATTGTGCTTAAATGCTCTGTTAAAAAAAAAAAAAAAAAAACTCTACTGGCATGAGGTTAATGATGATGTCTGGGGCAAACAATCAATTTGAATAATTCAGAAAAGGACTTGGCATAAACATTTATGTGGAAGTCTCAGTTGAGGGTTGGAAGAGTTCTATGTTCAAAGAAAATCTATAATAGAGAGTTAGTTGCCATTGTCATACTCAAAATTCAATTTCAAACAATTATTGGAAATAGAAAACCAATCCATATGACTTACAAGAGAATCTAAATGTCATCATTTGCACTTTTATTCTTGATTCATGTCTCATGTGTCTATGCTTTTTTTAACATGCTATAGAAATCAGCTGTTTGCTCCCTTAAACTAATATGGTCACAAGGTTATTTAGTGTGGAGTTTAATAATACTGGACACTTCCCTTATGTGTCACAAGGTGTGTTATCGTGATTTTTTAAATATTTTCTGAGGGGTATTTTGGTGATTCGACATTGTAACTTGTAGCCCTAATTTCTAGTATATAAAGAAATATTGGCAGCCAAATATGCAACTTTTAAGACTCTATTTAGACTGTATTTTGCCTTTGGGGAAAGAACCACAGCGACTCCATGGTTGTGGCCCTTGTTATTAGGTGAACCTTGTGAAAATCTTTTGTGTTCTTGTGCATGTGATTGTTTCTTTCCTTCAGTTTCTCATTGATTTAGATTAGGGCTTATTTCCCAACACATTGGATTGTTTGCAATCCTTGATTTTGAACATGGGTTTTTTGGATTTCACAGAAGTGGAAAAAAAAAAAAGAAAATGAGAAGTCTAAAAATGTTTTTTTTTTGCATAGCTAAGAATCAATACTTTAACTTTCATGCTTTGAAGAATTTCATTGATTCTGTTGAAGATGAAGCAATGAAACTTACCTTCTTGTACTTTGAAGTTGGTAAGCTTTTTGGATGTTTCTTTGCCAAAATTTGCTGGATCACACTTTGGTCTTATAGGGAAGGTGTGTAGATTTACTGTGTCAATATTAAAGGATCCAGCTAAGTGTCCTTTTGAAGAATTTGCTTTTCACATTATTATGTTCAATTTTCTATTAGTCTCCTGTCAGATGGGCAAGTTCATGGCATTCTTTTCTGTTTGGCATGCCATTTGCTCTTGATGTCAATAGTATATGGATTTTGTGAGAGGATTATCCATATTGAGTTCACATTATATGATGGAAATGAAGACTCTAGCATATTTCATTACATGTGAGCCTATTTAACTTGGTTTGGAACCACCAAATCACAAAATTAATTCATATCCATTATAAGAACTTTCTCCTTTGCTTTTCAATGGGATTTTTTTGGTCTCCAAACCTGAGGTGTTTGGACATTTTTTTGGTTTTTGTTTGCAATTATACAAGTCTTGGTTATCTTTCCAAGGAGGTTCAAGAAGGCATACAAGGAGAATGAGCAGTTGGCAGAAGCTAAAAGGAAGAAATTAGAAAAGGAAGCCAAGAAAGAACAGGTAACAACTCATTCTGCAAAAGAAGACAGTGTTAATTCTAAGCAGTCAAAACCTAATTATTGAACACAGAAACATGCATTTTGATCAATTTGCATTACTAAGCGGCAGGAAGCCTCCATATGATGGGATGATTTAAGAGGGGGCATTGATAATTTTATCTTAATACCTACACGGGCACACTGGTTTGTTGCTGTAGGTTCATACACAAATCATAAATCCTGCAAAGTTAAGGATGATCTGCTTGGTGGGCACGTCTTCACTGGTGCTGTAATTCCTTTACAAAATTAAGATATACCCCAAATTGTATATACATTCGTTGACATTTTCAGGGCTATTTAGCAGCTTCAAATATGCCTCCCCACCTCCATTATTTATTTATTTGTTTTTGTGAGTACGAAATAAACAAAGGACACTCAAAATGAGGTGTGTCCAAATTGGAGATAGTGAAGGAGCTTCTTTAGAAGAAATCGCAGTTGCATTCCAACCCTATGTGTTTTTTTGCTAATGTAGGAGTATGTTATTTTAAGACTTCGTTTGGAGCTCTGAAAATTACTAAAAAATACTGAAAATCTCTAAAAGTTATTCAATTTTTATCTCATTGCACGAATTACGAACTCACAATGTAATCACCATCTTGCTCTAATGCTTTATTTCTCTTTGCTTTTTCTCTCTCTCAAGCAAGTAAATCCTCTCTGCTTCGGGCACGGCCAGCATGATTGCATGAACTTGAAATTCAATTCTTCGACCTTTTCCGTGAGCCTGTCATTTGTGAAAATGCCAAGAATCATACATTGGGTTGTCTTCCAGCTTTCTGTTAGTGGCAGAAACAATGATTACAGTTGATCCAAGTGCCTCATGCTATAGCTACGACTGCCCATGCTGTGAAGTATTTTTTGTTAAATTTCCCTGCATTAATAAACAATGTTATTCACTGCATAATACATCTATCAACATAAGCTGTGCAATCTCAACTGTCCATGTGGATCTCACTAGATGAACTTATGAAAATGCTATTATTGTGATCTAAGAAGCACGAATACTAACTTAAGACACTAGCAATTTTCAAAAAACGCAAAATATAACACGACAATGACTCAACAATAATGTATAATTTTATGTTTTAGATATTATTATTTATTCAAATACAAAAGAAATAATTAAAAAACTCAACAAAGTCTAGTTGTGTCTGAACAGAAAAAAAAAATTACAACAAAAGGTGACTTCAATACGTATCCAAGTCCAAACATTCATGAGTTCGACTAAAAAACGACACTCGTGATGGTGTGTTTCCAAAATCACGATTGCAAATGACATTCCTTTATATTTGTATCTATATGAATATTTCATCAACCATGTCAAATTTTTATAAGATCTCGACAATGGATCTAGTTGACAATCCCTTCCCCAATCCCTTCGTGGTACGGTGATACTTATCCCACATTGCACAACAAACTCAGTAGAGATTAAGCTAAAGTTTTATAAAATTTGAGATCTAAAATTGTTAATTTTAGTGATGAAATTCTCATTTTAACTTTAGGTCCCTAAAGTTAAATCTTGTCTATTGAAAAAAGAAAAAGGTGCGAATCTCGAGAAGTCTTTCGTGGCCCCAACACTCTTTGTTCACCTCATTTCTTACAATATTCCTTTTTCATTTTTTCTCTTCATCAAAATATTTAATTTATGTACTTTTTCATTGTAATATTTAATTTATGTATTTTTAAATTAATAAATTTTACATAAATTTTAATTAATTATAAGAGATACTAATTTATATTAATATACGTGAAAAGTTTTTAAGTTCATGATTTAAAATTTCATAAATACAAATGTAACCTAAATATATTTGCAAATTATATTTTATAATAAAAGTTTTATATTTAAATTATTATACCTTCAATTTAATAAATTTAAAAATTAATGACAATCTTATATTAAATTATTATTACCCCCTCTACTTGAAGTGAAAATTATTTATATCTCCTGAACTTAAAAAATTTATCTTTACACCCCTTATAATTTAAATTAAAGTGAAACTGTTAAAAAATTCTTTAATGATAATAGTTTTTTATTCTTAATAATTTTAAAAAATGCACTTATATTTAATTGTTTATATGCTACTAAAAATATTTATTTGGAATAGTATAATCAAGCGAGCTCGTATTTTTCTCATATTTTTTTAGTTATTTCTATCGACCTAAGTATGCTGCTCCAAATAGCATATTCAAGCTAAATATATTTTTTGGAACAATGACTTTAAGAGGTGATTTATTTAATTAAAACAAAATTTAACTGACTTAGTTATGAAAATAACGTTTTTAACTAATAGCTTTGGAAAATCCCTGGGCCACTTACCATTCACTAAAATGTTTTCATGGTTTGTATAGCTGTACTAAACAACAGAATCGTCATGGTGATTGATAGTTTGTTTCAAACCTTTTTTTAAATTTAAACTGAAGTCTCTCTCTCTCTCTCTCTCTCTCTCTCTCTCTCCCCTCATTTCCTGAATGGTCGGAATATACAAAAGGGATATGGCCTTGGTTAGGATGTCTACAATCTGTTAAGTAGTTGGAATATACAAAAGGGATATTATGTCAATCTCTATCTTCTCTTTGACAACAATGTCTATCAATCTCCACATACTTTGTTTTATCATGATGAACTGGATTGTTAGCTATGCTAATGGCAGACTTATTATCACAGAATGTTTTCATAGGTTCAATAACTAGCATTCTTAGTTCATTGAGTACCGTTTTTAACCATATTCCTTCACAAATGCCATAGGCAAGGGCTCTAAATTCTGCTTTTACGCTGCTTCTAGACACCACAAATTGCTTTTTGCTGTACCAAGAAACCAAATTTCCCCAGATGTAAATACAATATCCTAAAGTTAATCTTCTGTCAGTTATAAACTCAACCCAATCTGCATCAGTGAAAATTTTGATTTTTCTACTTTTTATCTTTTTGAAGAATAATCCTAGGCCATTGTCATTTTTAAATACCTTAAAATTCTGTATACAGCCCCTATATGTTCCTCTAAAGGATTATTCATAAATTGACTAACTATACTCACAACAAACTAACAGCAAGTCTAGTATAAGCAAGGTAAATCAATTTTCCAACCAGTTTTTGATACCTCCCTTTGTCAATGGGTGCACTATCGTTCTTATTTCCCTATTTTATTACAAGATCCGTAGGAGTGTCAACTGGTTTGCATCCAAGCATCCCGGTGTCCTTCAAAAGATCTATCATATACTTTTGCTGAAAGATTGAAATACCTTTTCTTGATCGAGCTACTTCCATGCCAAGAAAATACTTAGGATTGTCCAAATCTTTTTTCTTGAATTCTTTGGCTAAGAAACCCTTTAAGTTTGAGTATCTCTTCTTCATGATCTCCTATTAGAATTATGTCATCAACGTACACCACAAGTATTGCCTTTTTCTTTAGGATGAATGCTTGACGAACATGGTGTGTTCAGTCTAATATTGATCATGCCCGAACCTTTTTATAGCCTCAGTGAATCTGTTAAACCATGCTCTTGGTGACTGTTGGAGCCCATACAAATATTTCTTGAGTTTGCAAACTTTATTAGTGGTGGCTAGTGTACCAAAACCAAGAGGTATCTCCATGTAAACTTCTTCTTTTAGGTCCCCATTGAGGAAAGCATTTTTAAATTTAGTTGGTAAAGAGGCCAATCTAGATTAGAAGCTAGTGAGAGCAACACTCAAACTGTATTGAGCTTGGCTACAAGAGCAAACATCTCCTGGTAATCAATTCTATAAGACTGAGCGAAACCCTTACCAACAAGGTAGGCTTTGAATATATTGACACTCCCATATGCATTATGTTTAATAGTGAAGATCCATTTACAACCCACTGGATGCTTCCCTAGTGGAAGTTCTAATATCACCCAAGTTCCACTCCTTTCAAGGGCACGAATTTCTTCCCGAATAGCCGCCTTCCATTTAGGTATGCTAAGAGCCTCATAAATTGAACTTGGAACCTGTATCTTGTCAAGGTTGCTAATAAAAACATGATGACTGGGTGACAATCCTCTATAGGAAACAAAATTATAAATGGGATGATTAGTACGGGACCTTATGCCTTTTCTCAAGGCAATAAGTCTATCATCAAGTTCATTAGCCAGATGATCACTGGGAGAAGAGTAAGGATTAGTGTTACCTGGTGAATTTTAGGATCCTAAATTCTAGTTGGATGCATGGCCTTGATTAGGTAGCTAAGTTTCTCTCTCTCCTTGAGTTTTGTTTCTCTCAGTATAGACACGTAATGCACTGGTTGCTGCAAGTTATGTGCGAATGGATTGTCAAGGCGTTTTGGGATTTGATTGAGGCTCAAGTTCAGAATGAGTATAAGAGGTTGGGGTAGGATTCTGATTAGGTTAAATCAGATTTGTTTAAGGAGGCTGAGGCTATAAAGTTCAATAAGAGGAGAAGTAGGAGAATTCTGGTCACAAGAGGGGTCCAGGGCACCAATATCCCAAACTTGGCATTCTTGAGTGAAGATCTCCCCCCTAAATATCAGGTTTGGGGTAATAAGGTTGTTGCTGGAAAAATGTGACATCCATAGAGTTGTAGAACCTTTGGGTAATAGGAGAGTAACATTTATACCCTTTTTGGTTAGAAGAGTATCCAATAAAAATACATTTGAGGGCTTTGGGATCAATTTACCCCGATCTCGAGCATGGATGTGGACAAACACAAAACACTCAAAGACTTTCATAGGATAGGTGGATGGGACATGAGTGTTAGGAAATAAGTAACTAAGATCTTGGTAAGATGTTGGAAGATTTAAGACTCTAGAGGGCATCCTGTTGATTAGGTAAGTGGTTGTTAAAGTTGCCTTATCCCAAAAAAATTTAAGAACATAGGTGGTGAACATGAAAGACAAGGCAATTTCAAGTAGATGTTTATTTTTTCTTTCTGCAATCCTATTTTGTTGAGGTGTATTGACACATGAACTCTAATAAAAAATGCCCTAGTCTATAAGATAATCACTTAGGAAGGTCTCCAAATGTTCCTTGGCATTATCAGTTTTCAATACCTATATTTTTGTTTAGAATTGGGTTTGAACCATAGTATTGAATTTCTAAAAAATATGACCAACTTCAGATTTTTCTTTTATGAGAAACACCAATGTGATCCTAGTGTGATCATCTACAAATGAAACAAACCACCTAGATCCAGTAACATTATTTATTCCAAATGGTCCCCATACATCACTATGAATCTTTGAAAAATGATAAGATGCCCTATAAGGCTGGATGTGATAAGAATTTCAAACATGTTTTGAAATTTGACACACTTCACATTGAAACATTTTTGGATTTGAATTCGTAAATAACGAGGGAAACAACTTTTGGAGATACATAAAATTTGGATGACCTAAATGGTAGTGCCATAACATGATTACACTAACCTTAGTAAAATACTTAAAAGGAATAAGGACTTCATTAGGGTTAACACACAATACATTGTGAGTTTGTCTACTAGGAGATTCACTAACTTTAAGAAGATAGAGTCCTGAGCACACCTTAGCACCGCCAATCATCCTTCCCAAATTCAAATCCTGAAATTCACACAAATCTAAGTAGAATTAAGTAACACAATTGTGTTCCTGAGAGAGTTTACTTACTGACAAAAGATTACAATCCAAATTGAGAACATAAAGTACAGAATTCAGTGTTAGATCCTTTGAAATGATAATAGAACCTATTCTAGCTAATTTAGACACTGTACCATCAACAATCTTTACTATAAGATTGTCTTGGCATGTGCTATAATTATGAAAGAGGGTTACATCACCTGTCATATGATTGAATGCACCCAAATCTACAATCCACGGACTATTCAAAACCTTCCATGCCCCACGCTAGATTTATAGGTTATACTTTTCCTATTAGTCCATAAAGATCGGACACCCATAATACAGGACCATATAAGCCTATTTTCAAATCTCCTTTACCCCATAGAGATATTGAGCAAAGTGAAGTACTTTTTTTCCACTATAATTTTGAAAATGAACATTTAAATGTCCCCTCTGGCGCAGCTGGGCCATCCTAGACTTGAACCAGAGACCTCGCCCGTGAAGTAAATCATCGCACCTACGATCTAACCAATTGAAAGAGAATCAATAGATTCCTTTTCAGGAGTGATTCATCCTTAAAGAAGCACTTCATAAAGCTTTCCGGAATTTGATTGATTTATTTATTCTCTTTTTTTCATAGAGAAAAAGAAAACTTACATTTAGATGACAATCAACACAAGGTTACTTTACCTTTTTTTACCTCTTAAGGAATTACCTTTGTGTGCTAAGGCACTTGTTCCGACAGTGCTGTGAGTAGGATTATGTTAAGAGAACATCTTTTACGAGATTTCAAGTTGTTCCTTACTAAATGGACTAGATTTGATAGGTACAGATTTTTCATCCGCCATAACATGATTTTCTCAGTTTTCTTTGTTACGAGTTGGTTTTAAGGGCTTCCAATCTACAGGTTTGCTGTGAAGTTTCCAGCAGGTATTGCGGGTATGACCTGGTTTTCGGCAATGATCACACTAAGGTCTCCCCTTACTCTTTTGATAATCATTGCTATGATGTTGGATTGCTCGAGTAGCTAGGGCAGGGTTGTGATTCTCAGCAACTAGAACAGTAAGAGATGCTCCAAGCATCATTTTCTTTCTACTCTCTTCTCGGTAGAGTTCAGAAAATACATCTCGGATGCCAGGTAAAGGTTTAGTTCCTAAGACTCGTCCTCGAACTTCATTTAGATTCTTGTTAAGTCCCATGAGGAACTTCAATATCCTTGTCTTTTCGATGATTTCTCTAAACTTCTTCGCATCACCTACACATCCCCATTGATGTTCTTCGAGTGCATCCAATTGTTGCCAGTGCTGGGAGAGGAGATCGTAGTGTTGAGTGACGAAAAAATTACCCTGAAGGAGATCATGAAGAGTAGTTTCAATTTCGAAAATTACCGAAGTATTTTCTTTGCTTGAGTGAAATTCCTTCATTGTTTCCCAGATTTTATAGGCTATTTTATAGAGTAAGAAATTTTCCCTAATCTCTTAGTCATTGAATTGACTAATTAAGACATGACCATATTATTTTCTATCTTCTTGGCTCTGAATTTTGGATCTCCAGCTTTTAGAGGATCGATTTTGCTGGTGAGATACTCATTTTTTCCATTGTCGGAGATATACATCTTTATAGACTAAGACCACTAAAGATAGTTCTTCCCTTTCAGTTTGGCATGTAATGGGAAGAGGGAAGCCATCTGATCCACCATTGTTTCCTGAAACAAGAGCTCTAGACCTCGAGGTTGCTTGGGATAATGGCAAGTCTTATTTTTTAGTGGCCATGCTGTATTTGGTCATGAGGAGGATAGTTTACTAAAGGTTCAAAGGTAGCTCTAGTACCATGTAGAAATCTTTTCATGCCATTTTATGGATGAAATATACATGTGTATATATATAGTAGAAATGCGATATATCTTCCTGCAATTAAGGAGCTAAAAATAAGGAGAAAATACCCAATTAGGGATTTGGTAGAATAATAATCATGTTCCTTTATCTAGAAACAAATCACCACTAATTTATAGCTGTATATTTCTAGAAACTAGGACAAAAATCACGGGATTCCACACAAGATTACTACAACATGTTATCAAAGCAAAATTCAATAAAATTTATCAGTTGCATGCGATGTTCAATAGAAGAATTACTAAAACTTTCCCATTTAAAAACTAAAAATAACAAGATTCAAACCATAATCTTGAATATTGCTACTATAATTAAAGTTCATCCAACGATAACAATGCCAACTTACCTTTATAAGTAGGTATTTGCCAGCGAATGGCTTCAGTTGAGAAACTCCATTCATAAAGTAAGACACATCCTGATTAATGCCATGATTGCAACCCTACAAATAGATAATAAGAGTTTAGTGAGAACAAATAACAAATAACCAAGAAACAAATCATAGGAGTTCCAAAGAGGTTAAACCTTGAAACGGCCACATCAGTCTCATGTTTTATAGAATAGGGGGCAGGGCTAGGAAACTATATGAAATGAACAAAGTTAGGGTTTAAAGAGAAGTGTTCATAACACCTTATGGATCGGATTTTGGTAACAAAAAGGTGTGAACAACTTTGGGGCAAAAATCCATAATCAAGAAAAGGAATTTAGAAAGTGTGCAATTCCATAGGGGGTTGTTTTACTAACCCAAATTAACCGAAAAAAAAAAGGTATCGCATTCATTCCATGGTCAAGAAAACCATTAATTCAGCTGTGATCAAAGACTAAACTAAAAGCATTTCATTTAGATGCTTGAAAAAATAAAATACAGCTTTGCATTAAACTTCTAATACGAGCCCACAACATTAAAGTACACAACCAATGGCAATCAAATTGTTTTGGAAAGGTTTCTAAAATACAGATGACCTAGATAGGAAACAAAGAAAAAAATTGCAAGAACCCAGTGGAAGCTGAACTCTTAAGACTCTTAAAACAAAGAAACTTCTGAAAATACAAACTACTAGCAAATGGAACTCTCTAAACTCCTAGAAACTACAAACTATTTAATCTTACCCTGATAGTAAGAAACTACAAACTATTTAAGGATTTCCTATCCTCTTTTGTTGCTTTTACAAAGGCGCGTGCACGCGAGAGAGAGAGAGAGAGTGAGAGAGAGAGTGGGAGGGCATGCAGAATAACATATTACTCGGTTTCAATGGTCCACATCATGGTAGAAGATGACCAAGGTACACAAATACAAACTAGTGATGTGTAACTTTGAGTTAAAGATTACACGCATATCCACATCATGCAAATGACACTGCCAGAAGTAACATTCTGGAAATTGCATGGTAAAAATAGTAGGAGAGTCTCATTACATTAGGAGGATTTATGCAAAAATTTTAAACTTTGGTCACTTATTTCACGTTGGATTTAAAACATGAATCATTGAAGTGATTGTTACCATCCCTTGAACTAGTTTAGGAATTTTATGGGTAGATTCACTGCAAACCCTCACGAGACTTCACTTGTCTACTAGGGGAAACCTAGGGGTTTAAAAGGCTTGTTGCACGTTACTAAGTGCAAGCGTATTTCCAACAAAAAGAGAAATAGGATAATAGTTTAGGTTAATTTTAATAAAACCATTGCTCGGGACTAGCAATGCTCTAGTTGGGGGGGTGTGATTACACTTGAAAAGTGTAAGTACAAATCCTCTATTTTAACATAGAATCATGCATTTTCTTAGTTTATTTTTGAGTTTTGTTAATTTTTCCACTAATTCGGTTTATTTTCTTAAATTTAGGAAAATGATAAAATAAATGCGATTGGGAATGCCGAAGATGAAGGATATGATGAAGAATAGCTTACGGAACAGCCATATGGAGCTGTGGTCCGGACCAGTTCAAGACCATAGTATGCAGAGCAAAAACATTTTGGGGAAGAATTACATTGTGGTCCAGACACCCCCTGTAGGTGGTCTGGACCACCGAGGCTCTTCTGGGGCGCATTTTATGTTCCGTTTTTAGGGTTTCTTGGATGGGTTATATATAGCCCATGTACAACCATTTTAGGAGACTTCTTCCTGAATAAGGTTTTTAGAGAGGAGTTTTCATTAGTTTTACATTGTTTTTGAAGATGTTCTTGAAGATTTGTGGTGCTGGTTTTGGGATTCTTTCAGTTCTTGTGATCTTGCGTTGCAACTTTTAATGCTACGAAGTACGATATTTTGTTCACGTAGGTTAATACAAAATTTTCTGATTTATTTTCTTTTAGTAATTTCATTTCTTTATTGATTTGTAATGATGGGTTCTAAAAGCATGCTTGCGTAGGTTTTTTTTTTTTTCTTTGATTTAACGTTCATTGGGATGGTGGAGTGTTTGAATGATACAACGTGCTAGGGTTTTGTAGTTGAGTATGTGAAAACATAAACATCTACATTACTTGATTCGAATCTATTTATTCTGTTTAAAGAACATTCGAAAATGAAATCTTTTGATCATATTCCGGTAATTACTGATAAAAGTTTTCGGTTTTTAACTTTCTTGAAAAATCTTGAAACGAATAAACTAGATTTGAACCCACAAGTGAAATCCAAAGAAAATCTTTCCAATTTTGTAATCCTTTCGACATGAATATGAAGTTGTGTATTGTGGCCATTTTAAAGAGCTTTCACGAAGATATCTTCCAATTAACTTTTCCATACGACGTGAAATTTTAATTGGTAATTAATGCATAGAGTATTATTCAAATCTATTCCACCTGAACTTGAATGTTAAATCAAGGGTCTTTTAATTATTTGTAGTTACTTTCGAACTTGTCGTGGTTATTTTTCGTAGAATAGTTAAGTATTAGTTTTGTTATTTGTACTTGTTAGAATAAAACATTTGAACGCTGCCGTTTTCTTTATTTTAAACAGATTCTTGAACTTTATTATTTTTCTTGCTTTGAACAAATTCCTGAACCTAGGATTAGACAACTTCAAAACCTAGAAACTAAACTTTAGGTTCTCTATGGATTCGACCTCAGACTCACCGAGTTAAAACTACACCGCACACCCTTGCACTTGGAGGTTAGTTTAGATGCACCATTTAGAAGCGGTCATTTGGTTGTGGAGGTTTCCAAATTGTGTTTGAGATGTTTAATGTTTGGTTTTGAAGGTTTTTTTGGTAAAATTTAATTTGGACGTAACTTTTTGCATTTAAAAACATATTCATTTTTTTGTATAATTTTTGGGTCTTTCACATTAGTGCTTGATGTTGATTCAAGCCAGCCATGAGTTTGCTTTTGGCGCTGGAAAGGGGTTCAAAATTTTCACTTTCTAGTTTTCACGCCCGAAGAGTACTTGAGCGGCCCAGCTTAAAGGACATTCGAGCAGTGGGCTTTCTAGTTTTTCCACCCAAAGTGCGCCTAAAGTAGGTTTGAGCAGAGAGCTCTCTGGAATGTGCACCTGATGGTGGTTCGAGCGGCGTGGTTGTTGGTTTCAACGCTTGAAGAGCACTCAAGTGTCAAGATTTGTGTCTATACTCTATTTTAGCATTCTGTGTGTTTCTTTCTTCTAAAGCAAATAATTAAATTAAATTAATTAGTTAATTTAATTAGACATGGATTAACTATCATGCCCCTAAGGTGGGTTAAAAAAGTGACATGACCTATACATGACAAATTTTTCATTAATTTTAATGGATGAAGTTAGTGTTCGGACTAAATAGAACGGAATTGGATAGTTTGAGGATGTAATATGTGTGTTTGATAATTTGAGAACGAAATAGAAAAAAAATATAATTTAAAGGATACTTTTATAAAAAATCAATTAAATATTAAATTTATTTTGTTGCATTGAATGAAAATAAAAGATTTAAATATTTTGCTTTTACTCACATAAATTTTGCTAAAGTAGTCTAGTGTTAATATATTTATATAATAAATATTTACATGATAAATAAAGTTAAAAATTAAAGTTGAGAAAATGCCAAAAATCTTTGAAAATAATCATGCACAATATATTCAACCACTTACATTTAATATAGAATATATACTTTTAAAAGGAATAATTTTAGAAAATAGTCTATTATAAAAAAATTCTAAATAACAAAATCATAACTTAATTCACTAAATTTAGAAATAAAAAAATGAGCCAAAAATGAGATAGGACTAATTCTATTAAAAAAATTGAATATTACATGTTAAATAATATATAAAAATTCACTTGAGAAAAGTTCATACCAAAAAAATATTAAGATTTTGTCAGATTAAATTCAAATAAATAATTAACAAATAATTGAGACCCATATTGCTCTACTTTTATATTTTGAAATTAACTTTAAAACTAGAAATTGTAGGATTTTACCCTTGATTAGAGGGAGCTCTTCCAAAATTTCTCAAAGGCTATAGGAGAATTTGAAAAAAAAAAAAAGGAAAAAAGCCAACAATTTGCAAAAAAAAAAAAGAAGGGAAAATAAATAATTTTAACCCAATAAATTTTCTTCTTATGGCCAAATATAGTTTAGACCAACCATTTTTCTTCCTACAATTTTATTCGAACAATTAGTTCAACAATTAACTCAACAATTTCAAAAATAAATAAATTAGGGCCAAAAAAAAAAAAAAAAAACCAAACCCTATGCATTCTATGTGTACAGCTAATCACATTTGCATATAATGTACAACAAACACATCTGTATATAACATTCTCTTTATGTATAAAACTTATAACTAGGTTGAAAGTATTCTTTAAAAATGTGCTTTTAAAAAATACATTTGAAAGGACATTTTTAAAAACACTCTTTGAAAGAGCATTTCTTAAAAGCACTCTTTCAAATAGTGCTTTCTTAATTGAAAAAAAAAATTATTTAGAAGTACTCTTTGAAAGAGTGTTTTTTCAACTAATAGTATTTTTTAAATATTAAAAATTATCAGTATTTAGCCAAAATTGAATATAATATTATCACAGTGAAAAAAAATTCGAGACAAAGAGCTCTTCATGGGTAATAACTGGACAAATAATAATGGGACAAATGTAATACGGATTACCTTTGTTTGCTATGTTATTTAATTTGATAAATAAAAAATAAAAATCTTATTTTTTATATTATTATTGTGGTAGATAAAAAATTATTATTTTTTTAAAACTAAATTATATTATCTAAATATTTTCACGTATTACTATGAATTTTTGTAATATATATATATTTTTTGTAATATAACAAAATAGCCTATTATAAATTTACAAAAAAAAAGTGAGAGATGTGTCATACCATCAACAATCACTTATATTTTTAATATAAATATATTTTTTAATTTTCAATCATTAAAGAGCTTAAAAAAATTCAAATACCCCCAAACAGTTAAATTTACCAAAAAAAAAAAAAAAATACAACACATGTTAATCTTTCAAATAAAAAAAATAAGAAAAGTACAAAAGTGGAGAACTTTTATCTGACCATCAACAATCCCTCAAATTTGATAACTCTTTTTTCTTTTCTTTTTTTTTTTTCACTTGGATCATATCTCCTATACTACCATGAATGACACTTGTCAATTTTGAAATAAAACCCCGCATATTAATATAATTTTGTAGATGTGACCGATCTACACCCAGAGTATTGACAGTCCTATCTGTATGGATAACAGATAACATAAGATTTATTCCCATATAACTTTGTGAGTTTATATGGGGGGGATTTAATTATGAATTTTAGTTATTTAATATCATAAATTTAAGATAATAACAAAAAAATTAATTATTTGACATTATTTATGATAGTGCGTATTTTAAAATGTAGTGGCACCACTATTTTTGGTTGTAATTATTAAAAACTAGTTTGATTGTATTTATAAATTTGCAATTAAGAGAGTTAATATTAATTTTTGAAGGAGATTTATTCCCACATACCTTTGTGAGTTTATATGGAGAATTTAATTATGAATTTTAGTAATTTAATATCATAAATTTAAAATAATAACAAAAAAAGTAATTATTTGACATTATTTATGATAGTGCGTCATCATTTTAAAATATAATGGTACTACTACTTTAGTTGTAATTATTAAAAACTAGTGTGATTGTATTCATAAATTTGTAACTAAAAGTGCTAAAGTTAATTATTCAAGGAGATTTATTCCCATATAACTTTGTGAGTTTATATGGGGAATTTATTTATAAATTTTAGTAATTTAATATCATAAATTTAAAATAATCATAAAAATTAATTATTTGATATTATTTATGATAGTGCGTTATCATTTTAAGGTGTAGTGGCACCATTTTTTGCGTCATCATTTTAGGATGTAGTGGCACCATTTTTTTAGTTGTAATTATTAAAAACTAAAAGTATCCATGAGCAATTGTGAGATTATCATCTCATTCGTTTAATTAATAAATGGTATAAAAGTAAAATAATGTAATGGTTAAAAATTTTAAATTTGTAAGATGACTTAATTAAAGGTAGTTTTTAAAAGTTATTTGATTTAAAATTTGAGTTTAATGGAAGGTTGAAAGGTATTTTAGAAACATAAAATGTTTCACTATAAGTTAAGCTTCATTACTATTTTCACTTCACCAACATCCCTAATATTTTCTTTGTAATAGTAAAGATATTTTATGCATTATTATTTTTAATTAGCTTTACTAATTATGTTTTAATTTTAAATTTATTAATTTAAAATCACTAATCATTCAATTAGCATTAAACAAATAAAGAATGTGGAAAATAAAAATTAAGTTGTAAGGTTTGACGGTGCAACCAAGCTATGGTAAACTTTGCAATGACAACTAATTTCTATTTAAGAATAAGTGGTCGACCGCTGGCGAGGTTGGCCTGCATGAGGAATTATTCAATAGTCTAATTAATAAAAATTACACACATATAATATAAATTCATTCTCACTTTTTACGATAATTTGTAGTATGATCAATTAAGTGGTACACTCAGCTGCCTATAAAAACAAGACATTCTATTCTTTTTGCTACAATAAAAGGGTTTTAATAGATATCAATTAACATTTTCATCATTCTCTTATTTGAGTTTGTGTTTGAATATAATAGGTCCTCTCCAAAAAAAAAAACAATATTAGATCTTGAATTTCGTTCTCCCTTTTGTCTTCTATTCTAAAAAAATATAATTCTCTAAAGAAGACAACTCCTGGAATGGAGATAAATTCATATCAAAATAAGGTTATTACCATAAAAATTAACAAGTGTAGTATTTAGTTTTATAATTTTTTAATTTGGAGTTAGTTTGTAAAATTAAATAAATAATGTCTTTTCGTTATGTACATGACCATTTTTTATTAAATTTTATTTTTTTATTTTTTAATCCATATGCAGATTTTCTAATTTTTTATTTTATAAAAATGCAAATGATATGCCTAATAGTTTCTAAAAATAAAAAATAAAAAATAAAAATTTGATTTAAATAATTAATTAATTAATTTTGAAAATATATAGGATCAATGGATCAAAGTCAAGAAGATTTTACCAAATGCGATTAACAAGGGGGGATAAGATCAGTTTTTAAATATCGATGGGTTGACAAGGATTTCAGGTTGAATTAGGGTCAAGTCAATCTATATTACATGTCTAAATACATCCAAATAATCATGCTTTATTGATCGCATAATCCATTCACTTAATTACAAAATTGAGCTTCAAAACATAGTAAGACTAAAATAAGTTGTAATTTGATACGTTAACACTAAAAAATAAAAGGAATAAAAATTTCATAAATAAGAGCTCACAATGGAGCTATTATAATTTTGAGTAAAAAGTTTAAAAGAAATATAATATTCTCTATTACATCTACCTTTAAAAAAAATAAGAAAAAATACTTACAAGGATTAAAATAATAAAATTATAGGATGATTTATTTAATTTCATGATTTTACTGTGCATGTCACTGGTTCACTGCTAATTGAAATATTATTTCTATACAAAGAACAACCCACGATATTTAACCCCCGCCCTCTAAAGAAAATTCACTAAAATGGTCAATCTAATTTTTAAAGCCAAGGTTTTTATTAGGTAATATATTTGTTAACAAATACAGAGAGAAAAAATTATAGAAATTTAATATATATTGTTGCATTTATATTAAGAGAAATCAACCTTATTTATAGGGGTGAAAATGGATATAAGTAAAAACTAACTAAAACATAAACTTTGTAAACCTATTCTAACTCTACTTCTATATGGATATACAGCAAAATATTGATATATATTAACATCCCCCTCAAACTCAAGGTGTGCTAGAGGGCGAGCCTTTGTAAATATATCAACTAAAAGTGATAAAGGTTTGTTTATATATACAAAAAAGTGTAAAATATATATACAAATAATAGCTTGGCCTAGTGGCCAATCACATGAACTTCCAAAAAAATGGCACGAGTTCGAATCTCAGTAACAACAACAAAAATCTCAAAAATATAGATTCAACACATGGCGGAATCATGGGTCGACATGTGGCGGAATCATAAGTTGACATGTGGCATAACACAAGTTGCCATGTGGCATGATGACAGGTCAACAAATGATGCCACATGACACCACATTTGAATTTTTATTTTTTTTAAATTAATTCAAATTTCCAATTAAAGACCCTTTTAGCGACCAATTGGTCGCCAACTAACCTTTGGCGGAATCATGGGTCGACATGTGGCGGAATCATAAGTCGACATGTGGCATAACACAAGTTACCATGTGGCATGATGACAGGTCAACAAATGATGCCACATGACACCACATTTGAATTTTTATTTTTTTTAAATTAATTCAAATTTCCAATTAAAGACCCTTTTAGCGACCAATTGGTCGCCAACTAACCTTTGGTGACCAAAATTTTGGTCGCTAAAGGGTAAACCTTTGCCGACCAAATATATGTTGGTCGCCAAAGGCACACCTTTTAGCAACCAAAGTTTGGTCGGCAAAAATTATATTTTTACCGACCAAATATATTTTTGGTCGCCAATACCTTCTGCCACTAGTCTTTGCCGACCAACGGGCGACCAAATTATATTTGGTCGGCAAAAGTTTTAGTGACCAAAAAATAACTTTTCGCAACCAAATTTTTGGTCGCTAAAAGTGTTTATTGTTGTAGTAACCCCAGTGGAGGACACATAAATACTTCCTCAGAGAGATCACCATTGAGAAAAGCATTTATAACATCAAATTGTGAAAGTTTTCCATTTACGAACAGCTGTAACTACAATTGAGTTACGAATGGAAGTGAGCCAAGCAATAGGAGCAAAACTAGTCAATACTAAATTCTTGTGTAAGCCCTTTTGCAACTATCGAGCTTTATGACTGTCATGCCCTGAATTTTTGCCACATAGGAACATGGGGACAAAACCTATAATTAAATAAATACATCACATCATAAATACCATATCAGAGCAAAAGTGAATAAATAAAATGATATCCTATAATAAACTGTCAAAATGTCTTAACAATGCCACAAAATAGGGCTACAAAACCAAATTCCACAAAACTGGTCCAAGGTCCAAATATAATCTAGTTACAGTTCTAAGCAAAGAGTAAAAGGAATGTAACAAACAATAACATCAACATCCAAGACTAGCTAACTAGGCCACGGGTCCATCGGGTACCTCAACCCCTACGAACTCAACTACAGTAGGGGTGAGCACAATATGCCACATGTGCTCAGTAATGCATTTTATAGAAAAAAAAATCTTTCTTATTAAATATGAAATTTACACTTAAGAACAATTATATCTCATTTTCTCATTTAAAATCACAGGATAATAAATTAGTTTCATCCTCTAAGTCATGGTCCTGTAGTCTCATACTTAATCAATATCTCATTACACATCATCATATAATCATATATTATAGGTCAGGTACTCTATAAGTTTAGTCTGTGGTCGCAAAACTAAACTAAAATAACTCCCTATACCTAAGCCATGGGATATAATCTGGACCGCAGCCCTAGAATGTACTCATCATCCAACCACTCATGGCCTTGGTCCCGCAGTCTTAATCCAGCACATCTTTGCCTTAATAGGCAATTTGGACCTGTAGTCCCCCTAGGTAACTAGCCTACTGGACACGATATGTCACGCCCCAGGTTTTCACAACCCGAGTATGTGAACAAAATAACACACATTACAACATTGAATAACATTCCCTGTCCCACATCAAAGCCATAAACCCACACTATAGAGCAATGAATATAAAAATAATTAAAACTAAACTTTAAATTTAAATAAATGTCTTAGTCAAAGTCAACCAAGCAATAAGCTCCAAAGGCTAAGCCCAAATATTCTCTCAAAGCTAGATAAAATAATTAATAATAACCTCACAAACAGAGGCTTATTACAATTTACTAAAAACCATTCTCTAAAGAAAATTCTAATGTAATTAAATAAAAAAACAAATAAATAAATTGCTAATTTCCATGGTGAGTAGGTCTTGCGCGTGACTCAAAATCATTACCTGCATCGCAAGCTATAAGGGTTTAGCACTAATACCGCGTGTGCTCGGAACCCTAATAATAATAATAATAATAATATAAATACAGTATGCCCTAGCATGCTACTAAGTGAAACAATTATACACAAGTAGCAATTTCAAACAAAAACTTAAATTTATTTATCGATCTCCTTTCGTTATAATTTAATTGTGTTTCTACACCACACAACACATCAAAGAAAAACAATTTAATTTCAAGGTACTGCTGCTTGGTTGTCTCGTAGAAACAAAACCCAACCAATATACATAATTCATTGATGTCTGCTTGGTTGTCCCGTAGAAACAGGACCCAACCAATATACACCATCCTTCGGTGTCTGCTTCCTAGGCCGAAACCTTAAGAATATAATATGCCACCCTTAGGCATCTACATCGTTCGTAGGTTACTAGCCTACTGGACTCGATTACCACCCCCTGCACAGGTTTCGGGACTCTCAACCCCTGGGTATGTGTACTCGATATTTTTCAGTACCCCTCAATCCAAATAAAACATTATTAAATTTCACTTTAAATCCACATTAAATAATTTTTTTTTCGATCTTCACATAAAATTTTGAATAAATAATTAATAAAAAATGTATAAATAAATTATATACTCACACAAACACACTGTCAATTACATCATCAGTACACGTCGTAGAATTTAATGCCATCACAATCAAACAATCAAACCAAATTTCCAGAACTATAACTAATGTGAACAACATTACACGGAATTAATAAAAAAATATCAATTCAACAGTTTTTAGTCTAGAAGAATTGATTGCTTTAGGAACGTGCATATATATATATATATATATTAATAAACTTTAAATTCTATCAAATTGATTGCTTTGAATCCTAATCGCTTTGAAAAGCAATCATATCTAGGGGTAAGAAAATAAAATAAAATAAAAAGAATAATAATCATCAAACGTCAATCCAATCAAGCATTCAAAAAACCAAAAATAAATAATAACTAATACAATATTATATATATATATGTATACATTCTGCTAGTTTAATGCCATGAATTTACAAACCATTCAGTTTGACTATATATTTATATATGTATACATAAAAAGCAATAAAACGTCCGCCCCTTACCTCTGTAGTAATGGAAGAAAAATCCGATAAAAAAAGAAGCCGCCGTTTCCTCTTCTTCTTCTTCTTCTCTTTTTCTCTCCCTCTCTCTCTATCTTTTCTAGGGTTTTATTTTTTTTTATTTTTTTATTTTCAAACAAATACTGCAATATATATATATATATATATATCAGAATTTAACTTTAACAAACTAAATTATTTACCTACTCCCCATAGGATTAGGAAAATTACACCATTTCCCTAAAATTTTAAAATCTTTTTAAATATAACCCAAACTTTATATTCTTAAATACAACTTAAAATTAAATACCAAAAGTATAAATTATTAAATTTAAATAACGAAATAAATTCACTGAATAAATAAATATATATAATAACTAAATTAAATGAAAAGAAATCGGGTCATTACATCCTACTCCCGTTACAAAAATTTCGTCCTCGAAATTTAGGAGGTAAATAAAAGAAAATTAAGGAAACAATTCAGGGTATCTACTCCGCATATCTGCATCTCGCTCCCAAGTCGACTCCTCAATACCATGGTGCTTCCATAACACCCTAACTAAGGGAATAGTCTTTCCCCGAAGCACTTGCTCCTGAGAATCTAAAATTTCCACTGGTTTCACTTCATATGTCACATCTGAGTCAACATCTATCTCAAGCCAATCTAATACATGCGAAGGATCCGGATTATACTTCCTAAGCATAGACACATGAAATACCTCATGCACTCCTGAGAGCTGCGGTGGCAAAACAAGATGATAAGCCACTTCTCCAACCCTAGCCAAAACTTCAAATGGCCCAATATATCTCGGGGACAACTTCCCTCTGTGCCCAAAACAAAACTGACCCTTCCGTGGTGAAACCTTTAGGAACACATGGTCTCCTACCTCAAACTCCAAAGGCCTCTGTCTCTTATCAGCATAGCTTTTTTGTCGACTCTGTGCTGTCTCAAGTCTTTGTCGAATCAGTTTGACCTTCTCAGTCGTCTCCTGCACAAACTCAGGCCCAACAATTGTAGTTTCTCCAACCTTAGCCCAACAGATAGGAGATCTACACGGTCTACCATACAGAGCTTCAAAAGGAGCCATCCCGATGCTCGACTGGTAGCTATTGTTATACGCAAATTCAATCAAAGGAAGCTGCCACGAAAATCAAGCACACATGCCCTTAGCATATCCTCCAAAATCTGAATTGTACGTTCTGACTGTCCATCAGTTTGAGGATGAAAGGCAGTACTAAACAACAATTCTGTCCCCACAGCCACCTGGAGACTCTGCCAAAATCGAGAAGTAAAACGTGGGTCCCTGTCTGAGATAATGGATACAGGGGCTCCGTGAAGTCTCACGATTTCCTTAACATATAATTTAGCCAAGACATCCATAGAGTCGGTCAGTCGAATCGGCAAGAAGTAAGCCGACTTCGTCAACCTATCCACTATCACCCAAATTGTGTCGTGACCCCTTAGAGACCTGGACAAGCTAGAAACAAAATCCATTGTAATGTTCTCCCACTTCCACTCTGACACTGGAAAAGCTTGTAAAAGACCTGCCAGTTTCTGATGCTCAGCCTTAACTTGCTGACAAGTAAGGCACCTACTTACAAACTCTGCCACATCATTCTTCATACCTGCCCAAAAGAACTGACGGCATAGGTCGTGATACATCTTAGTACCTCTAGGATGTACTGCAAATTTAGAGTGATGGAACTCCTTTAAAACTATATCTCGAGCGGAGATGGGCATGAAAATTCTCCCCAAATACCTCAAACCGTTATCGTCACCAATCATTCATCCTGGCATCTCATCAGGACCGACAACGTAGCTCGAATCGCTTCACATTCAACATCAGTCCCCTGAGCTTTTATCACACGACTCAATAGAATTGGCTGAGTAGCCATAGCACACAAGATAGCATGACCCTCATCTTCCTGCAACTCCAGATCAAACTTACTAAGGCTTCTCATCATTTCCCACTCTCGCACGAAAAGACCTGTTAAAGTACCCCGAGTCTTTCGACTAAGTGTGTCAGCAACTACATTTGCCTTACCAGGGTGATATTGGAGTTCAAAATCATAGTTTTCCATGTACTCCATCCATTTCCTCTGCCTGAAATTCAGATCCTTCTGAGTGAAAAAATACTTCAAACTCTTGTGGTTAGAAAACACCTCAAACTTCTTGCCATACAAATGGTGTCTCCAGCTTTTCAGAGCAAAAATAATTGCTGCCAACTCCAAATCATGCACTGGGTAGTTATACTCATGAGTCTTCAACTGCCTAGACCCATAAGCTAATGCTTTATCACCCTGCATCAACACGCAGCCTAAACCTTCCTTGGATGCGTCACAACAAACTGAATAACTCAATCCCCTCTCTGGAATCACAAGCACTGGTGCAGCAGTTAGCCTCTTCTTTAACTCCTAAAAAGACTGTTCACACTTCTCATCCCAAATAAACTTGACCCTTTTTCGAGTCAGCCTAGTCATCGGTCCGGCTAATCTCTAGAAATCACAGACAAATCTTCGGTAATACCCTGCCAAACTCAGAAAACTCCGAATCTCAAAAACTGTCTTCGGTCTTTGCCAATCCATAACTGCCTCAACCTTAGACGGATCAACTGTAACTCCCTCTTCAGAAACAACATGCCCGAGAAATTTCACCTCTTTGAGCCAGAACTCACACTTGCTCAATTTAGCATAAAGCTGGTGGTCTCTCAAGGTTTGAAGTACAATTCTCAGATGCTCCTCATGTTCCTCCTCTGACTGGGAATAAACCAGAATATCATCAATAAACACTACTATAAACCTGTCCAAATATCTTCTGAACACACGGTTCATTAAGTCCATGAACACTGCAGGAGCATTGGTCAGTCCAAACGGCATCACTAAGAACTCGTAGTACCCATACCGAGTCCTGAATGCTGTCTTAGAAATGTCCTCCTGCTTCACTCTCAACTGGTGGTAACCAGATCTCAAATCAATCTTTGAGAAAATAACCGAACCCTTCAGTTGGTCGAACAGATCATCAATCCTCGGTAAAGGATACTGATTCTTGATCGTGACCTGGTTTAACCTTCGGTAATCTATACACATCCTGAGAGTTCCATCCTTTTTAGCTATAAATAGTGCTGGTGCATCCCAATGTGAAGTGCCAAGGCGAATAAATCCCTTAGAGCTCAACTCCTCTATCTGGGATCTTAACTCCACCAACTCTGCAGGTGCCAATCTATACGGGGCTATAGAAATTGGTTCTGTGCCAGGTATCAGATCAATCCCAAATTCAACCTCCTGTTCAGGCGGTAATCCAGCTACTTCTGAAAAACACTTCTGAAAATTCACAAACAACTCATGGTAACTCAATTTTGTCACCATCCTCGTCCTCCAAAGCTATACAAGCAAACAAACTGCACAAGTCTACTCGTCCCTGCCCGTCGAGGGAAGGCAAGAGCTGAGGGCTACAATGATCACCAGAAATTCGTATTCGATCTCCCTCCGTAGTAAATAAGGTCACCTGACTCTTAGCACAATCTATCATTACCCGAAACACTGACAGCCAGTTCATGCCAAGAATCACATCAAAGCTTCCCATGTCTATCACAATCAAATCAAAAACTGACAAGTGCTCCCGTCCCGAAGTCTCACCCTGATAGTGATCTCACAATTCTTACATACTTGATTCAACACAGAATGACCCCCTATCGGTGTTTCAACATGCAATGGTGGAACTAACTCGTCCATAGATAAATTCAATGTAGACATAAACGATGCAGTAATAAACGAATGAGATGCTCCTGTGTCTACAAGAACTGTGGACTTAGTAGCATAAATGAGAAAGGTACCTCTCGTAACTATAGGCTCTGCACATCCATCATTCTGGGCCACAGTGAAAACTCATCCCTGAACTAGTGATGTTTGTGGTCTACCCCCCTTTTGTCCCTGCTGGGATCCACCCTGAACTCCTTGATGCTGCTGAACACCACTTGGAACACCCATCTGATACTGCGATGCCCCACCTTGAGTACCTCTCTGAAAACGAGTCTACACTGATTGTGACCTTGCTGGCCTGCTACTCTGTACTGACTGAGCTGGCTGTAGAGGTCTCATAATACTTCCATAACCTTGCCTCTGCGGACAACGCCTCTGCACATGACTTGGTAGGCCACACGTGTAACAAGGCTTTACCTCAGCCCTATTTTCAGATCCACCCGACACACCTCTGTAAGGACAGTTAAACTGACAATGCCCAGGCTATCTGCAATTATGACAAATAATAGGACTCTGTGCAGAAACTCCAGTTGCCGCTGACTTTCTTGGGACCATACTCCCCTGCTGAAATTGTTGAGACTGTGCCCCATGTAAATTCTCTCTTTGCTTTTTGGTGGGTCTACTCTCCTGGTGCTGAGTCCTTCCTTGCTTAGCTTCATTCTGTGCCCTGGTATCAGTCAAATTCTTCTCAACTGCCATTGCTCGATCAACTAAAGTTTCATATTCGTTAAGCCCTAATGGCACAATCTGATCCCTGACAGCAGGCTTCAACCCTTTCTCAAACTGTCTACACTTCGTACGTTCAATAGACACTAGCTCCTTAGCATATTTGGCCAACGACGTAAATTTACGCCCATACTCCAGCACAGTCATTGGCCCTTGAGTCAAATTCAGAAACTCATCAAGCTTAGCATCTCTCAGAGACTGTGGGAAGAAGTAGTCTCTGAAACACTCCTTAAAATCATCCCAAGAAAGTGCAGATGCCCCACGAGACCCCTTCACAGTACTCCACCAATCCTCTGCAGCACCTTCCAACTGAAAAGCAATAAGCAGAACTCTAGTCTTGTCTTCATTTAACTGCATCACTTTGAATATTTTCTCATTCTCGTGCAAAAACTTCTCAACCTCTTCAGTGTCTGCTGTGTCAGAGTAAGTAAGAGGTTTCATTCTCCTAAACTTCTTATATGGAGCTGTAGGCTGACTCGCTTGCATTCCTCCAGCAAACATTGCAGCCATTTGTTGCATCCATATCTGCGGGTCCACCATTCTTGGCTTTGGTACACTTGGTGCTTCAGATTGTACCTCAGTCACGTGAGGCACCCCTAATGGTACCTCTGCTCCAATCCCAGCATATGACCCCGGCTCTTGTGACACTCCCGCAGCAACAGGAACATCATCTACTGGAACTTCATGACGCTACCCAGCCTGAATCCCTCGGCCTCGGCCCCGACCCCTACCATGACCACGACCTTGGCTCCTGCCTCTACCTCTAGCACCTAGAGCTACACGTGGTAGCATTTCTCTAAAAATTCACAAAAATATACTAAGGTCAACGCCTTCTTAACAATCTAAGTCCAACAAAACATCAAATTCACGTATCACAACTAAATAAGCTAACATGTAATCATATAATACTTAGAAAAATAAAGGACCCACTGTCCCTAGGTATTCTAAACCTAGGCTCTGATACCAAGTTGTCACGCCCCAAGTTTTCACAACCCGAGTATGTGAACGAAATAACACACATTACAACATTTAATAACATTCCCTGTCCCACATCAGAGCCATAAACCCACACTATATAGCAATGAATATAAAAATAATTAAAACTAAACTTTAAATTTAAATAAATGCCTTAGTCAAAGTCAACCAGGCAATAAGCTCCAAAGGCTAAGCCCAAATATTCTCTCAAAGCTAGATAAAGTAATTAATAATAACCTCACAAACAGAGGCTTATTACAATTCACTAAAAACCATTCTCTAAAGAAAATTCTAATGTAATTAAATAAAAAAACAAATAAATAAATTGCTAATTTCCATGGTGAGTAGGTCTTGTGCGTGACTCAAAATCATTACCTGCATCGTAAGCTGTAAAGGGTTTAGCACTAATATCACGTGTGCTCGGAACCTTAATAATAATAATAATAATAATAATATAAATGCAGTATGCCCTAGCATGCTACTAAGTGAAACAATTATACACAAGTAGCAATTTCAAACAAGAACTTAAATTTATTTATCGATCTCCTTTCGTTATAATTTAATTGTGTTTATACACCACACAACACATCAAAGAAAAACAATTTAATTTCAAGGTACTGCTGCTTGGTTGTCTCGTAGAAACAAAACCCAACCAATATGCATAATTCATTGATGTCTGCTTGGTTGTCCCGTAGAAACATGACCCAACCAATATACACCATCCTTCGGTGTCTGCTTCCTAGGCCGAAACCTTAGGAATATAATATGCCACCCTTAGGCATCTGCATCGTTCGTAGGTTACTAGCCTACTGGACTCGATTACCACCCCCCCGCGCGGGTTTCGGGACTCTCAACCCCTGGGTACGTATACCTGATATTTTTCAGTACCCCTCAATCCAAATAAAACATATTATTAAATTTCACTTTAAATCCACATTAAATATTTTTTTTTTCGATCTTCACATAAAATTTTGAATAAATAATTAATAAAAAATGTATAAATAAATTATATACTCACACAAACACACTGTCAATTACATCATCAGTACACGTCATAGAATTTAATGCCATCACAATCAAACAATCAAACCAAATTTCCAGAACTATAACTAATGTGAACAACATTACACGGAATTAATAAAAAAAATATCAATTCAACAGTTTTTAGTCTGGAAGAATTGATTGCTTTAGGAACGTGCATTTATATATATATATATATATATTAATAAACTTTAAATTCTATCAAATTGATTGCTTTGAATCCTAATCACTTTGAAAAGCAATAAAACGTCCGCCCCTTACCTCTGTAGTCACTGAAGAAAAATCCGATAAAAAAAGAAGCCGCCGTTTCCTCTTCTTCTTCTTCTTCTTCTTCTTCTCTTCTTCTCTTTTTCTCTCCCTCTCTCTCTATCTTTTCTAGGGTTTTATTTTTTTATTTTTTTATTTTCAAACAAATACCACAATATATATATATATATATATATGTATATAAATATTAGAATTTAACTTTAACAAACTAAATTATTTACCTACTCCCCATAGGATTAGGAAAATTACACCATTTCCCTAAAATTTTAAAATCTTTTTAAATATAACCCAAACTTTATATTTTTAAATACAACTTAAAATTAAATACCAAAAGTATAAATTATTAAATTTAAATAACGAAATAAATTTACTGAATAAATAAATATATATAATAACTAAATTAAATGAAAAGAAATTTGAGTCATTACACGATAACCATGTTGCATAAGTTTTGAGACTTTCAATCCTTAGGCTCTAAAACCTACTCTTTTACTACCCTCTATGACTCCATTAACAAAAAACAAATCATATTCTAATTCCCTTAACAACAGCGCATCATACACAAGATTCTCTCTAAACTAGGTTTTTATGTTCATCCCTTTAATTTATAAGCTTTATTGAACAACATATTTCATGGGCTTAAGTTTCATGCAACCCCCTTCATAAACATTATTCTCATTACAAGGTTAATCAAATTATTTCTCATGCAACCATATTCAAGAATATAAACAACTAAATAAATAAATGGAATTTAATATCGAAACTGTCTTGACAAAATAGATTTGGAAATAAATTTTGATATTTCAGATAAAATAGAAAATAAAATATTTTCAGTTAATTCAAAAGCCTAAAATGCTTAGAGTATCCTAGTTTAATAAAAACAAAATTTAAAATTCATTCATATAGCCAATTATATAGATTTTGAGAAAACCAAATAGGTGTTGCTATTTAGGAGCATACAGAACAGTTTACTTCCACTATTTTTATAAAATTCATTTTAACTCTAAAAATTATGAACTTTTTACTGAGTATTCTTTCATATTCTTTCATATATCTTGTTGCATCTGTAAAAGATATCAAAAATTAACTCAACTTATAAGTATGTGTTTTATATAAAAACAACAGGCTGGTTCTAATGTAAAAAATCCCAACAAAATAGTCAAGTTTGACTATTTTTATAAAATTCATTTTAACTCATAAAATCATGAAATTTTTATTCGATATTTTTTCATATGTTTAGTTGCATGTAAAAAAATATTAAAAATTAATTCGACTTTTAATTATAAGTTTTATATAAAAATAAGACTTCTTCCAGTGTAGAAATCCCAATCAAATAGTTTAAGTTTGACTCTTTTTATAAAATTTATTTTAACTCATAAAATAATGAAATTTTTACTAGACACTCTTTTGGATATATAATCTCATGTGTAAAAGTCCTGGAAATTAATTTAACTTCAAATTATGAGTTTTATATAAAAATAGTAGACTGGTTCTAGTGTAGGAATCTCAATCAAACAGTCAAATTTGACTATCTTAAATACGTACCATCTTCTAATATACATACATATAGTTTGAATACAAAATAAAGAAAACCTATATATAAAATCGCACCACTAATACGCTTATGATTCGAACATTATAATTTTTATAAGAACTCCTAACATAAATTTATTTCTTATTTTAAATCAAATCGAAGTTTTTGATATTGAAACCAATCCTTTTTGTGATAAATTTTAGATAAGAGGTTTTCAAGTCTTAAAATAGGGTTTATACCCAAACACGAACCTTTATCTGATTTTTTATATTTAACATATCAGTAGTAAGCTTCATAACAAAAATTCATGATCTTAACCTCATTTATGGATTCTCACATACATACCAAAACAAAGTCTTATCGAGAAGTAAAACTATATTAATAAACACAATTCTCCCACCTAGCTCAACACACAAGTCGAAAAAGTGTATAAACCTAGAAATTTAGGTGGCATTTGATTGTATTTCTATTTTCTATTTTTTTGTTTTTGTTTTTTTATTTTCTATTTTCTATTTTGAGATTCAATTTTCAGAATATTAGAAAGGCATTTGGTTTGACATTTTGAAAAACTATTTCTCAAAATGAAAAATGAAAAACGCACTTGGCTTGGAATTTTAAGATAATATTTTCTGAATGAATTTGATTGTACAAGTTAATCACAACTATTTTATGTTGAAATACTTCCAATTAACATACATTTTATGCTCATTTAAAAGCAAATATTTTCAATTTACTTGATCTTGTAATTTTTTTCAGGTTTAAAATATATATATATATGTAACATATTAAAGACATTTTGAAAAATGTAAAATGATAGTATGAGGACTATTTTCTAATTATATTTTAGACAAAAATTATCAAAAATTGGCAAAAATTTGTTAACCAAAAGAGGAGTAAATATTTACAGAATCATGAGTTAAGTAATAGAAGAAATGTTGGTCAAAGGATAATAAAGAGCTTACTGTAGTTAGCCGATCAAAGGTTAGATTGAGTTTCACGCCATATGAGCTTGATCACTAATTAAAGATGGAAAGGTGAACAGAATCCCACAGGCTGCTACTTCCAACAACGTTTAAGATGTTAACCTCAAGTTGAATCCTATGTTTTGGGAGTTTTCTGCGTTTTGGATGAAAATGCCCAAAATGATCGAAAGTTATTTTCTATTTTGCATGTAAATTTTGAAAACACAATTAACCAAATAAAATTTGGGTTGTTTTCCTTATTTTAAAAAATATAAAATCGAAAATAAGCCCAAAACAGCCATACCAAATGGACTCTTACCAACTCAAGTTAGCTCCTTAATCTCTTCTCAATCTGGCAAAAAGCTTCCTATCATGTCACGGCTTCGAATACCACTAGCGATTCTCTTCCCAAAGTGAGGATCAAGAACCTCTTCTTTCCACCCAAAAGCGAAAGAACAAACACACACTAAAGAAGAAAAAAAAATTAACTCTCTCCTTCTCTCTCTTGGTGGAAATACTCTAAGGGTTGATAAAAAATCTGAATAGGGTTTTGGGATGGAGTATAATACAACTCAAAAGATCCCCCTCCTTCCATTCATTTACTCAGTGAATGAATCTTCACTACACCACCCATGAATACATTCCCAACTTCCCAAACCAAATTCAAATCTGTTGTCCTTTGACCTTTCCTCAACCTCAACTCCTTTGCCAACCCTCACAACCAATAGGAAACAAGCACCGCAATATATATACATGTACACAACTCATAAGATCAAAAGGTGCTAAAGAAATAGAATTACTATTATTAAAAGGTAAAGTGGTTTATTTTCCAAATTGACAAGACAAGCAATTAATTTTTTTTTTTTTAACTTAAGTGACCACTAAAAATTAATAAACGTAAGTGACCTAAAGAGGTGTGACCCAGATAGGAGCACCAAAGATATAGTAAAGAGAAGGCATTAATAGAGGCTACAGGCTAAACTAGAGAAGGTGAGGGTGAAGCTGGCATCTGAAGGGGAATGACCTCAAATGACTATCCTTGTTTATGCCCTATCCCAATAGTCTGCCCCATCTGTGGATCTTGTACAAAACAGCTAGTAAAAGATAAAATAACAGTGAGATTGAGATCACAAAGTTGACCACCAGAGATAAGATTTAGTGTAAACTAAACTCTATGTTATTTTCACAATAAATTATAAATTATGTTAGATATTTCATTTTATGTATTTTAAAAACATAAAATATATTTGAAAGGCATATTCCAACTCATTAGGTCCATCTTGAATCTTAATCCAAATAATATTTATAATTTTTTGTGATCTAGTGTTTTTTTTGGTTGAAAAGAATGGTTTAAAAAAATTGTTTATTTCAATTTGGTTGGATATTTACTGCTCTGGATGCTCTGCCATACACCGTGGTCCAAGGAATGAGTTCATTTGCCTAATGAAAGAAAATAATAAATAAATAAACAAATAGTAAATGTTTCCCCTACATAGTTAATAAATGAGTTTTAAGCCCATGAAAAAAATAAATCAAATAATTATATGTGGGCCTTATAGGCCCATGAAACCCATCAAATCTACCGCTAATTTGTAAGGGCCTTGTTATTAGATGTGGGCCTTAAGGCCCATGAAACCCACCTAATCTACCACTAGTTTGTACAAGACGTGCAATCACATTATTGTATTGACTATGCCCTAGCCTATTGGATAACACTGCAATTTTATTTATATTTTCTTCTACTCTTTTTATGTTTGGTTTACACAAATCCCAGAATCAAATAGAGGAGGCAATATAAAATTAGTCATATTTCATCATCTTCTTCAGCAGGATCTTGAAATTATTAATGTTATCTCAACGGCCTCAAAAATAAAGGTTTGCACTGTTCTTTCTTGTGTGTGAATTGAGTTTTTTGGGATAAGTCATTTTGCCCCACACACACTGTCTCTCCCCCTATCTCCCCCTATATACATATACACCTTTACTTTCTAGGAGTGTAGTTGGTTTGATTTGCTGTTGGGTTTTGTTAGATGAAGGATGTAACCACCAATTTGGCCGAAATTGTTTCTGATGGCGCTGACAAAGTTTAGTTGAATTTTAGGACTAGGTGATGGTGGTGTTTTAAATTTTTTATTTCATTTATGAATATTTTGGTTTTGATTTTTGCAATTTTAGGTGCTTCTAAGTGCCTAATATGTTAGGTGGAGAATACCTAAATTTGATTAATGGACATTGGACCCATTCCTTTACACCCTAAATAATTTTTTAGATTCATACTCCATATTCATTAATGATTGTTTAATCAATAACTTCATCTAGATACATATATATACACGGTATTAATTACTACACTAAAAGATTTATAATTTTTTGACCCCATGAGCTAGCTCAAATGGAGAACACAGGTTGTAGGAGTTGAAACCAAAGGCGAGTCATGGGTTTGGGACTTGGTAATGAAATCAGTTTGTGTCTGTGTTTTGGCCTTTAGCAAAACACCATCACACCTCGACTCTTGTGACCCAAGGGGTGAGTAAATAAACATACAAACCATGCACATATTATTATTTCTCTTATCAAAGCATTATAACCATGCTAGAGAAACATGTATAATAACAAACAATAATAACAAAATAAACTAAGTCTCAGCTTAGCCAGGCTATCAGGCTCCAACACATCCCACAAAAATAAGCAACATAGGCCTTATGGCCTTTATAACCTAATTGAATAATCATCTTGATTAAAATAATATTATAGTCCTACAAATAATATTAAACTTAAGTAATTAAAAACAAAAGTTTGCAATTCTTAGCTCAATTCAATGCCCACCTAGGTCTTTAGGTCCTGGACCTGTAGTAAAGTCTGTAAGGATGTGAGCACCAACCACTTGTGCCTATGATGCATAATACCAATATATATGATATGTAAAGCAAAAACATGTAGATTAATAATCACAAATAAATCAATATCTTTAACTTAATCACAATGAGTCATCAATGACAAAGAACAACAGAATCAAATAGGTGAATAACTTCTCACAACATCATTATAGCACAAAATTTAAGTTCGAATACCATTAATCATTATAAACCTTAACATTTAATCCAATTATTATCATTCTTAGCATCAACGTCGTTGTTTTTTAATCATAATTCCATTTTCATTTTAAATCCACGGGGTGGGTACAATTAATGTCGTCATTCAGGGCCATGATTAGCCACAATATACATCATTGTTAGAGGCCACGATTAGCCACAATGTACGTCATCGTTAAGGGCTATGAATAGCCATAATGTACGTTATGTTGTAGGCTACTAACCTACAGGCACAAATATCAATCCCTATGCAGGTTTCGGGTCTTTCAACCCCAAGCTAATCTCTGTACCCTTCTTATTTTTCCGTGCCATCCATTCCTCTATCATAATATCACTTTTAAGGTTATTTTATCTCATTTACAGTTCTCATAACCATTATCATATTTTACCATCTCAAACTTTCAAACAACACAATTACATTCCAATCAATAACAATACTTTAAAATATATCATTTTCTTCTCTTTCTAGTTCTCTTATTCAAAGTTTTTTTCATTTACCATCACTTATCTAAAAGAGCTCTAATATTACAAATTTATCATATTATTCATGCATCCTCAAATTACAAATTGAATAACAATTAATTTCATTTTAAATCATTAAACACATTCTCAAGATCACAAAATTAAACATACTAGATAAATTAAATATCATGTAAAAGTATAAGTATTAAAACCATTGTATATTCATGGTGGAAAGACCAAATAAAACTAAGTTTGAAATTTGAATAAGGGTCAGTGGGTGCCCAACTGTGCTTTCTCATTTGAGCCCAAGATGGCAAGCACCTAATAGGAAAATATCTCATTCGCCCAAGATGCAGGGGCCTAATAGAGTACTGTCACATGCGCCCAAGACGCAGGTGCCCAACAAAATAGTGTCACGTGCACCCAAGATCTGGACAGAATTCATTTTTGATGCTTTGTTTTCTATTTTCTCATGGTTATCCACTTGGGACTTCAAATTTGCTTAATCTGGAACACAATTCTTGCAATCTGCTATTTTAGACCTCACCACAAAACTTATAAGCATTAAATGGATTAAACAATTTAGGTTTTTATCAATCATGAATCCATATATGGATTAAATTTTATTTTCTTCATTATAGGCATATATACTCATATATATATTTGTATATAACTTCCCATTATCTCCCATAGATTTCATCCAAAACTTAAAATAATCATGCTAATATTATCCTAACCTTTTTTCCAAATCACATGTGTGAGTAAGAGACACAGAATCCCTATCTCAAGTGAAGAAACGGAGGAAACAATGAGTTGAGCAAAGTCTATAACTTCGCCGGCAAGCTTAAATAAATTTGAGTAGGCCGTATATCCAAACTATTAATCTTATTGACAAACCAATTGCATACACATGTTCAATATAGGTTTAATTTCATTCCTACAAAATTAATTTGAGTTTGGTTAAGGTTTGAATAACTTACCAAACCTTAATCTCCTTCGATTCTCCTCCTGATTCTTTCTTCTTCTCTCCAACCAAAACTCTCTCTCCCCCATTACACATACATGTACACCTATGTGCTTAGAGAACAAGCTAGCAACCATGGTCTACACCTCCTCTACTATCATGCCTCTCCCTATAACCTGGAAAGGTTGAGCTCGGAAACGATCGAAGTAAATCAAACTGACAAGATAGAAGCTCATCTCAGTAGAGCCTTGGGCGCCTGACCCTTCTTGGGTGTGCGCCCATGGAGTACTCCTCTTGTGCACCTGCATTGTGCGCACCCACGAAGACTCCCTCCTGTGTGCCCACATCATGTGCGCCGACGAAAACTCTCTCCTGTGCTCCCAAGATCTCCTTCCCTCTGGCCCAACATGTTTTTTAGCACAATAAGCTCAAAAGAAAAAAAATTAAACTCACCACAAATATTTTTATTTATCTTCCACTCCACCATATCTATTTCCTAAATTACTTAATTATAAAAATAGAAATTTCTAGATTATCACAAACTCGATCGCCATAGTGGTCCTAAGCAGGCCTACGATTTACCCAAGGCCAGTAGATTGGGGTATTTGCCAACCTCTGGGGGAGTTTACACTCTACGAGTGAGTCCAAAGGGCTCAGCCATGGGTTAGTTCTTCCATATCATTTAACAAAAAGGATTTATATTTTTCAATTACTCATGTATGTTTATCTATATATTAAGAAAACATTTGGTACAAGGTGAAAATTTTAGGAGTCAAAGATTACGGGATAATTGTTATCCCAGTAATGGTTACTAGAATAACAAGTTCATGAACTTGCATTTGGATTGAGAGAGCAAATATTACATGGTAATAATTATATTATGTTTGGAATGCTAAAAGTTTTGAAGAGATAAAAGCTAATTGTGTTTGGAATAAGGGTAAATTGACCAAGAATAAAAGTTAATATTTAATATTAGTAAAATATTATAATAAAATAAATCACCATAATGATTGTTATTTTAATAATAACTAATTTTAATAAAAATAATGTTAAAATATATAATATTAAATAAAAAGTCAATTACCAAAAAAAAAATTTATTTTAGATTTTAGTTGTAATTAATTTTAATAATGAATTTTTACTTGATAAAAATTATTTTTATTTTGATAAAATAATTAATTAAATAACTAATTTTAGTTTATTTAAATAAATTATTAATTTTACTAAATTATATTAATGCAATACATAATCTAGTAAATTATTATTTAGAGAAATGATTTTTATTTTATAAAACATTTTAATAAAATAAATCATTTTAATAAGTAAATATTATTTATTAAAAACAATTTTAATTTGAGTAAATAAATAATTTTAGTCATAAATTAATATAACAATAATATTAATTTAATAAAATAAAACAAATAATTTTAATAATAAATTATTATTTATTAAATATTATTTTAATAAAGTAATTTAATAATTAATTAATTTTATTTTGGTTGAATAAATTATTATTTTATAATATTTATTATAATTATTTATAGTAGAATGTTGCATAAGGTTTTACAAGAGTGTAAAGAAATGTTTATGGAGTAATGAAAAAAGATATAATTTTTCTATTACTCTCTATTACCCACCCCTCCCCCTCCCGATAACAATTTACTCCTATGTAATTATTACCCATTTTTTAAACTAATGTAACGGAGGGTGAAAATTACCTTAGTAAAATTTACCCTCTCCTAAATAGAAAACTAGCAACAAGCCTAAATTCTAATACTTGATTAGAAGCTTTCTTACAACTTCGATTAGAATACTATTCATTTCTTTTCTTTTTCTTTTTATTTAAGAGAAAACTGATGTCAAGGATATGTGTGTAAACCTTTTGTGCTAAAAATCAAGCACTTGTGGGCATGTTTTTTTCCATTTATCTAATTCGAAGAGAAACTTAAAATTCTATTAAATATATATTTCTTGATCTTTAAGAGCATCAATTTATTTATTTATTTTTATAAGTAAAAATTTTATTGAATTTGGCATCAAAGGGATGCCTTCCAAGTGATTAGCATGCATTATTGTACAATTATATATATATTGAGCATGCTAATTATGAATTTATAGTTATTATTGGCGATGTGTTAGCATGATTATCTCATTTCCATGCATTTTTGGTGTGTGTATATTTCAAGTGATATAATATGGTGCTTTTGGCCCAAACAACACCAAGGTTGCATGTGAGGAGGAGCCATCCCAAGGCATAAGATCGACTACCATGGGTGCCAAGGAGAAGGAAGTGGTTTGAAGTTCAAAATAGTTGAAGTGGTGTGCGGTTGAAGTTCCAGCTCAACACCCTCTCAGTTTTCCAGCCATAACTTTTTCGTCACAACTCAAAATGGTTCCATTCTTTTTGCGTTGGAAAGAAGACTCGAAGCCCTACAACTTTGCTGGTTTAGCCGAAGCCTGAATCTGTCATCTTCAATGTCAAAATCGCATTGGACGTCAGGGACAGAAAGCTGTCAAAGAAGAACTGTTCACTGTATTTGCAGATGGGCGCCCCACCTAGGCCCATGGGCGCCCCACCACAAGCATGGGCGCCCCACCTACACCCATGGGCGCCCCGAGGACCCTTGGGCGCCCCACTCTTCATCAGATGGGCGCCCACAGAGAGGGAGTTCTGACTGCTGTTTTTTGGCTAACTCTTTGAGGGCTTCATCAAACACTTGTACCTTAGGCGCCCATGATGACTTGTCCAGCACACTTTTAAGTTAAATTTTGAATTATGAAATTACACTTTTACCCTTGAGTTATGTAATGATATAAAAGGGCAAATTTCTGATGTACAGGAGGTCGAAACCCTACGCACTTTTTCTCTTTCTCTTAGTTTAGTTTAGATTAGGGTTAGATGTTTTCATCTCATGTTGGATTGATGGAAGCTTTATTTTTTCATCTTCGCATTAAGATTAATTGGTAAGTTTCATTCGTTACTTCGTTTTAATCAAAAGTTTATTATTTTCTTTATCTTTGTTCTTTATTTTCACTTCGTAGTACTTCGTAGTCATTGTTAGTGTTTGATTTGCTTTCGAAATTGCTTTAGCTTATTTCTATATACTTCGTTTTCATGTTTGAGTGCTTGATGAAGGTTATTTTCTTTTTGAAAGGCTTTGTTAATACTTTCGCAATGTTAGGCTAGGGTTAGTTCTTGGCTTCAAGCCATTGAAAGTGGTGAAGTAGTTGGTGAACTCAAATGTAAACGAGTTTTATTTAACAAAATATATTTTGGACTTTTAATTGGAATTTTGTAGTAAGCTAGGGTTCTCTTGAAACCTACTCACCCGTGTCACAACCGTAGCTTGGTTACAAGTTTTCACTTGTGCACACCAAGTGTTCGGTTTAATGTCCCGGTGAGTTAGAATCTGATTTTCCAAGACCCAAATTAGGTTTTCGTACAAAATCAGTCACCCGTGTTAAAACCAAAGCTTGGTTACGATTGGCCACTCGTGCACACCAAGTGGTTGGTTCAATGGCCCGGTGATTCGAACCTTATTTTCATAAAACCAAAACATGAGGTTTTCTTAAGAAACCGATTCACCTGTGTTATAATTGAAGTCTAGTTATGAGTTGATGCTCATGCACAGTAGGTGTTCGATTCAATGTCCCGGTGAGTCTGAAACCAATTTCAAAAGCCTCCGCTTACTCTGAATTCCATAAATTAGTTTTTAATGAAATATCTTCCGACCTAGCAATGCATGTGCGTTTGTTAGGTTGAGTTATAAATGCGTTTGAGTAAACCACTACCCACTACTGGATTTGGTTCGAAGCCAAGATCATTTTAGTTAGTTTATTTTCAATATTTGCATTCTAGTTTAATATCACAATTTGCTTCGCTCCACCATTCTCAACCCAGCCATATTCAAATCACTTTGTAATTCAAAAATTAGTTTAGATTAGCTTAGGCTCACCTACTAATTAAGAGAATAAGTCTAGTGTCTTTTAACACAGCCCTCCCTGTGGAGATGACCTCGGTTCTCACCGAGTAAGACTACGACCACCCTCTTGCACTTGAGAGGTAGAACCCGAACACATTTCAGGGTCGGTCACCAAGTACAAAAAAAGAAGAAGTTATGTGGCTATTCCAAGCCAATAGATTATATCTATATGCTTTACAAAATGTAAGAAACTATATATTTCTGGTCTCTACCCTAGAAAGGCAACTATACAAAAAAAATAAAAAATAAAAAACTTTTTACTCTTCACAACGAATACTCACCTTCTTAAAAATTTCTCCTATTTCTATCTGCATACCACTCAAAATAAACAAAAAGGAATTAATTTCCATACTTTCTGCCTCCATTTATGGACTTCGCGTTCCACCATGATCCAAAAGCAGGCTGCATCTTTAATGATAAAAGCCTTTTCATCTTAAAATAATTTAGGATTAGCTCCCAAATCCTTCTCGTCCAATCGCAACAAATGAATAAATGGTTGATCCTCTCTAATTCTCCTTTACATAAACAACATATATTAATCAAAATCATACCCCTTTTGACAGGGTTATCTACAGTGAGAATCCTTATGTGAATCATTCCCCAAACTAGAAATGCAACCTTAGGAAGCGCTCTATTTTTTCTAATGCATAACTAAGGGAAATCCTTCTCCCCACCTCCCCCCAAACTGGTGTAAAGGGACTTAATTTCAAAACAACCAAATTTGAACAAAAAAAAAAAAAAAAAAGAAGTTATGTGGCTATTCCAAGCCAATAGATTATATCTATATGCTTTACAAAATGTAGAAACTATATATTTCTGGTCTCTACCCCAGAAGGCAACTATACAAAAAAAAAAATAAAAAATAAAAAACTTTTTACTCTTCATAATGAATACTCACCTTCTTAAAAATTTCTCCTATTTCTATCTGCATACCACTCAAAATAAAAAAAAAATGGAATTAATTTCCATACTTTCCGCCTCATTCCAGACTTCATGTTCCACTATGATCCAAAAGCAAGGCTGCATCTTTAATGATAAAAGTCTTTACATCTTAAAATAATTTAGGATTAGCTCCCAAATCCTTCTCGTCCAATCACAACAATGAATAAATGGTTGATCCTTTCTAATTCTCCTTTACATAAACACATGTATTAATCAAAATCATACCCCTTTTGACGAGGTTATCTACAGCGAGAATCCTTATGGAATCATTCCCCAAACTAGAAATGCAACCTTAGGAAGCACTCTATTTTTTCAAATGCATAACTAAGGGAAATCCTTCTCCCCACCTCCCCCCAAACTGGTGTAAAGGGGACTTAACTTCAAAACAACCAAATTTTGAAGTCACCTATAAAAGGTGCGCTTGGCACACTAAAAAACACTAAAAATTTTGAAAATCTCTCAAAACTTCTAAAAGTTATTATTTTTTATCTCACTCTGCGAATTACAAACCTACAAGTTATCTCAAATTATCTCACTTTTTGTCATTCCAAACACCCCCAAAATCATGTCCTTCCCTTTGAGGCTTCTCACCTTATGGAGGCTCTCATTCATTCTCATGAACCCTCCATTTCCCAATTAAAAACATTCCTCCTTAACTCAACATTCAAGGTGGCAACCCTATTCCGAACATATAAGAAATTTGCTACCATTCCATCCCTATTTCTTGCGATGGAAAAAATGTTAAGTATCATTCCTTGAGATTGACTTCTCCTAACCATTGATCATACCAAAACTTAACTCTATCCCTGTTGCCAATTGCGAAAGAAATTTGTCTTCTGAATTTGGGCTAAATTTTTTTGGATGTGCTTCCACAAACATATCCTATACGCAACCATACACTCCTTGTTGGCCTAATCCCCTCCTTCCTCACCATACTAGGATGCTATCTGGGACATCCATAATAGATGCCTATGATTGGCATACCTCCAAATCCCTTTTCCTAGAATCACATTATTCATCATTGAGAGAGTTTTTTATCGTAATATTAATAATATTAAAACAATTTACCAAAATGGGGAATGAAATAGATGTATTTACCAAAATAAGGTCAAAGTCATAAGTACCACTTACGACTTCAATCTAATAGTAATTTGTTTAAAAACGTAAGCACTACTTACAACTTCAATTAAGTCGCAAGTGCCAGTTACAACTTCAACACAGGTGCCACTTTGGTTATTCAAATATTAATTAAAATTAAAATTATTTTAATAAAAAATTAATTATTATCAAATCATTTATTAAAATTAAAATAAAAATTTACTATTAAAATGACTTATTTTATTAAATTAAAATGAGTTTTAATAAATAATAATTACCTATTAAAGTACTTTATTTTTATAAAGTTAAACTTAATTACTATTAAAATAATGATTTATGAGTAGAATATTAATTTATTAAATAATTTTACAATTAAATTAATATTTAATTATGTATTAATAATTATACAATATCAAAATATTATTTAGTACTCATTGTTACAATATTATCGGAAATTTCACCATCTTTATATAATTCTGCCATTAGTTCTTTTAATCCTTTGAAAAAAAATAACAATTATTTTGATACAGTATGAAAAATAAGATAGAAAATTCAATCCATGCCAATACATCTATTGAAGAAAAAAAGAAAAAACACTCAAGATGATGAAAATTCTAATAATATTCCAGTAGGGGTACTAAAATAATGTTTTGATGTTGTATAAATTATTAATAAATAAATTAAATATTAATTTAATTGAAAAATATTTATTAGAATAAATATTTTACTCACAAATCATTATTTTAATAGTAATCAATTTAATTTATAAAAATAATTATTTTAAAGGGTAATTATTATTTTTTAAAAATTTGTTTTAATTTAATAAAATAAATCACGTTAACAGTAAATTTTTATTTTAATTTTAATAAATAGTTTGATAATATATTAATTTTTTTATTAAAAATAATTTTAATTTAATTAAATATTTGAATAAACTAAGATGTGGACCTATATTGAAGTTGTAAGTAGTACATATGACTTTCAGGCAAATTACTATTGAATTAAAGTCATAAGTAGCACTTACAATTTTATTAAAGACAGTATAAATATCACTTACGACTTTAACCCCTATTCTCGGTAAATCAATCTATCTCATCCTATTGGATAAATTGTTTTAATTTTATTTAACATTACGATAAAAACCCTCAGTTGAGAACTTATGTGCAGCCCCTAGGCCTCCTCTTCTCATGGGTGTCAACCATGTCGCCAGCTTTCCCAAAAGTGTAAAGTAGTTACTTCCAGAACTCTCACAAGCAATGACTCAAGATCTTTTCCAGATTTTTCATCACTGACATTGGCATCTTCGAAAGTGATGAAAGGTAGATAGGAAGATTTGATAGTGTGCTCTTAATCAACGTGATTCTTCCTCTTTCAGATCAATGGCCCCTTTTCTATCTTGCTAGTCTTCTTTGGAACTTATCAATGACTTGATCCTATACCTCAATAGCCTTATAAGATGAAATAAGGGAAGAGCCAGGTAAGTAGCCAGGAGAATTCCAATTTTTGCGTCCTAATACTCTCGCCAAGCTCTCCACATCTTGCAAGTCTTCAATCAACATTGACGATGAATTACCTAAATTCAACTTAAGCCCTGAAATTGATTAAAAACAAAGGAGAATGCATCTTAGATGACCCACTTGTGAAAGATTTGCCCCACAAAAAATCATGGAGTCCTCAGCAAACAAAGGTGAATAATCTCTAGAAATGTTCTTCTAGCCTCTCCACCTGAAACCCTTCAAGATGATACAACCACAAATGAGTCGAGCCAAGTGATGAGTTGTTCAAGCCTATTTGATGAGTTTTTTACGTGTTCAAGTCGAGCTTTTATCGAGCTTTAAATATTCTGTCAGACTTGTTTGTTAGGATTTTTACGAGCTCAAGCTTAAGTCAAGCTTTTATCAAGCCTAAAATATGATGTTAGAGCTTGACTTAATCTATAGGTAAGCTTAGGCTTGGCTTGGTTGCAACAAATAGGTTTGCTTATAAGTTCGATGCTTGGGTCAAGAAGATGCTCATGTTGTTAGTTTATTATGGAATTCTATGGAGCCCAATATCGTTAACATGTGTACCCATCTTGATAGATGTAAAGATATATGGGAGTATATACGTCTTCTTTTCTCCAGTGATCTCACTCGAATGTATGACCCATCACTGGAGTTCTTTCAGCTCCAACAATTTAGTAGACCAGTTACTAAATATTTTGCCTCTCTAAATCATGTCCATGAAATTGAACTCTTTGCAACCATTATCCACAAATATCAACATAATGCAAAAATAGAGAAACAAATGGTGGTACTTCATTTTCTTACTAACTTAGATTTTGAGTTTGAGTCGGTAAAAGCCCATCTCAATGGACCTACTTTTCCCTCATTTGCAAAAACTTATTCTAAGGTTCGAAGGGCTACATCAAGGATTCAACCACCACTCTAGATTCTGCGTGTTCTGCCTGATCAGTTAGACTTCCATAGACAGCTAAAGTCCTATTTATAAGCCTCTATCTTAGTCTGGTGAATGTGGCTGGAGGACGTGGTTATGCTCATGGAAGTCATGGTACTAGACGTAAATGCTCTAATTGTGGACGTATTAGACATGTTAAGGAGAATTACTGGGACCTTCATGGGAAGCCAGCATATATGGTTATACAACATCATCAGATGTCCCTACTTCTTCAAATAAACTTAGCACAAATGAATCATCAACTATGACTCTTTCAGAGAAAAATATGCTAAATTTCTTCAGTATCAAATAGCTCAGCAGGCATCTCTTCCAAAAGTTTTTTTAGCCCATTGAGGTAATTTACTTCTTATGTGTCCACCTCTTTACATACATCTTGGGTTATTGATTCTGGTGCTTCAGACCATATATCTGGAACTACTTCATTGTTTTTGATATTCAGTACTCTCCTATCCCCAATGTTGTTATAGCCAATGGTTCATCTAATCTAATAAAGGTGTCAAAAAATTTGTCCATCTCCTAATTTGTTTTTATCTTCAGCTTATATGTTTCATCTTGTCTTTCAACTTTCTATGTAATTAAACTCACTAGACAATTGAATTGCTCAATGACATTCTTTCTTGATTTGTGATTATTTAGGATTAGAAGACAAGGAAGAAATTAGAGAATGGCATGAAGCTCAGGGACTCTATTATCTGGCTGGTTTTTCACCTATCACTTGTTCTGTAGCCGTCATCTTTTGAAATTCATTATCGATTAGGTCATTTGTCTTCTGACAGGTTAAAATTTATGGTTCCAAATTTGAGTCAACTTAAGTCTTTAAATTGCGAGTCTTGTCACTTAGGAAAGCATGTGCTTACTTTAGTCCTACAGTCAATAACAGGTCCTTAAGTCTTTTTCATTTAGTTCATTCAAATGTAAGGACCTAGTCGAGTTGTGTCAAAGTTGGGGTTCAAGTATTTTGTTACATTTATTGATGATTTTCAAGGCTTACATGGGTTTATTTAATGAAAGATCGTTCTAAGTTATTATCTGTCTTTCAATCCTTTTGTATTAAAATAAAAACTTAGTTTGATGTGTTTATTAAAATTCTTTGTAGTAACAATGCCAAAGAAAACTTTTCTAATCCTTTTATAGATTTTATGATATCATCTATCATGCTTTATCAGTCATCTTGTCCTCGCACTCATAACAGAATGGAGTTGCTGAGAGAAAGAATTTACATTTGGTTGAAAGAGCTCATTTTAATGTTTCATATGAAGTTCCAAAGATTTTTTGGGGAGTTGTTATTCTCACAGCATGTTAATTAACAGAATGCCATCTTCTATTTTAAAGGGATGTTCCTTACTTTATTATTTCCCTCTGTTTCCTTTTCCTCCACAAATCTTTAGGTGCGTTGCATTCGTTCATCAACTTGATAGTGGGACTATTAAGCTTGATCCACGTACCCTTAAATGTGTATTTCTGGGATATTCTCGGCGGTACAGAAAGGATATCGATGTTATAGTCTTCCCTTCATCGATATTTTACATGTGCCGATGTTTCATTCTTTCAAAGTTCTTTCTTCTCTGATGATTCCTCTGCCTCTGATGTAAATGAGAGTCTTTCTTTACCTATGATTTCTCTATTTGACTTTCTTGTCCTGATCTGCAGGTTTATTCCAGATGGTAGGCAATTTTAGAGTCTTTCCCTGATGCTTCAAGCTTTCACCTTCTTATCCAGTCTTCAGATCCTACTCTTAAGCCAACACCTTGTGATCTTAATCTTTTGATTGCTCTTCGGTAAGGTATATGCACCTGTATTTCTCATCCTATCTCTAACTTTATTTCCTATTCAGCTTTGTCTCCATCATATCGTGCTTTTGTCACCTCCTTGTCTATTATTTCTATTCCTAACTTTGTTGAAGCATTGTCTCATTCTGCGTGGTGTAATTCTATAGAAGAAGAATTGTCAGCTCTTTGAGCCAATGATGCATGAGATTTTATCACTCTACCTCCTGATAAATCAACAGTTGGTTGTCGATTGGTGTATAATGTTAAAGTTCATCTTGATGGTTTAGTTGCAGTTGAAAGCGAGGCTTGTTGTCAAAGATACACTCAAGTCTGTGGCCCTAACTTTTTAGAGACTTTCTTCCTGTGGCCAAGATCACATCAATACATCTTCTCATTTCTCTTGTAGTCATTTTTTACTGGCCTCTTCACCAACTCGACGTTAAAAATGCCTTTCTACATGGTGATCTTACAAAAGAGGTGTATATGGAGTAACCTTGCTTTGTTGCTCAAGAGAGTCTAGACTAGTTTGTAAATTAAAAAAGTCACAATGGCCTAAAGCAATCTCCTCACGCATGGTTTGGCAAGTTTAGTGATATGGTGATAGAATTTGGATTGATACGTTGTAGTGTTGATCATTCTGTTTTTTACTTTCATTCTTCTTAAGGAAAGATATGATTGTTAGTTTATGTGGATAATATTTGTAATCACAGGTAATGACATACAAGGAATTCATGATATGAAGATATCCTTTAAACTAAGTTAAACACCAAGGATTTGGTGTGCACTAAAATATACTCTTGGGCATTGAAATTGCCTAGATCAACATGAGGGTACTTTCTCTTTCTCAAAGGAAATATGTTCTTGATTTACTATCTGAAACTGGTATGTTAGGAGCCAAAACCAATTGATACTCCAATAGGATCCTAATACAAAATTTCTGGATAATAAAGGAGATGTTATTGGATGATCCTAGTTGATAGCACGATTAGTTGGAAGCTTAACTACCTCATCGTTACACGACCAGATATCTCATTTGCTACGAGTATAGTGAGTATAGTTCTTGAAGCCCCTTAGTTCGAGTCATTGGGATGTAATTGTTCATATTCTAATATATCTAAAAAATGCTTACCAGATGTGCTTTATTGTTATTAAAATATATAGTCCATACACTTGTTCAAGATTATACAGATGACAAATTGGGCTAGTTCACCATCAAATAGACAATCAACTACTGGTACTGTATTTTTGTACGAGAAAACTTGGTATCATAGAAATTAAAAAGCGGACAACAACGGCAAGTTCAAGTGCAAAATAAGAATATAGGGTTATGGCATGTATGTCCTATGAATTAGTCTAGATACGTTATATATTGATAGAATTAGGGGTTTTGCATCTAGCCTGTGGACGTATTTTGTGATAATCAAACTGCTGTTCACATTGCTTCTAACCCAGTGTTTCACAAGCGAACCAAACATATCGAAGTTGATTGTCACTTTGTTAGAGAAAAGATTTTATAGAATGCCATCAAAACCATTCATGTGAAGTCGGAAGATTAATTAACTAATTTGTTTACTAAGGCCTTAGGAGGAGCTAGAGTGAGATATATTGTAAGTCTGGAACATATGATATATGTGCTCCAGCTTAAGGGAGAGTGTTAATGTATGTGGTATAATTAATGTAGTGTTATTGTAGACACACTAGGAAATGTATCTAGTCAATTGGCAATTGAATGGACACCGAAGGTAAATGCTGTACAATCGCATTCTTTTGTGATATATAAATTCAACACACCAGAATTCAGTCTGCATGTTGTAAATCTTCCATTTCAATTAAGATTTTATAGTTTTATCTAAGATATTTAATATTCTTTTGTCTTCTCTGTGAATTTCCTTACTGCATGAAGTAGTATTGCATGCTATGAACTTGTAAGCAAATTCAGTATTTGATCTAGAGATAAGCAAACATTACGAGCAATAAGATAGCACAGAAACTTGAGCAACGAAAAAAGCAGCAACCATGATAGAAAATCAAAATCAAAACTAAATGTTGCTACGAGACTATGACATGCCGAGCATAAATGGCAGCCAAATTAGCATAGCGAGATTTGCAGTCAATGCAAACAACTTAGAGATCAAACTTGGTCTCATTCAAATGGTGTAGCAGAGCTGTTGGAGGAGAGACATAGGAAGATCCCAATGGTCATCCAGCTAACTTCCTTGAGATATGTAACACGATCAAGCTGAATGGGGTAGTGATGATGCGATCAGGTTACAACTATTTTCTTTTCTTTTTGAAAGATAAGGCCAAGGGAGGGTTGAATTCTAAGCCCCCCAACTCATTTACCACGTCGAATGCATTATCCCAAGCATTCCTTAGTATGTATTTCCCACCAAGTAAGACCGCCAAACTTATAAATGATATAACTAGTTTTGTGTAACATGTGGTGAGTTTTTGTATAAGGCTGGGAGAGATTTAAAGAGTTGCTAAAAGGTGTCCACACCATGGTCTACCTAGCTAGCTCATGTGCAAACCTTCTATAAACTTTTGACACACTCAATTAGAATCACCATAGATGCAGCTGCTGGAGGGGCTTTAATGAGTAAGTCAGCAGAAGGGCTTATGAGTTGTTGAAGAGATGCTTCCAATAACTATCAGTGGTCTGAAAGAGGTATGCCCAAGAAAGCATCAGGTAATGCACAAATTGATGGCATTAACATGTTAAAGGCTAAAGTTGATAACCTGGTAAAAATGTTTGGTAAGTTTAGGTAATGTGAATTATGTGGCTACCTTAATCCTGTTTTGAGTTGTGAATGTTGTGGTGAGCTCACATAAATTCTAAATGTTGCAGGTTAAGCAGGCACAGTTTGTATTGAACATGGAATAATAGGTAACAGCAACACCATCAGCAGTTGGACAACCTCACTCGCAAACATGCAACCCTGGTTGGTGGAATCACCCCAACTTTTCTTGGAAAGACCAAGGTAATAAGGGTAGCACTCAAGACCTATCAATTTTCCAAGTTTCGAACCAAGACCCAAGGAATGATGCAACATCCTGAGACGAAGCAATCATGGGAGTTGGCTATTGAAAAATTAGCCAATGTGACTTTAGAAAGATTTGAAAGGATGGAAGCCAAATTTAACCAGCTTCCACTTCCAACCACAACATGGAACTTCAAATGGGCCATTGGCTAATGCAATCAACCCTAAGAGACCAAGGGTAGTCTGCCTAGCAAAATAGAGATCAATCCAAATGAGCAGTGTTAAGCATTACCGTGAAAAGTGTAAGCTACTTGGCCAGGTAAGTGAGAAGGTAGTAGTAGTAATGGAGAATAAATGGTCCATAAAGTAGGTGACCGAAAAGGATGAAAAAGAAAAAGCTGAGCAAAATGAGACAGACCACACACACTTCCACCACACTTACTAGTCAAACCATATGTTCCCCTCTTCTCTTTCCCCAAAAACTTAAGAAAAATAAACTAAATAAGTAATTTGAGAATTTTAGAAGTGTTTGGCAATTGCAAATTAACATTCCGTTTGTGGCAGATGCCTTAGCACAAATCCAAATTATACCAATTTTTAAGGAGGTTATGTCAAAAGAAATGAGATTAGAGGATTAAAGACCATAGCTTTAACTGAAAAGTATAGTGCTATGATCAAATAAGCTTTCACCAAAAGCTTAGAGATCCAGGAGTTTTTCCCTCCCTTGCACTATTGGTGAGGTTGATTTTCTAGAGCATTATGTGACTTAGGTGCACTATATCATTGATGCCATTTCAGTGTGGGTAGCTTGGACTGAAACAGTTAAACCTACTAATATTTCTTTTCAGCTAGCTGATCGGTCTATTAAGTACCCTTTGGGCATTTTAGAAAATGTACTGGTTAAGGTTAAAAATTCATAATTCAGTTGACTTTGTTGTTTTGGAAATAGAGGAAGACATGGACATCCCAATCATTTTTGGGAAGACCTTTCCTAGCACAGTTGGAGCAGATCATAATGTCAAAAATGGTAGGTTGAGTTTAATTGTTTAAAGTAGCAAAATACACTTCTTTTATTGATTCTGTTTTTTATATAATATTGTGAATGAGCTAACTTAAGAGGCTTTAGAGTGAAAATCCTAAGGAACCTCTTGAGAAATGTTTAGCGTGTGTAGGATTCAACAAGGATGAAAACTTAGAGGCTAAAACTATGCCGATGCATTGGAGGCCACATGTGTAAGGCTAAGGCAAGAGGTAACAACTTCGAAGAACTAGACAAGGTAAGTCACTACCACCCCCTTCTAGTGTGCAAGCCCCTACAATGGAATTGAAACCGTTACCTCTACACCTCAAGTATGCCTTTTTGGGAGAGAATGAGATATTGCCTATGATTGTGAGTGCTTTTTTGTCTAATAATCAATTGGACAAATTGTTACGTGTGTTGAGATTAAGAAAACGAGCCATAGGATGGACTATTTCAAACCTTAGAGGAATCAGCCCTTCATTATTTATGCATAGAATTCTAATGGAGGATAGCCATAAGCTTATTGTAGAACATTAAAGATGGTTAAATCCTAAAAAATTCATAATTTGCTGGTAAGATCCCAATCAATCAACCACAATCATAGAATAACAGAAGGCTAGATAAACAAAATGAGGAAACCCACAAACGGAAACCTCAAACAAAACTTTCACTAAAATCAAACGTTGGTTACAAACTCAAACCTTTTATAGATCGACTCCTCGACTCTATATTCTATTGATGTTTGTTCGAATCCTTGATTTCACCAACTCCTTTAGCGAAAGCATTTCGACTCTTCAAAGGCATGATACCAACTCCTCAGTAGCTTTGCTGAATCCTCAGTAGCTTTACTGAATCATCAGCATTCACAAACCTCAAACCTGATCTCCTTTGGATTGAACACGAAACATATGGCCAAGTAATGGAGAGAATAATGAACTTTAGGCTTCCAATCTCATGTGTATTCTCTCTATCTCTCACCCTGAAGATGTCCAGAGGATATATATAGATAGACAAAACTGAGGCAGCTAGGGTTCGAAATAGGCTGAAAGTTATGCTTCACAGGAAGGGCGCATCCGCGATCTTCCCGCAGCCTTCCCGCGACTCAGAGCAGTCTTCCCACATGACTATTCCTTCATGTTATGCTCTCGGATTTTCCCACGCCTAACTGTGGCCTTCCCGCGGCTTCCTGCGTAAATCAACTCCAACACTTGTTTGGCTTCTTTAGGACTTCCAGCCATTAAGGAAATAGTTTCTCTGAGGCCTTTTAGAATTCTATTCGACTTAAGATTCTAGTGCCTTAGCCTACACTAAGTCTAAAGTACAAACACTTCTCTTTGATTGTGGATTTGCCAATTTACAATATTTTGTCTTAACAATCTCCCCATTTGGCAATTTCATATCAAAATAAAAAAAATTACAATAAATTCATCCTAGATTAAGGCCACAGTAAACTTGTTATCATGATCCAAAGCATGTTTCAAATGTCATCCATCAATATGTTCCAAGTGTATTCTATCATGTTCCAACCAATCTTTTTCCTGTATAGCTACACACTTAACAACTAATTACGACATCATGTGGCAACAATTAAATAATTAAAAAATTTAAATAAAACATTAAAAAATTGAAACAAATATTCTCCCCTGAATAAACAAAAATCTTTTCAAGCATTCTCCATTTTTCAAGCATTCTCCCCTTAACTATATCTCCCCCTTAGTTAACTAACTTCAAAAATTGTCTTTTCAAAAAATCTTCCCTAAACTGTTCTCTCTCTTTTTGACATGAATTGACAAAAAAAAAAGGTATAACGTGTATTTTTGATCGATTCATTCCAAGTTTTATTTTCCCAAACACAAAACAAAACACAATTTCAAATTTTGACCATACATAAATAGTAACAAATAAGAATTCCAAGAATCACCCTACTATTTATGTCATGAGTTGTTCACACATGTCATACCAATGGTCAAATGCCTATGAAGTTTAAGTACAACATGATTAATATTCTTCACATTCTTGCATGAATTTTTAAAATTGCTCCTTTTGGACTTTGAATTGAATTGAGTAGATATGCAATGTTAGCTCCTCAACTAGTTTCTCCTCAATTCATTGTTTTCAGCTAAACGCCAAGATATGGATCTATTGAATTGGCATCCACCAATTTTTTTTTTTTTTAACTTGGTGGCTTTCACACACTTGTGGGTAGGTAGCCTTCTTCCTGTATCGTCAAACCCAGAGGGTGGTTATTTTGATAACCCGCATGTCAAAAGGCTAGCTGCACTCTATCCCATTGGTAGCCCTTTCCAAGTGATATTTAATTTTTCTTTTCTTATGTAAACTCAAGAGCAACCAATAGTCCAAAAAGGAGAATTTATTAAACCAATTCAGTAGTGGGAAAAAATTCTCATGATGTACTAAACTTCATGCAATTACAATTCGGCACACCACTACCATGACAAGGAACAACAAAGCATAGGATTCAGGTTCATCAAGTAATTCAAATTTATGACCACTATGTAGATTAACAATTTTAATTCTATGATTTGAAGTGTGTATGAAGTAAAAGAACATGCAAGAATATCACAAAGAATAACATTGCACCAAAAAACATTTTAACTATCTAAAAAAAATGAAAAGTATCTAATTTACAAGATTTTATAGAACTAGGTAAGAATATAGCAATGACGCATAGCTTAGTTCAAAAACAAATTTTCCTTTACATATCAAGGCTCACCCCTTCAACGCTCTTAGGGGTGTGGGTGATATAAAGATCACTCTTCCTAACCCAAACAGTTCTAATCTTTGAAAAAGCATTTTGAGTCTTGGGATTGTCAGGTTTTGAACCAATGGGTTTTAAAAAATTTTTCTTTATGTTTTTCCTCACTGGCCAAGTCATGTAAGATCTAGGATCAAGATATGACTTTTGAAACCTTAATGAAGTAAACCTATTTGACACTTGAAAATTAGATCTCAAAGAATTCCTGGTGTCAACATAGGATAGGGGAAGCCCATATAATTTGTGACAATGTGGTCTTACGTGACCAAGTATACCACAATGAAAATATATAGGACCAAACTTAGGTTACAAGTTAGGGTATCTCTAAATTTATGAGAATTTTGTATAAGCTATTTACCTTTCAAGTGCTTGAATGGTTGAGCAGGTGATTTCCCATCCTTGAATGTAGTAGACTTTGGAGGCTGGATCTTGATCTTTTGACTGCCTGTAGATGCATCTTCTGTGGTCTTCTTCTCTCCAGTATATCCGAGTCCACTTTTATCATTTGGACTTCTTTGAATTGCCAATATGTCATCTAGTTTAAAGGAAGTTGAATTCATCTTGGATTGCATGGATTGCATCTTACCATGTGTCTCTTTCACATCTTTTTCTCTTTGTTCCAACTTGGTCTTAAGTGCTGCTGTCAACTCCTCTTGAGAGTTTTTACTTGCTTCAAGTGCTTCAAACGTAGTTTGTAATTCCTCCAAGGCAAACTTCAGACTGTCTCTTTCCCTCTTTAACATCTTGTTCTTCACTATCAACTTTTCATTTTGCTTGTGGAGCTTTCGATAGTCTTAGTATAGCTGTTCATATGCCTCTTTAACATCTACTTCCTCATCTAAATTTTCTTCAACTTCACTTTCGGAGGACTCTTCTTCCTTATGCGTAGATTTGAAGGGGCACTTGCTCTAACCATAAATACAGTATAATTTTCAGGAAAATCTTCTGAAGATGAAGAGGTACTCGACTGATCATCTGAATTATCAAGGGTTGCATTGAGAACCTTCATCTTACTTTCTTGGTTCTATAGTCTTGAGCTATGTGACCGTAACCTTAGCACTCGTAGCACTTTACGCCCTTATACTTGTTCTCCTTCTTCTTGTTCTCTGAAGATTTCTCTGCTTTGACTTTCTCATTCTTTTTTATCTTTCCTTCCTTGCTATTTTTCTTTTGAAGAATTTCTTAATTTTCTTGGTATAGATTGCAATTTCTTTAGGAGAATGGATTTGCTTACCATCACTTGAGGAGGACTCAACTTCCCTAACAGTTCTTAGGGCAACTCCTCTAGATTTTGGTTTAATCATGTTGGCTTCATACGTCTACAGTGAGCCAACCAAGTCTTCCACCCTCATTGTATCCACATCCCTGGCCTCCTCAATGGCTATAACTTTGGCTTGAAAGGATGTAGGTAGGGATCGGAGAATCTTACTTACAATCTTTCGATTGGGAATTGGTTCTCCAAGATTGAAACTGGTGTTGACGATGTCACTAAGCTTTGCGTAAAAACTATCAAAAAGTTCATCTTCAGACATCTTCAAGTTCTCAAACTCGAAGGTTATTTTCTGGAGCATGGACTTCTTCACTATAGAATTTCCTTCATAAGTCAATTCAAGAATTTTCTAAGCCTCCTTAGCAATCTCACAACTTGAAATACTTCTAAACTCATTGGCAGAGACTGCACAGAAAATAGAGCTTAGGGCTTTGTAGTTCCATTATGCCTTATCCTACTCTACCCAGGTCCACATATCCATAGGTTTTTCTACTGCTACATTATCAAAAGAATGAGTTGGTTTTACCCAACCTTTTTCTGTGGATAGCCAAACATTGTCATTCAACGAGATTAAGTGCGCTCTCATGCGAACCTTCCAATAAGCGTAGTTAGTGCTATCAAACCATGGAGGTTTAGAACTCAAATCGCCTTCTCTAGGAGGATCCATCAGCAAATAACAAGATCACGTTTTATTCTCAAAAACGAACCCACTTTGATACCAATTGAAAATTCATAATTTGCTAGTAAAGATCCCATTCAATCAACCACAATCATAGAATAACAGAAGGCGAGATAAACAAAATAAGGAAACCCACAAAGGGAAACCTCAGACAAAACTTTCACTAAAATCAAACGTTGGTTACAAACTCAAACCCTCGTTAGATCGACTCCTTGACTCTATACTCTATTGATGTTTGCTCGACTCCTTGATTCACCAACTCCTTTAGCGAAAGCCCTTCTACTCCTCCAGGGCACGATACTGACTCCTCAGTAGCTTTGCTGAATCCTCAGCATTCACAAACCTCAAACCTGAACTCCTTTGGATTGAACACGAAACATGTTGGCCAAGTAATGGAGAGAATAATTGAACTTTCAGGCTTCCAATCTCATGTGTATTCTCTCTATCTCTCACCCTGAAGATGTCCAAAAGATATATATATATATATATATATAGATAAAACTGAGGCAGCTAGGGTTCGAAATAGGCGAAAAGTTGTGCCTCACAAGAAGGTCTTCCCGCGGCCATCCTGCGACTCAGAGTAGTCTGACCACACGACTATTTCTTCATGTTATGCTCTCGGGATTTTCCCGCGCCTAATCGCAGGCTTCCTGCGTAAATCAACTCCGACACTTGTTTGGCTTCTTTAGGACTTCTAGCCATTAAGAAAACAATTTCTCTGGGGCCTTTTAGAATTTTATTCGACTTAAGACTCTAGTGCCTTAGCCTACACTAAGTCTAAAGTACAAACACTTCTCTTGATCATGGATTTGCCAATTTATAATATTTTGTCTTAACAATTCTTAACATGAAAGAAGGTGTAAAGGCTGAAATTCTTAAATGGTTAGAAGCTGGGATCGTATATCCAATTTGTAATAGTTCATGGATTAGTCCAGTGCAAGTAATGCCTAAAAAGGGTGGGATGACTGTTGTGCATAATGACCATAATGAACTAATTCCCATTAGGACAGTAATGGGGTGGAGAGTCTACATAAACTATAGAAAACTTAATAGTGCTACCCGTAAGGATCATTTTCCTTTGCCTTTCTTGATCAAATGCTTGAAAGACTTGTTGGGTATGATTATTATTGTTTTCTTGATGGTTATTTAGGGTATAACCAAATTCCTATAGCCCTTGAAGATCAAAAAAGACCACTTTTACATGTCCTTATGGTACTTTTGCATTTTGTCAAATGCCTTTTGGTTGGTGTAACGCATCTACTATATTCTAACATTGCATGATGCCCACTTTTTCTGATTTTGTTGAGAAGATTATAGAAGTTTTTACAGATGATTTTTCTGTGTTTGGATCTTCTTTTCATAGTTGCTTGGCTAACTTGTCTTAAGTCTTACAACATTGTGAGGAGACCAGTTTGGTCTTAAATTATTTTATGGTGCGGGAAGGCATTGTGTTAGGCATAAGATCTCAACAAATGAAATTAGGTGGACTAGGCAAAAATTGAAGTTATTGAAAAGTTACCTTCACTGTCGTCAGCTAAGGGAGCATAGGGTTTCCTTGGTCAAGCCTGGTTTTACCGATGGTTTATCAAGGATTTCTCTAAAATCAATAAACCTCTTTGTGCACTGTTAAATAAAGGGTGTTGTGTTTGAATTTGATAAAGAGTGTTCAGATGCATTTGACAGGTTGAAGAAGTAGTTGATCTTAGCACCAATAATGGTAGCACCTGATTGGAATATGCCATTTGAATTGATATGTAATGTAAGTGACTTGGCCTTAGGGGCTGTACTTGGAGAACGAAAAGACAAGAAGTTGCATTTTATTTATTATGCTAGTAGACTTATGAATGATGCTTAAATAAATTATGCAACTACTGAAAAAGAGTTACCCACTACTATGTTTGTGTTTGATAAGTTTCGATCATATATTGTAGGTTCCAAGGTGATTGTGTACACAAATCATATGGCAATCAAATACTTGTTAACCAAGAAAGATGCTAAGCCATGGTTGATCCGGTGGGTGTTGTTGCTTCAAGAGTTCGACGTGGAGATCCAAGACAAAAAAGGAATGAAGAATGTAGTAACTGATCACTTGTCTAGGCTGGAGGGCCATTTGAAGTAGAAGAGGTTCCAATCAATGAAAATTTCCTAGACGAGCAGTTGTTTGTGGTTGCAGTTGTTCCATGGTATGCTAACTTGATGAGCTACTTGGTTAGTGGCATCATTCCTCTAATTTGAACTACCATTAGAAGAAGAAATTCTTGTGGGAGGTAAAGCACTGCTTTTGGGAAGAGCCATTGCTCTACAAGCATTATGCAGATGGGATGATTAGAATATATGTGCCCTAGGAGGAGATTCACGAGATATTATGCCATTGTCATTCCTTGGAATGTGGTGGATATTGAAGTGCTTCCAAAACGGTTACAATGGTGTGAAAGTCTGGCTTTTATTGGCCAATCATGTACCAGGATGCTTGGTGGTATGTGACTATATGTGATCAGTGTCAGCGAGTTGGAAATGTGACCAAAAGAAATGAGATGCCATTGGCCAACATTCTGGAGGTTGAATTGTTTAACGTGTAGGGGATTGACTTCATGGGCTCGTTTATTTCATCCTTAACAATTAGTTCATCCTAAGTGGTAGTAGACTATGTCTCCAAATGGGTAGAGGCAATAACAACCCAAACCAATGATTCTCAGGTGGTGACGAAAATTTTGAAAAAGAATATCTTTTCAAGGTTTGGTGTGCCAAGAACTATTATTAGTGGTGAGGGTTCTCACTTCTACAACAAACCTTTTGACACTCTGTTGAATAAATATGGAGTCACTCACAAATTGCACACAGTTATCATCCCTAAACAAATGGGCAAGTAGAACTGACCAACTGGAGCTAAAGCAGGTCTTTGGAAAAGGCTGTTTAAAGATTAAGGAAAGATTAGGCAACCAAACTTGATGATGTACTATAGCCATATCGGACAGCTTTCAAGACACCTTTAGGCATGTGCCCATATAGACTTGTCTTTGGGAAGTCTTGCTACCTACTGGTTGAGTTGGAGCACAAGGCATATTAGGCTATTAAGGAGTTAAATATGGACATGAAACTTGTAAGGGAGGAAAAAATGCTACAATTAAGTGAGTTGGACGAATTCAGATTGGATGCCAATGAGAGTACCAAGTTATATAAGGAAAAAAACTAAGCATTGGCATGACAAGCACACTTGAGGAGGAATTTAGAAGTTGGGCAACAAGTGCTACTCTACAACTTAAGACTCAAACTATTTATGGGCAAGTTTCAGGTCAAGGTGGTTAGGACCATTCACGATGACAAAGGTATCCCCCTCTGGTGCTGTTGAGGTACAAAGTGAGGCAACTGGTTCATTTAAGGTCAATGGCCAATGATTGAAGCCTTACTTTGTTGGTGACATGGTGCCTAAAGCGGTCACCTACTATTTGCAAGATCCTACCTATAGTTGAGACAATAGTTCAGTCGAGCTAAAAGATGTTAAAGAAAGCGCTTCTTGGGAGGCAACCCAAGCTCCAACGTCCTAACTTTTTTTTGTTTTTGTTTTTGTGGCTTTTTGAATAAAGTTGATCATAACCCCCTACTTTTGGCTGTTTGATTTTGGTTCAAAGATGATATGGGTTCATGTTTTCATTGCAGACATCTGTTTTTGGCCATATTAAAGAGGGGAGCATTTGTTTTTCTTTATTTTTTTCCTTCACATTGAGAACAAGACAATGTGTGAATTAAGTTGGGGGTAGAATTGTTGATTCTTGCTTGCTTTGCTTGATGTGGCGAAAATTTTTTGCCCAAAAAAAAAAAAAAAAAGCTAACCCTTGAACTAGAATTTTTGCTTGTGAAAGAAAAATAAAAATTGAACCTGTTGTTTGGAATCATAAATTGCATTCAGGTTTCTTGTTGTGTTTAAGCATTGAATTTTTTATTTAGGATAGGCAATATCTTATAAGGCAAGATTAAGCCATATTTGTTTTCTTTAGAATTATTGAAGTATGCCTTTCTTTACAAAATTATGTTAGTTATGTGACTATGCATGAAAGATGAGTGTGATGCTTTCCTTGTAATTATCCCCTTTGATCTAGTCCTAAACAAGGTTTAAGTAAATAGATTGATTATAATTAAACAGTTGAGTAAGTAAATGTGCACAACATTCTATCTACTCCAATGTTTTGAGTTGCTTAGTAACTAGAGGCATTCATCACAAATGTTTACTTTTACGTCAAATGGAAACTTGAAATATGAGTATGCAAAAGCACTTTGATGGTGTAACTTGTTGAGTAACCGGGTGCCTTCATCATAAATGTTTGTACTCGCATAAAAAGGCAAGTGCCAAAAAAAAAAAAAAAAGGAATCTCTACAGTTTGCTACCTTATTGTAGTAGTGATAAGGGATGATTACCGATTGAGTTGTTACACAATTCAATTTTGTTGGTTGCATGATGAGCATGATTGATTTTGGAATTATGTATGGGTATTTAATTAAGAGATGGTGAGTACACTTAATTTTTCTTTGTTTGTTATTATTGTGTACTGCCGACCCCACTTAGTGGGAAAAGGCTTGGTTTGGTTTGGTTTGGTTTGGTTTGTTATTATTGTGTACTAAGTTGAAGATGTGATGTTTGCATGATAGGTACTTTGAGTGTGATTGGTTGAAACTAAATATGGTCAGTATATTTGTTTTTATGGTTTTTCTTTGCTTGAGGACAAGCAAATATTTAAGTTTGGGGGTGTTTGATATGTGAAACTATTTTGCACATTCTTGATCTTATTTAGCTTAGTTTTGCATGCTTTCTAGAACATTTAGTTTAATTAATTATTGTTTTGGGTTTCTTTATTATTTAATTAAATTTTGGGACTTTTTGTTATTGGGCAACGTTTAGGCTGAATATGGGCTACCTTCGAAGTTTTCAAGTCAGCTTTAAATTTGAAGTGCAAATCCTAAATTGACAAGGAATGCTAGTCTTGCCATATTTGGCCTCTACTCGATTTTTGGCTCATATCTGAAACTACAGACCTCTGTTTTTTATGTTCTTTAGCTTTCTGGAAAGCTGGTAGACAGGCTACAACTCTTATGAAGGCCTAAAACTCAAAGAAGTCGTTTTGGACTCAGAAGTTGGCCTTGAATTTGTAACAAAAATTTTGCCAGCATCCCAAAATTAGTTTCAGTTTTTAGCCCAGCCTAGGAATTGTAGACGTCTAAAAATAGCAAGGCTAGGTGCGTTGGAAACATAACATAAGACCTAGCTTAACAACTTTGCTAAAGACACTTTTCTTCTACAGTGTCGTTTTGAAGGATAAAAACAGCCTAAAAATTGATTGACAAAATCTACCAGAAAATCAGCATTCTCCAAGTTCTCTGTGATAGAGGCATTTAAACGTATGAGGACAAATGGAGCAGATTTTAGGGTGTGAAATCAAGCCTATTCAGGGGCTGGAAGTTTATAAAAGAGAAACACATATGACACAATGGGAAGGAGAATCTTGGAGGGGCTGAGTTCGTGATAAGAGGAGTTCCATGGGAGACTAGAGTCAAAGGCTAGAGAGAAATCCTAGACCCCAAGACTTCTGTTTTAGTAGAATTCTTTCTTCGCACTTAATCAGTCCCAACTCTTTTAATTTCATTTAAATATTTCCAGTACATTGATATATTGTTTGTCATGAATTCTAGTTAGTTTTCTTATTCTAGGGTTAGGATGTATTCATTGAATTTATGTTGATGGATTAAGATTATGTCTTCTTGAATGATTATATGTTTGCAAAATTGGTGTTTTCAGTTTGCATTCTTATGAATAATTGGCCATTATTTATATGTTTAAGATACCGAATGATGGAATGAAAAGTGAAGTTTGGTATTAGTTTGTGAAAATAGCAATCTTTGGTTATATTTTTTAAAAATAAAATACAAACCAGAGTGACTTTAATTAACAATTTTATTAGGCGTAAGGAGTTTATGTTAAAATTTACAATTACGAAAGTAAATGTAGGGTTAATGTAAGCATAATTGTTTAGTCTTCAAAGAGATAAATCAAATATCTTGGGAAATTGAGTTATTGCAAAATAGAAGTTTAGTCGTAAGACAAGTTTTGTTCATTGCGTAATTCATTTGATCATATCCAAACCCTAGAATTATTCGTTATTAATTTTCAGTTATAGTGTTTTGGCATTTTCTTTGAGAAATCTTGCATAATTGGGTGTCTAAATAATAGGGGAGTCAATTAGGATTGATAATTGAAACACCTTCTGAGGGAACGACACTTGCTTGCCCTATTCTGCTAAATAACAATCCCTACACTTGTGGCAAAGTTTAGGCTAGTAAGTGGTCAAGCGAGAAATATTTACCTAACTACAATCATGCCTAAGAGCGCCGTTGCATATATTTTTGTCAAGTGATTTTGAATAAATCATTTATTTAAGAAAAATAGTATCTTGTCTTCTCTGCGCTTGTATATGTGAAGGTAACTAAAAAGTAGGAAAAAATGAATAAAGACAAATAAATATTGAGAAAGAAAAAAAAGTTATCTTATTTCCAAGTGCACCATGAGCCAAATCTATCGAGATAGCATCAATGTCATTTAAATCGTGAATTATTTTGTTACATGGAACAAAAACAAGAACGAGATACTCTTATACTTTGAAGTGGTAGCATGGAAAATTGGTAGTTCTCATACAAAAATGACTTATTTAAAAAAAAAATTAGTCAAGAAAAATAAGCAACATAGATATTTTTTAAATTAAGTGCATTTTTCTATTTGATACAAATCATTGCTAATCATTCTTTTGTAAAATCTTAAATTAATTGGTTGTTGTTAACACAATTTATTATCAATTCTCTATTTTTAGAGATTTTCCCTAATGAATAGGTATAATATTTTCATCAAATTTAATGTGTTGGAACGCATGTGTATCATATTCTGAAACATGTGTATCAAAATATGGTTCGTAGGGATAGTAGTGATTTCTTGTAACTTTGGATAGCATGCAAATAATTTTCTAGTTTGAGGGATCAATCATTTGTCAGCGATGAAAACATGTCTATTTTTCTCTTAGATGATTACAATATTAAGATTTTTTTTCTTGAACTCAATATATAGTATTTTGAAGACATTACTAATTATTATCATTGTTAGAAAAACACAATAACAATTAACAAGTTAGTGTCGCGATGAAGTTGTGACAAATCATAGGTTATCATCTGGGGATAATTTAAATTTACGATATTAAATTCTCTAAAATTCATAATTAAAATTACTTATATAAACTCACAAAGTCATATGGGAATAAATTTCCTTCAATAATTAACATTAACTTTTTTTAATTACAGTTAAAGCAGTGGTGCCACTACATTTTAAAATGATTGATACAATATCATAAATAGTGTCAAATAATTAATACTTTTGTTATTATTTTAAACTTATGATATTAAATTATCAAAATTCATAATTGAATTCCCCTATATAAACTCACACACTTTTACTTTTTAATAATTATAACTAAAATAGTGGTGCCGCTACATCTTAAAATGATGAGAGACTATCATAATATTGTCAAATAATTAGTTTTTTTTGTAATTATTTTAAATTTATGATATTAAATTATAAAAATTCATAATTAAATTCACAAATAAACTCACAAACACTTTTAGTTTTTAATAATTACAATTAAAGCAATGATGCCACTACATCTTAAAATGATGACGCACTATCATAAATAATGTCATATAATTATTTTTTTGTGATTATTTTAAATTTATGATATTAAATTATTAAAATTGATAATTAAATTCTTATATAAATTCACAAACATTTATAGTTTTTAATAATAACAACTAAAGTAGTAGTGCAATTACATCATAAAATGATGATGCAGTATCATTAATAATGTCAAATAAATAGTTTTTTTTTTGTGATTATTTATTAAATTACAAAAATTCATAATTAAGTTCACATATAAACTCACAAACACTTTTAATTTCTAATAATTACAACTAAAGTAGTGGTGCTACTACATCTTAAAATGATCATGCACTATCATAAATAATCTCAAATAATTACTTTTTTTGTTATTATTTTAAATTTATGATATTAAAGTACTAAAATTGATAATTAAATTCTTATATAAACTCACAAATACTTTTAATTTTTAATAATAACAGTTAAAGTTATGGTGCCACTGCATTTCAATTTGATGACACACTATCATAAATAATATCTAACAATTAATTTTTTTGATTATTTTAAATTTATGATATTAAATTTATAAAATTCATAATTAAATTTTCATGTAAATTCACAAAAACATATTAAAATAAATCTCGTTCAATAATTAATATTAACTCTTTTAGTTAAAAATTTATAAATCCAATTACAATCTTAAATAATATTTTTTATAAAATAAAAAATAGAGCTTTGTTGGACCCTTAATTATAATTTTTTTTTTCAAGTTTTATGATTAAGTTCAAGTCTGCTATAATAATTACCAGACCAACCAAACAATAGACTTAACTCCGTCAAATAATTAGGGTGTTTGGAGTTTTGAAAAAGTTAAAAAAATTAAAAAATGTTGTAAAAATGATACATGATAAAATTTAATTAAAAAAAGTTAAAAATTTTTAAATTTTTTAAAGTTCTTTGAGATTTTATTAAATTATTTTTAATAAATACTATAATTAAATTATTTAATTCTATTTAATTTAATAATTAATTTAAAATAATTATATTAAATAATATTAAATAATTTTATCAAATTATTTTTAATAAATATCATAATTAAATTAATTAATTTAATTTATTTAATATGAATTATACTTTATTAAATTATTTTTAATAAATATTGTAATTAAATTATTTAAATTATTATGAAATATATTTTATTCAAGTATTTTTAATAGATAATATAATTAAATTATAATTAATATATTTTATATTTGCTGGATTAAATGATATAATATTTATATTTTATTTAATTATTTTTAATAAATAATATAATTAAATTAATTTAAATGTATTTATTAAATTCAATTAATTTTTAAAAAACTAATAAAAATAAATATTTTATAAAAATAAAAAATTAATTATTATAAACAAAATTGTATTTTTAAACGCAGTTTCAGTTATCATTTCAGAAAATAAAAACGACAATAAAAAATAAAAAACAGAAAACATAGACATATAAACGTAGACAGAAAAACAACAGTGTTACCAAACGGTTCCCTATCAAACGAAATTCGTTTATAATGACCTTTTCTTTATACCGTTAAAAAGAAAAAGTTAAACGAAAATAAGAAAACAATAATATTACATAACATAAAAAAAAGTTAAATAAAAATAAAAAAACAATAACATTACATAATAAACTTAATGAAGTCTGTATATTCCAACCCCTACACTTTCGGTGTACATTTGAAATATATTTTATTAAATTATTTTTACTAAATAATATAATCTGAAATATATTTTATTAAATTATATAACATATTATAATTTGAAATATATCTTATTAAATTATTTTTAATCAAAAATATATTTAATTATTTATATTTCATTTTTATTGAATTAAATTATCTTTCATAAATAATATGATTAAATTAATAATATTTCATTTAGTTTAATTAATATAAAATATATATTATTAAATTTGGTTAATTTTTATAAAAATCAATAAAATTAAAATTTTATTAAAAAGGTGATTTAATGGTTTCGCTAATAATTGTTATAATTAATAGGAATAGAATTAAAATAGTCACATATATAAATGTATACTTTCGAAATTAAATATATATACAAAATTACATATAGAAAAAAAAATGCAGAGATAGAAAAATTTAAAAAATAACAACTCTAAGGCTGTTTGATAATATCCTTATTCTTTATTTTATTTAACTTTTTATTTGCTCGTGATTAAACTGAATTCGTTAACGCCGGAAACATTTAAATTCGTTTGCTGTGTAAACGATTTTTAATTCTGACTTCGTCACCTCTGTAAGTGAATATATACCGATTTTGAGATATAAGTTTCAAACGCGCATAACCCTAGTAAAGCTAAACCCCAATTGCTTACTGGGTCAATCCCTCCCCTCTCTCTCTCTCTCTGTATCTCTCTCACAGAATGTCCAGCCCAACCAGTACGCCGGAGCCCTAGAGATTTACTGGAGGAAGTTTTGTGCCTTTATTTTTTGATTTTTTTCTTTCATGCGGTTAAGATTTCTGTCTCAACAATGTCATTTTAATTGTTATTCTGTTAATTTTGATGTTCTAAAATTTAACAGCAAATTCAAGATCATCTTAATCGTCTTTCACTTTCTTCTTTCCTTCTTTCCTTCCTTTCTTGCTTCAAACGCATTTGATCTTCAACCTATATGATAGGGTGATCATGGTCAGTTTCACAGAAAATTCAAATTCCTTCTAAAGCAGTTCTCGCATTTGAATCTCTCTCTCTCTCTATTTCTGTCACTACATATATACACACGCGCACACACACATTTCTTAGGTAAAGCACGCACACTCTCTAAAATCTGTCTTTGGTTTAATTTAATCCTCGCAATTGAATATAAGTGAAACTTTCTGAAGGCAGAGTGTATTTCTGAATCCATTGCTTTTGGCCCGTTGTTTGCTTTGGGTTGCGGCATTTGAACATCCTGGGAAATTTTCGTGAGGTAAAAGCATTATCTAATATCTATCTTTTCTTGAGCTGCTTGAGGTTCTTTTTTTTCTTTCCTTTTTTTTTTTTGGTTTAATAGGCATTCTTGATAATTTGATTGAAATGCAAAGATAGATGCATTCGTTGGAAAATGACTCTTTCTTACTCTGGATTGTTTGGACAGATTGGCATCTTGAGTAATGGCTGGAGATCTCAGAGTTTCAATGCACAATTTTTTGAGGTTAGGTATTTACAAGTTACATTGCATTGGGTGAGAAATGCTATTTTCTCAATTGATGCTTGAAATTTAATTTGAATGAATTTTAGATTTTTCAATTGTGAAAGAGCAATTTAATTCTAACAGTTGTTGAATTTTCTATGCTATTTTGGTCATTTTATGCCTCTCTTTAAAAGTATTTGTTTCATGAGCAATCTTGTGTTTATTTAATCCTATTGCCTTGTTTTGTATATGGCCGGTCGTCGGAATCTCCAAAATTTAATTCTGACTTCACAAAATAAATTTTTGTAGTATGTTTGTGAAAATCAGGTCGAACCCAAGGGAAGTTCCACTAAATCATCCTAAAGGATACCGAAATCAAAAGGGTAAGGGGGGTTGGAATCGAGAAGAAAATTTTGGAAATAAAATTCTGAAAATTGAAGATCTAAAAATTATAAATGACAAATCAATTTTTTTGTTAACTCGGTTCAAGGGCTATCCATCCATTCCTTTAAATCGATTGATCATAGAAGTGAAATAATTATCCTTTCAATTCAAGCGAACAAACTCAATTCCCCTTAAAGCTAAGAGGAATCCAAGAAATTAACTGTAAATTAATTAGACGAAGCCTTCTAATCAATTCCTTACCATTGAGCAAACTCAATATTGAAAAGCAATTTTTGTTCAGTCAACAATAGCCTTAGAGCGAGCCCGTTAAGTTTATTCCAAGCAATCGTTCAAAAGCTTGAACGATTCTACTTGGCTTATTTCACCCTAGTCAATTAAAGTGAAAGATGAGACAATCAAATTAATCAACTTTTACTTCTTATTCTAGTCTCTAACAACAATTACGGATTGAGAAAAACTAGAAAGCATATACGCAAACTGAAATTTATTCAAATAAGCATGAACATAAATCAATTGCATAAAATTGATATAAGGATGAATAAATACTTGAGATTGAAAGGATTACAATGAAAAGTGGTTCTTCTCACAACCGACTAAAGAGATGGAGTTTTTTTTTCCTTGAACCGAAAAAAAGAAATTAGCTGCTCATTTTGAGTAGTTTGTGATCGAAAAGAAAAAAATGTAGGTGCTGAAGAAATTCCCCCCTCTTTTTTAATTTTCGTCCTCCTTTTAACTTCACAAGTATAGCCCACGTGAAGACAAATCAAGGCTGAAAATAAGGAGATTAAATGCTGTAGAGAGAATCACTCCAATCCCACTAATTTCTCCTTTTTCTTTGACTTTCAAATCTGCCCGTTTTCGTCCTCTGTCTTGCACCATTATTTCCGCATTGAAAACGTGCCTGTTTGATCCTGGACTCATCACAAAAGTTGTAGCTCTGAATGTGTAGATGAATTTGGGCTTTTGAAACGCCTGATTTTGATATCCAAAGCTCAAGATATGCCTGTTTTAATGTCTCATACGCAGATCAGATTTTTTAGTCTCTCAGACCCAATTTTGCAGCTCCATTTAAAGGCCCAAATGAACTTGAACTACTGCTTAAAATAGCTTTTTTGAAAAGCTTAAGATGTGAACTTTAACTTTTGTGAAACTCACATTTTAATTTTGGAACTCCAACCTAGCAAAAAGCATGAAACAAGCAACTAGGGTTCAAAGTATAAAATGCTGGAATTTCTTGCTTCTTTTGCAATTAATTCCCAAGGTCTTGTAAGCATGTCGAACCCATAAAAATAACTTCTAAGAAGCTCAAATAAGTTCAAAATAACTGAAAAACAAAATGTGGAAAGGAATAAAACACATGAAAATTTTGCACTTATCAGTATAATTCTTAAACCCGTGAATTTAGGGATATTACTCCTAGGACATGGAATTTTGGGATATTACCCTTGGCTTACGGGATTTAGAATTGCATTCAATTCTGATGTTGGAAAGAGGGATATTACTCACAGCAATTGATATTACTCACATAATTCATGGGTAAATTATCACATCTTTCATATGGTTTAGATTAAAAATAAAGTGATCATTGATGGGAAGTGATGCATATTCTTCAAATTGAATTTTGGTGCGTGACTAATGAAACCCCATGGTAGAGAAGTAAACATGTGAAAAACCTTGGCCGTGTGTATGGATTACCATTATGCTTAATGTTCATAGCGCCTTTGATTGTAATTTTGGGATCCATTGAAGGGATTGGCGTGGAACTTCCACCCATCCAAACATATATAGGTAATTAACTCATACACATACTCAAATAAAAAATAGATGGGACAAAAATGTTCAATCCACTGCAATTTCATTTTAAAAGGCCATCTATTCTTGCAATCTTGAAGCATGGGCTCACCATTTAAGGTGCTGTCTGTGAGTCGGACTCACGAGGGACACGAGCATGCAGTGGACACACCTTGGACAAATGTTAGACTCATCTTTGGCCATGTTTTTTCTTTTTTTTTTTTAGACACAGCTTGGATACACCACAGACTCGTTTTGGACGTGTTGGACTCACTTTAAGGAAATATATATATTTCTTTTTTTACTTTATTAATTAACTTTAAGCTATGAAATATATTTTATTATCATTTTTATGGAACTTAATCATTATGTGATTTTTTGTTGAATTTTAAGTTATGAAATAAATGGTTTTTAGTTTTATCTAGTGTTATATTGTATTATTCTAATTATATTTAAATAAATATTAATATCTAAGACATAAAAAGTATATATTTTTGCCGAGTCCATGCCGTGTCGTGTTTTGCATTTTTTCTTAAATTCTCAAATCATCAAATTTGTTTTGCATCGTGTCAGTATCTCAAATTGGTGTTCATGCTTCTTAGTCTACAACTGATGTATGTGTTAAGGCTAAATTTGTAAATTGGCAAATTCATGATCAAATAGAAGTGTCTGTACTTTAGACTTAGTGTAGGCTAAGACACTAGAGTCTTAAGTAGATTAGAATTCTAAAAGGCCTTAGAAAATTAAGTTTCCATAATGGCTGGGAGTCCTGAAGAGGTTCGGAACTGAAGAACGCACGAAGAACGCACTTGGCCGTAGGAAAAAGCCGAGAGAGATTAAGTCGTGCGGGAAGACCGCTCTGAGTCGTGGGAAGACCGCGAGAAGGCCGTAGGTGCGCCCTTCCCGCGAGGTACCAACATGACAGCTTTCTGTTCTCAACTTCCAACGTGATTTTGACCTCGAAGACGGATTCAGGCTTCGGCTAAAACACAAAAGCTGTAGCCCGTTGAGTCTTCTTTCTAACCCAAAAAGAATCAGGTGAATCCGAATTGTGAGTGAAAAGATATGGTCAAAATACTGACAGGGTATCGAGCTGAAACTTCAGCTGCACACCACTTCAATAGCCCCAGCCGCCTCTGATGATCTATATATATCTCATGCCGTTTTCAAGAAGAGAAAGAGAGGGATATGAGACACACACATAGAGAGAATATAGTTCATGTTGTTGAGCTAAAAAGTTTGATGATTCTCTCAATAATTTAGCCTTCATTGTTTGTGTTCAATCCGAAGGAGTTTGGGTTTGGTTTTGTGAGCGCTGTGGATTCAGCAAGCTGAGGATTTAGCAAAGTGACTGAGGAGTTAGTCTTGTGCCTTCGAGGAGTTGAAGGGCTTTCGCTAGAGGAGTTGGTGAATCGAAGATTCGAGCAAACGTCAACTAGAGTATAGAGTCGAGGAGTTGATCTATCAAGGGGTTGAGTTTGTAACCAACGTGTGTTTATTTTAGTGAAAGTTTTGTTTGAGGTTTTCCTTCATGGGTTTCCTCGTTTTTGTTTATCTCGCCTTCTACATTCTTGTGTGTGTGATTGATTGATTGCTTGGGATCTCTATCAGTGTATTACAAATAGGTTTAATCCATTGAGGTTTCAAAAGTCATATTTTGACACTAGACCTTATATGACTTGGCCAGTGAGGAAAAACATAAAGAAAAATTTTTCAAAACCCATTGGTCCAAAACCCTACAATCTCAAGACTCAAAATGCTTTTCCGAAAATAAGAACTGTTTGGGTTAGGAAGAGTGATCTCTATGTCTCCCACACCCCTAAGAATCTTGAAGGGGTGAGCCTTAATGTGTAGAGGCAAATTTTTTTTATGAACTAGACTGTGCGTCATTGTTTATTTTTTTCCTAGTTTTATGAAATCACGTAGATTAGATACTTTTTTGAGATAATTAAATTTTTTTTGGTGCAATGTTATTCCTTGTGATTTTCTTGCATGTTCTATTACTTCATACACTATTCAAAATCACAGGATTAAAATTGTTGATCTATATAATGGTCTTAAATTTGAATTACTTGATGAACTTGAATCCTATGTTTTGTTGTTCCTTGTCATGGTAGTGGTGTGCCAATTGTAATTGCACGAAGTTTAGTATATCGTGAGAAATCTTTTCCGCTACTCAATTGTTTTTATAAATTCTCCTTTCTGGACTATTGATTGTGTTTTGAGTACAAAATAAAAAAAAAAGAAAAAAAAAACTTGGAAAGGGCTACCATATGGGATAGAGTGAAAGCTAGCCTGTTGACGTGCGGGTTATCAAAATAACCACCCTCTGGGTTTGACGATACAGGAAGAAGGCTACCTACCCATAAAGTGTGTGAAAGCCGCCAAGAACAAATAAAAAGAAAAAGGAGGAAAAGAAAAGAAAAAGAAAAAAAGGTGATCTTACATTTGAATTTTCAATTGGTATCACATTGGTGTTTAGTTGAAAATAATGAATTGAGGAGAATTTAGTTGAAGAGCTAACACTGCATATCTTACTCAATTCAATTCACAGTCCAAAGGAGCAATTTTGAAATTCATGCGAGTATGTGAAAAGTATTAATCATGTTACACTTAAACTTCATTTCACACACTGCACAGGCATTTGACTATTGGTATGACATGTGTGAACAACTCATGACATAAATAGTAGGGTGATTCTTGGAATTCTTATTTGTTACTATTTATGTATGGTCAAAATTTTGGAACTGTGTTTAGTTTTGTGTTTGGGAAAATAGAACTTGGAATGATTTGATCAAGATTACCCATTGTACTTTCATATTTGTTAATTCATGTCAAAAAGGGGGAGATATATAATTAAGGGGGAGAATAGAATATTTTTGTAGGGAGAATGTTTGAAAAGGAGTTAGTTAATCGAGGGGGAGAACAATTAACTTTTTGATAATTAAGGGGCAGAATATTTTGTGTCATTTTTTATAATAATGTCTTTTAATTATTATTTGTTGCCACATGATGCCGTGATCAGTTTGTTTAGATGTGTAGCAAAATAGGATAAAGATTAAAACATGTTGATGAAATGGATGACAATTGGAACATGTCTAAGTGTGCGGTCATACATGTTAACAAATTGAAACTTGTTGATGGATGACAAATTTACTAAGGTCTTAATCTAGTATATGAACTTTCTTGTAATTTTATTTTTGAGTTTTGACATGGAATTGCCAAAGGGGGAGATTGTTAAGGTTAAATTTGTAAATTGGCAAATCCATGATCAAATAGAAGTGTCTGTACTTTAGACTTAGTGTAGGCTAAGATACTAGAGTCTTAAGTAGATTAGAATTCTAAAAGGCCTTAGAAAATCAAGTTTCCATAATGGCTGGGAGTCCTGAAGAGGTTCGGAACTGAAGAACGCAGGAAGAACGCACTTGGCTGCGGGAAAAATCCAAGAGAGATTAAGCCGTGCGGGAAGGCCGCTTTGAGTCGCGGGAAGGCCGTAGGTGCGGCCTTCCCACGAGGTACCAGCATGACAGCTTTCTGTTCTCAACTTCCAACGCGATTTTGACCTCGAAGACGACGGATTCAGGCTTCGGCTAAAACACGGAAGTTGTAGCCCTTTGATTCTTATTTCTAACCCAAAAAGAATTAGGTCAATCGAATTGTGAGTGAAAAGATATGGTCAAAATACTAACAGGGTGTCGAGTTGAAACTTCAGTTGTACACCACTTCAGTAGCCCCAGCCGCCTCTGATGATCTATATATATCTCATGCCGTTTTCAAGAAGAGAAAGAGAGGGAGAAGAGACACACACATAGAGAGAATATACTTCATGTTTGTGAGCTAAAAAGTTTGATGATTCTCTCAACAATTTAGCCTTCATTGTTCATGTTCAATCCGAAGGAGTTTAGGTTTGGCTTTGTGAGCGCTATGGATTCAGCACGCAGAGGATTTAGCAAAGTGACTGAGGAGTCAGTCTTGTGCCTTTGAGGAGTTGAAGGGCTTTCGCTAGAGGAGTTGGTGAATCGAGGATTCGAGCAAACGTCAACTAAAGTATAGAGTCGAGGAGTTGATCTATCGAGGGGTTGAGTTTGTAACCAACGTGTGTTTATTTTAGTGAAAGTTTTGTTTGAGGTTTTTCCTTCGTGGGTTTCCTCGTTTTTGTTTATCTCGCCTTCTACATTCTTGTGTGTTTGATTGATTGATCGATTGTTCGATTGTTTGGGATCTCTATCAGTGTATTACGAAATTTTCAGTATGTATTTGACCCTAAACTTAGATTATATTAAAGCACCAACTAATAGGTCTAGAAGGTGATGGATTTGACTAATGGTAAAAAAATGCATGTTAGAAACAAGATATTGTATAGAACAGGCTACCATTGCATTTTTTAAGTAGTTTGACCTAATTAAGGCACGCAGGTTTGTTTTAATAATTAATTCTGAAGTGCTATAATTGAGGTAGAAAGATGCCTATTCTAAAGTAAATCACATGAAGATCAAGACTCACGACCTTTGCTCATAATCTAAGTCAGCCTGTGGCCAAATTCCTTCATTTTGGACTTTAAATTCCCAATTTTTTGTTTAGATAAATTTTATTTTGGCAATTTCCGCTAGTATAGAAATTAGAATCAATTTCCAACAATTCTTTGCTTATTAGGAGTCAAGATTTAGGATTCTGCAAATATCTCCATTTTGCCCTTTCAGGTAAATTCTAAATATATTGCAGTTACCTATTTTAATTATCAGGATTAGGATTACTCAGTATAAGTTTGAGGTTATGGTTGCTTTGGCATTCATCTTAGTTTTTAATTAAATTATTTGTTAGAGAAATTTCTGTTTTATTGTGAATTCTAGTGTTCACTACTATGGTGTTTGTATCTAGCTAGAATGATATCCAATGATCTAATGTTTGGATAGAATGATATCTACTAGTTCTACATCTGCTTTAAATGATATCAAACCCACTTCCTTTCCATTCTGTATTAGATATATATGGAGGAGCAAGTAAAAAATAATGCAGGGAAATGTAGTAAAAGAGGTTTAAAATCAATAAAGGGCAAAGAAATAGTGAAGGGATGTAAATATAATTACTGACATTGTAATAGCATTGAAAATGATTTCAAACAAGCCAGAAGATCATATGAATCTATTATTTTAGGAGGAAAGAGTTGACTATAGAAAAAGACTGAAGTAACTACAGGAGTGGTTTGGTAAGCCATTCCAACAATTGACTATGGACTAAGAAGCATGGGTATGAATACGATATGAGTACGAGCACAAGCACGAATATGACAATTTAAAAAAAAAATGAAGATACGGACATGACGGGGATATGGTCAAAAAAATATAAATTTTCTATATTTTTATTACCTATATAAGTATATATATGAATATAACATCCACAATAAAACTAATTTAATATATAATTCATTATGCAAAATATAACAAAATATAAGTTCTAAGATTTTATAATTTTAAAAGTTTCGACTATTCAAATCTAGATTTATCTTAATTTTATAAGACACGTTGTGTGACGAGTCTGACATGTATCTTGGAGTGTTCGATGAGTTATGTCCTATACATGTCGGATATGGGTACAACACCCATTTTAAGTGTCCATGCTTCCTAGGCTATAGAAATTGGCACTATTCTTTAGTGTAGGAGGATCGAGAAAAAAAGAGATTGTTAATGTAAGTTTGATAAGAGAGTAACAATTTTCTTTATAATTGATAGAAATAAAAAGACAATGAGATTAGAATTGCTTAATTCTCTTGTAATAGTCAAATCGATATTTAAGAATCCTAACTACGGAAACATAGTGATGCTTCGTCCTATGTAAGTACCTTGACAATTTCAAGTGTCAACCATAACAAACCAATATTGTAGGATGACCTAACCTATGACATACATAAAAAGACCATTAATTTTCATAATTTGAGTGAAATCAAAGGTCTGCCATTTCAATTTTATTGTATGTTCTTTTACAATTTGTGAGGTTTCTTTAAGAATAGGATTTAGAGACTACCCTATTGGATTCATTAACTAAAAGTTTTCCATGTGTTTAAAGGGAAGGTGGTGTTAAAGCACTAGTTTATTCCTGAAAATGTAATATTAAATAATAAATATTATGTCAGAAGGCCTAGTTCTTCTCCTCACTCTTGGAAGCCTCGATTCTGCTACTGTTGTATTATTTATTTAATCATCAAAAGCATTATAAAATCCTTTTATTGACAATTAACCCAATAAAGAGAGGATTAATACCAAGTCTGGAAATTTGCACTAGTAATTGACCTAAAGTTTTACCAAGTTTGGATAGATTGAGCCAACTACCCTAGCAAGCACGAGTACGCCAAAATGGGTGCCGCATCCAAATCCGATACGTATCCGATACATATACTCTTCGAATACTTCAAGACACGTATCGGATATGCCATATAATGTATCATATTATTTTATCATTTTTCTTCAAATATATGATTAAGACAAATCTAAATTTAAGTAGTTGAAATTCTTAAAATTATAAAATCTTGTGACTTATATTTTGTTATATTCTATTCTATTTTGTATATTGAATTATATATTAAATCAATTTTGTTGTGAATGTTATATTTATATATATATAAACAATAAAAATAACCAAACCAAACCAAACCAAACCAAGCCTTTTCCCATTACGTGGGGTCGACATATAAATAATAAAAATATACGAAATTTATATTTTCTAGCCATATTCCTACCATATTCGTATCTATATTCTCATTTTTTTAAATTACTATATCTGTACCCGTATTGTATCCATATTCATGCTTCTTAGTAACCACCTTTTCACGATATTGAACATGTGTACATTAATGCACATGTAAAATGTTATTCCTTTACACATGTAAAATGCTATTCACTTGCTTTTGTCTTGAGCAGGACACTTGGTTATTCCTTTACTCACCATTAATGAAGAAAAATATGCCTTTTATTTTCATCTAATTATCTAAGATTTTTGTATACTTACTCTTAGATCACAACCCATGCTTTTCTTTTCATTTAGCCTTAGCTTAGTTTCATCCAGGCCATTTATTGCATTATTGCTCTTCAAGGTTTCTACAAATTCATATTATTTACATCATTTATTTATTTTTTTTCAGTTAAGTGACTCATTTTTTTTTTTTTTTGGGAGAAAAGGTGAAAGATTGGATAGAGTCCATTAAACACATAATCTCTATCCAATTAAATACTTAATTAATGTTTCAATGATTAAAAAGTCATATTTCCAAAATCTAATAAAACCGAGATTGGCTATCTTCTGGTTGAATGGCATGTGTCATAGGATTGCAAAGGAACAATGGCAATTTTTAAAAACATCACAAGGGCCTAGGCTCCTCTAATCCTCTAGAGCACTTATTTGAACAATTATGAGAGTAACTATTGACTATGGATGTATTCACTTTACATAATTCTTTTCTCAAGGCGATATTTCACATTGCTTGATAGTGAACTAGAATTTGGTTTATGCAGTTGTTTATTAATTGAGGCCTCTTACTTTGAGTCTTGGAAAAGTGAATTCTTTGGTTGTGCATCCTGATCCTGCATATTTCTTTCTCACAGCAATATGAAATTTGTAGTTATTCACAATTTCATAGGACCCTTGTATAATTTGGGTCGAATGGGATAATACCGTCTCTCCTGAGGTCAATTACATATATGGGGTAAACTTGAAGTCAGGAGAAATGCAATTTTTTGTTCTTTCTCTTAGCTTTTGGATGAATTATAAAACTATTGATGATCAAACAATTAATGGCTCCTGATACTCGAACTTTGTTTTTTGTCATCCAGTATTAGATCAATTGTTTGCCTCAACTTACCCAATTTTTCTGGTGGACTTGACCCTTGGGGAATGACAAATAGGAAGGAAGAAGATGTATTATGTTAGTTCTAGCAACTTATCGTATTTGGTTGTTTTATATAAACCAAGCACAGAGGCTTTTAGTGGCGGCTCAGGAATTTTATATGATGGGGTCACATAAAATTTTAAATAGTAATTGCAAAATAATAAGCAAAAGGAACATTTTAACAAATTGTTTTGATGTGTTAAAAAAAAATTAATGTGGTCGAATTAACTAAAATATTTTAAATGTAAAGAAAAAAATTTTTTGGAAGTTTTTGATTGGCTGATGGGGTCTACTGATCGCACTAACATAGCTGTGGTACCACCCCTGAAGGCTGTGTAATTTTGTCTCCTCTAACATGTTTTAACAAAAATATTCTTGATGATTTCATTTTTTTAATTGTCTTACTTTTGGACAGAGAGGCTTGACTCCTCTAAATGTTGATGATGGCCTTATTAAGGTTGTTGGTTTTAGAGATGCTTGGCATTAACTTGTTATGTTTGCTCCAAGTGGACATGGGACTCACCTTGCAGAGGTAGGCATTGTGTTGAATTCAAGAATGCACTTATTATGCGTGCAGAATATTAGTACTATACATATGATGCGTGCTTAGAGAAAATAAGAACTATATCCTAAGAGCACAAAACAGATAAAATAGTTCTAGAGATGTGCCTTACTCAAATCGTGTCTATGTTGAACACTATAGTAACATGTTAGACACTTTGTCTAAATGTACCCTACTATTTTAAAATTTTTTTAGAACAGGACACTTGGAGGACACACGCACATGTCACTTGTATGCACATGGAACATATTATAACTTCAAATAAAAAAAACATGAATTTATATCTATTAGTCCTTTACCCATTAATTTTCTTATTCTTTAATTTTATGAATTTTAAAATCTAAATTTCCCATACTAAGGCATAAACATCAAAACATTTAATCATCTTATTATAATCTATCAATTAGTATTTCAAACACTTACCAAAAAAAAATTAGTATTTAAAATTTTGGAAAAACAAAATATATTCAAGAAACTACTTAGTCACTCTCTTGTCAATTGCTGACCTTTGAACCTATCCACTCACATTGTTCCACAAACCATTATTGTGCTTGGATTTGTTTAGCGATGTTCTCTCTCTTTAGTTGACTCTTTTTCTTGGTTTGTGAATAATTCGATAAGCTAATTTGTTATTATTTTTTTGTGTTTCAGATTATGATCAACCAATATGTTATCAAATTAATTATTATAAACTTGATTAGGTTTTGCCTTTTCATCTTTAGCACCTTAATTGCTTAGGTTATGTTTGGTTGTCGATGGGAGTAGAAACAGAAATGAGAATAGGGATGGGAATGGGAAATGAGAACCAAATATCAACATTTGGCATGTCAAGGAATTAGAATGAGAATTCCTTTTCTAATGTTTGGAATGTATGAATACATTTGGGAATAGAACAAGAATATGAGTTAAAAGGCTAAAATATCCTTTTCTTTTGGAAGCACATTAAACCTAAAGAGTTCCTCCTTTTGTGGAATTTTCAAATACCACATTGGACTTAGGAATTTACAATTCCACAGATATGAGAATTTCTTTGATCAAAAATCAACCAAACATGGGAATTCCTAATCAATTGAAATTCCGATTTTAGTTCCTGAATCTAATGTCCAACCAAACAAGCATTATTGATGATAGCAATATTTTCGTCCTAATGCCAATGTTTATTGTGCCCTCTGGTTGAAATTAGATACTCAAAAAATGCAATATCAAATTTAAAATTAATGTTTCAATGAATCTTTGCTTGTTTTTTATCCGAGGAAAAAACTATCACATTTTTCTTAATTCTTTTCTTCTACTTGTCTGACTACTTGGTTTGTTTTGGTTGCATTATTTTAATTTCTTACATTCAGTACTTACCTCATATTTTTTTGTATATATAAATAAATGATTAGCAAGTAAATTAAGAAGGCATCAAGAAGGTGCCAACCAAGAACATAAATGAAGCATCACTCCTTCGACTAGAAACAAAATAGCCATATTCGGAGTGTAAGATAAGAAAAAGGAATTTAAATTCGGATCCCCAGCCCCATGATAAATGTAACAAAAAATTGAATTTTCAATCTATTTGAAGGAAATTTAGGTGGCATTTGGTTTGTTTTCATGTTTTTTGTTTTCTATTGTATGTATTTTATGTTTTAAAAATCCAAAAAAAAGGAAATAGAAAATACTTTGTTTTCCTTATTTTGAATTGAAAACGCTTAAAATGACATTTTTGTCATTTTTCATTTCATGTGTAAACTAATTTTCTGTTTTCTAAAACAAAATTTGAAAATACAAGTGATCAAATGCCTTTGAGCTGTTTTTCTTATTTTCAAAAGTGTGAAATAGAAAATGAGCTTAAAATAGAAAATAAAAAACAAAAATAGAAAGCAAAAAATAGAAAAACAAACCAAATGACACCTTAACGTGTTGAGAAGACGTATTTCTTTCACTTTTAGCTCAAGTTTTTTTTCTTAATAAGCAACATTTGAATAATATAGACGTATATAAATATATCAAGATATTAGGGACTAGAAGGCTACGCAAAGGAGAAGGGAAAAAAAGAATTAACACACTCCAAAATATAGATTATAATCTCAAGCTCGCTTTTAGTTAAGCTTGATTGAGAATAAGGGGATCCAGTAAACTCAGAGGAGATGAAGGCCCATAGAGAAGCTAAGAATTTGATGCTATCCCATATCAACCAATCTAAGTTAAAAAAGAAGTCAAATTTGGTTAGAGTACAAAGAGATGGAGGAAGTCCACCAAGAAGCTATCCCTAAGTTCGATATCTGATCTCCGTTCCGTCTGCTTTCTATACGCAATTGAATTGAGTTAATAAATTAATTCAGAGCAGTATTGTAAAACTTTATTGCACCATGTCAGTCAATTACAATTTGTATCTAACTACCATCGTAGGTTTTGCTTATTGGTCGTATTTTTTTTTTCTTTTTTGTTTTTTGGGTAATTATTAGTCATCTGGTTGCTAAGAAAATGGAGATAAATGAAATTCCAAGTCAAGGAATAGGTAGAAGAGAAAGAACATTTAGCATGGAACTCCGCATTGTTGGTTCCTTAGTTTTGTCTCTTCTCGCGAATACTTCAAACTAAAGTTTCTAGGACTGCTTTTAGTTAAGTTGAATCCATTGAGGATTTATAAAAGGGGAGAGAATAGAAATTTCGAGGGTTGAGCTATTTGAGGTACTGAGTTTAATTTTTGACATTTGCTTGTGGCTTATTGGAAATTTGACCATGGCCTTTGAAATTGATTCTAGTAAATTTAGGAAGTTTCCGTCCCTGCTAGAGTTTGTTGTGTCCAATGGTAAAATAAAATTTTGATTGTGCCAAATAGTGAAATAGGATCGACATAGAGGACCCAAAATTTCTAGGAAAAGGCTTTTTTTAGTAGATAGATACATTTTGTTAAAGTTGTCTGTTTTATTAGATAAATTTTTTATGCAATTTTTTCCGTATTAATATTCACATTATTAATATTGATCACCATTTCGACTAGAATTTAAGTTGTTAGATAGGGGTCAACTTTAGTAACACTTCCCCATTCTTGTGGCCGGGCTTACATTATTCAAAAGGGCCAAACATATGACACTATTGACTTTTTGGGATGATGGTAAGAATTCAACTTGGCACCTTTGTTTGCTTTGATATCATGTTAAAGTGTTAACTACCATCTCACCTAAAAGCTTAATATGTTAGAGAGGGGATAACTTTATTATTTATATTCATTTATTTTCTTTTAACATGTCTCCTTGGTAGAATGTAATAAGATAACCTGGCAACATATTATGTTTTCACATACACAATCTTGCAATTTGAAACTATATTCCATGTCAAAATCTTTATAAATGAATTTTATAGTAAATAATGGGTCTAATTACTAGATTTGAGGACAAATGTTTCGTACTAAAATTGGTAATATGTATGTCGCACAAAAACCATTTACTTGTAAATATTTGTGCTTTAATGAATACACTCAAATATATACATATTTTAATTAATTTATTTATTTATTAGTTGCACTGATGAATCCAAAAGGGCATGCTGGAATAGGCAGGTACTGGTATGTATGGTTCCACAAAGACAAAAAAGCCCCCGGTTAATTTATCAAAAAAAAGAAAAAAAAACCACCCACTTGTACTAGATTCATAACTACGCACTTGATGATGTACAAAATATCATAGTTTCTACAACTAAACAATACAATATATATTCTTATAAATCATTTTTTTATTGACTTGTAGGATCTGATGTGTACAAGTTATTTACTAATCATATTATCTATATGTGGCAATAATCATAATTCCAGGTTTGAAAAATATTGCCAGAGAAATACTGATCACTAAACACTAGGGTCTTTATGTCTTTTTTTTTTTTTGGCTTGACTTTGTAGTAAAGCTGATGGGCTCTCTCCCATCAAAAGCTGTCAAAGTGTTACAAAAAATGACTAGTGGCTATGTCTTCAAGCCCTCTTTCCTAGCATTTCTAGTTTTTTCTGATCATTTCTGCAGCTCCAATTTCACCAGCAACAGCACTTCTGTTTCTGTTCCTCTCTTAATGCTGAAGATAGGTTGTACACGATCTAACAACTAACATAATTTTTTATATGTCTGAAATATCATGTCTATAGAATCTGTTGTTGATAATGTGATAAATAAATCAGAATTAGTGATAAGTAATGAAGATAATTTCCCAAACTTTGAGTTAAAATACGTTCCATTCTGGTACTCAATGGGTTAAGCCAAACACCTCTTCCTAGGGCATTCCTCCTTTTGGAACCAAATCATTAATGGAATACTAGTCATCTTGCATGTTTGGCTTATTTTGCCTAGCCATTGCGTTAGCTTTTGTTGAGGAATGAATCAAATTACAACCGTGCTCATTTTTCCACTCATTTACTAAATGCTGGGTTGTGCATGTTGCTATGCCATTGTTTGGATGAGTTTTGATTTGGTCTGCTCTTTGGTTTCCTTGCTGTTTCTAAATATTAGTTTCAAGGTGAAATTGTATGGTGTTTTCCTTTTCCTTTCACTGTGTTACTGCTTGCTTTTGGTTGCTATGTTGGGTTATTATTGGCCATCATTTTGCTGGGCACTTATTGTCACTGGAATGCTGCTGTTTGTTGAGTTTCTGCTACATACTGCATGTTGGATTGTTGCTCTTTTGGTGTCTGCTGCAATTTTAAACTGTTGAAGCATTTGCTGCTCTTTGGAAATGTGTTTGCTGCACATAGTATATTGTCTCTTCTGCTCCAGTCTTTTCTTGGCTGCATCTTGGATACATTCTAGTTTGGTGCTGTGTGGTTTGAGGATGTAATAGGTTGCTGATTTGTTATTGAGATGGTCCTTCTATTGCTTGCTGTGAAGACTGGTGTCATATGTAGCGCTTGTGGTGTGTTGCTGTTTGTTACTGTATGGGTATTTTACTCGTGTATGATGTGCATATGGGCTATTGCTAGTTCTTTTGTCTTCGGCATGCACGCTGGTGCATGATGTTGTTTATCAACATCGTTTGAATTGTTTGATCATATTTGATCTTGATTCTTGTCTTTTCTAGTGTTATGTATTTGAACCTTTTGGTTTCATGTTTAGCTTGTGGGGTCTTCTCTCTAAGCTAGTTGATTTGGGCTTCAGTGTAACTACAGGGGTATGCCCTGAAGTTTTGCATTTTATATTATTAATTTATTCTTTCTTACCTTTCAAAAAAATATATATATATAAAATGGAAAATAATGGTGTAGCTATTCAGTTATTAACACACTTCGGAATTAGATAATTGAGAATTTGAGATTTAATTTTTAGGGGAATACTGCACCCCCAAATTATCTTAGTGAGAGCGATCTCACCTATCTGATGGAGAAGAATGGAATAGGGATGGATGCATCCATTCTTGTTCATATCAACAATATATGTGAGAGGAATTATGTTCAGGTTTGTACGAACAACTTATTGCATTTTGGTTTTGTGCCATTTGGTTTGTCTGTGTGCTTTCCTATTTCTAGTGGTGACTGTGATTTTAGTATCCACTTTGCCTTCAAACTATAGGTAAGGGATGGAAGGAGGCTGGTTCCAACTGCTTTAGGTATCAGCCTGATAAGGGGCTATCAATGTATTGATCCAGATCTCTGTTTACCTGACATTTTGAGTTTCATTGAACAATAGATCACAGTTGTTGCCAAGGGTCAAGCAGATCATTCTCTTGTCGTGCAGCATGTACTAAAACAATTTATGAGGAAGTTCAGTTACTTTGTTCAGCAGGTGATAATATCTAATCTCTTGGTTCTTGCACTAAGTCAACTTCTTCGCTTTTCATTTTCTTTTGCCTTTCAGCCTTTCAAAAGTATGGATTGGAAGAGTTGTACAATTCACATGTTGTGTTAGCATACTATGCATTTATCAGTTTGAGGAATCCAAAGTTACATGGTTTAGTATGCTACATATAGCTAGTCAATGGATAACCTTCGAACAGCCTGGTTTTTAGACAATAATTTTTTATTTCTTTTTTTACAATTAGTTGTGATATGTTGCAATTTCCTGGTACACCTGTTATATTTCATCACTTCATGAGTTTTTTTTTTTTTATATTCTTGCAACATGTTTGACTGTCGTACAGATGTCTGAGACTTCGAAATGTTTTTTGCGTTGCAGAGACTTGTGTAAGTTACATATCCTATGGATAAGGAAAAATCCGATTCAGATAATATTGTGTTACTATGGGCTTTTTGGAAAGAAAGGAACTCGAAGATTATTCGAGGACCAAAGTGAAGATATCAATGGAATATGGGAAAGGATGTGGTCCTATATCTCTTTTTGGTTATATATTATTCCATAATTTGAGTTTATTTATTTGGCAGTATCTCATTGGAATTGGTTTGCATTAGTGCATAGTCCCATTTGCAGCTTATTGTTTTGGGGGATATCTTATCCTTCTTTTCCTATGTTCTTCAGTTTATTTTCATTAATAAATTTTTATTATGTTGCTGATCGAAAAATTAAATAAAATGGTTGAATGTTTTGTCTAGCATTTGATTTGATTTAATAGTGAGGTTAACATGATGTCTTCTATGCGACATTAGCAAAAGCCCAACAAATATTGCTTAATCCACAAGAACGAGAATATATTCTTAACCAAGTCAATGCTGCAAAAGGTTTGTGCTAATCACCGATATGTTTGTTTCACAATTGAATCTTATTTAATAAAATTTTAATTAAATTGTTCTTTACTATCTGTATGCACATGCATCTTTAGACGAATTAGAAAGTTTGTGTCACATCTAAATCTTATTTAATAAATTTTTAATTAAATTGTTCTTTACTATCTATATGCACATGCACCTTTAGACGAATTAGAAATGGTTGGTAACTTCTGCACTCTTATTTTCATGTTGTTCTAGTTGTTTTTTAGTGTTGATTTAGTTTTCCTTATTTGTTTGATAGATTTTGCAACCTTTACAATTTTGATGTGTGTATATTTCATGTTTGTTGCTAGAGTAATTTCTGCACTAATTTGATAATCTTTCTTCTCAATATAGAACTAAAAGCTATGGCTGATTACACTTGAAAAAATGGCAAAACGAGAAGGTTTTGTATATAATTTGTTGTTCCTTTTTCATTCTTACCATTATTTTTCATGTTTCTTGCATCTCGGCCTATAGGATCTCATTTGATTTTATTTTTTTTGGTTATATATGAATTGCAGAAGAACTTAGAGCAAAGAGGAAGAAACAAATTAAGAAAGATACTGCTTCTAAGATAAAATTATTAGTTGATGAGGTAAAGTTAGGTTGCACTAGCATCTACATACTTTTTTCCTCTCTTCTTTGGCATGTTTGTTCTTTACTAAGACAACTTTGATGTATGCTTTCCGTGCTTTTGTTTTTATATACTCAATGTGTAATTGGATTTCTAGATTTATGCTTTTTAGGAGGAATCTTGTTGCATGCTCGCAATACTTCATTTATGTGTCCTCAATGGTTAACTGGATTTCTAGGTTGCAATCTCTTTTTTTTTTTTTTTTTGATAGGTAAGTATACTTTGATTTAATGGGAGAAATTACAATATCTTGGGGGCATTTCCCTATATTACAAAAATTTTAAGTATCTAGATGATCTATGCAAGGAGTAGGGGGATACCCCAGTTTGCACAAAAATTTACATTAAAACTAGTAAATTTGATATTCTTGAGTTGGGAGGTTGGTTTCAATCTTATCATCAATTAGCATGTTGATATTGGTTTTCTTTGAGGGCGAGGCAATAATTTATTGCAAATCAAGGACAGTGTTTTTTGGTAAGTGTTGTATTTTGGATTAAAGGGAGAAAAATTTATATGATTTAGTGGGCATACCTTCGATTTACAAACGAATTAACTATTATGATTTATACAAAACTTTGGGATTCCTCAATTGTTACATATTTCTACACTAGCTTCAGTGGGCTTAATCTTAGTAGTTTGCGAGGCTTCTCTTCATGCTTTATCTTTCCCACCATGCTCTAGACTGGTGATGATATTCCTTTGAGTACTTTTGCATTTCTTTCTATCCATATATTATAAATCATAGCATACCATGCTAGTTTGTTGATGGTATTTTCAAAAGACTTTTTGCTGAATTTCCCAGCTGCCAAATTTACTTCATTCATCCATCTTTGGCTGGGTCTTGTAAGCTTACATATTCTGTTAATGGCCCTCCATACTTCATGTGAAAATTGGCATTCAAAATATAAGTGCTCAGTTGTCTCTTCTTCTTACTTACATAGATCATAGGTAGCATTTGCAATTGTTCCCCATTGTAGCAGCTTTTCTTTAATGCTGAGCTTCCCTTTATTTGCTATCCAGAGTATAAAACTATGCCTTGGTATATTTTTGGGGAACCAAACAAGTTTGTGCCAAATTACTGGTGGATGCTGCTGTCTTATGGCATTCCATGTTGACTTCGAGGTGTATTCTTTTGTGCTTGAGATTGACCATATAAATTTGTCGGGCTTTGTACAATCAAGAGGTGAATTGAGCATATTTATTATTGAGCATGTTATGTTTTAAAAGTTGGTTTATATTCTTCAACTTTTTTCGTTTATGAAAAATCTTAATTTTTTATTGTGCATACATATATGATGTTCATATTAATGTTATATTTTAAATATTGTTTATGTATTTTGTTATTGTGTATGAAAAATCTTATTTCATGTTTGTGATATTATTTAAAAGTTGTTATTATTTTAGTTTGTCTATGTGTTTATTTAGTGAAATGTGTTATTCAATGAAATGTTGGTGTTTTGAGCAACTTTTGTAGGTTAATGGGGAATAGAGGAGAAACAAGTAGTGCGGGGGGAGTGTCAGGAAGAAAACTCTATATGAAATAGAGTTCATAGTGCAAAATTCAATTTGAAGGAAAACGCCATATCAAATAGCGTTTTCATGGCCAAAAAACTCTATATGAAATGGAGTTTTCAGTGCAAAATTGAATTTGAACGAAAACGCCAAATCAAATAACATTTTCATGTAGGGTTAAGTGGTAAGAAAAAAATGCTGTTTCAAATAGCATTTTTCATAATTTAAAAAACTCAATTTCAAAAAGTGTTTCCATTAATGGCATTTTGATAATTATTTTTAACAGGACAACAGATGTCATATAATTTAATTAAATACCAGCCAAAAAAAAAAAAAAAACCATTGTTTGGATGAGTTTTGATTTGGTCTGCTCTTTGGTTTCCTTGCTGTTTCTGAATATTTGTTTTTTAGGTTACTGGTGGCCATCATTTTGCTGGGCACTTATTGTTGCTGGAATGCTGCTGTTTCTTGAGTTTCTGCTACCTACTGCATGTTGGATTGTTGCTGTTCTGGTGTCCGCAGCTATTTTAAACTGTTGAAGCATTTGCTGCTCTTTGGAAATTTGTTTGCTGCACATACTATATCGTCTCTTCTGCTCCAGTCTCTTCTTGGCTGCATCTTGTATACATTCTAGTTTGGTGCTGTGTTGTTTGAGGGTGTAATAGGTTGATAATTTGTTATTGAGATGGTCCTTCTATTGCTTGCTGTGAAGAATAGTGTCATATGTAGAACCTGTGGTGTGTTGCTACTTGTTACTGTATGGGCATTTTACTCATGTACGATTTGCATATGGGCTGTTGCTAGTTCTTATGTCTTCGGCATGCATGCTGCTGCATGATGTTGATTTGCCATCTGATGCAAACTCATTTTGACGGTTTATCAACATCGTTTGAATTGCTTGATCATATTTGATCTTGATTCTAGTCTTTTCTTGAGTTACATATTTAAACATTTTGGTTTCATGTTTAGCTTGTGGGGTCTTCTCTCGTTCAAGCAATGAAAGTTTGGAATTTTGTTTAGCACTTAGCTTGTATTCACATTCTAGTTTATTATGGAATATTAATATTTGAAGGTGTAATGTCTATGTTCGGACATGTGTAGACAGTCAATTTAATTGCAAGAGAATTGCTTTTCAAGAATGATACATAGCGTATATTATATAGAAAGGTGCATCTTTATTTTATGCTTGTTCCTTGTTTACCGCTGAAATTGTTTTCACTTTTTGTTTTTATCATGGAATATTAATATTTGTAAGGTGTAATGCTTGTGTTCGAACATGTTCACTTTAATATTGCTTTTATTTACTCATTGAAGACAATATATTCAATTGGGAGCGGTTATCATATAATAGGTTATGTGTTTTACCTTTTTTAGTTATGATTTAAATTGGGCATTGCTTTATTGTTTATTATAAATTAACGTAAATTAATAGTGTTGCATGCTTGAATCACTCGTTCTTCCCCTTTAACTACTGGAAGCCTTTGTTTTTTTTTTTTTTTGGTTTTTTGTTGCTTTTCCTTCTCAGTTTTTATGTTCCTCCTTTAGGTCATGAATATTGGACAAAAAATCATTAATATTTTGTTGAATTAAAGTGTTTGACTTCCCCAGTATTGTCAAGTGGAGTTAAAAGTTAAAATTTGTTTAATTTCTGAAATTATTTTTGAAATGATTCAACTAGAAATTTAAGTTTAATAAGCTTTAGTGGCGCATGCCAATATACAAGTCTATCTCAATCTCATTGTTAAGGAAAAGCTAAAGCAAATCTGGAGAAATAATGTATCCTAATGATGGGTTTGTTTATTTCTGTAGCAGTGAGTTAATATCATTTGCTGGTTTAACAATGTATCTTGTAATGATTGTTGTAGTAGTGAGTTAGTTTTGGACAGTTCCATAAAATTAATTTTAATATTTAGGAGTTTCATGCACATGCCATGATCTATTCCTTTTATTGTGGTGTCCTGCATGTGCAAAGAAATATTATAAACAATTGAAAATCCCAATTTCTCATAATTCGCTTGTAGTGGTATTCTGTTAAGATTTCTGATACTTTCAAGTTTCTTGGTGACATTCGCAATCTCTTATTATTTTCAAAATTTATTGAGCATGAATTTCTTCTGAAAAGTATATCTGTTGAAGCTCTAATATATATCATTACGGAAGGGAGTGAACCACCTTCTTTCACAAGTTTCTTCACATGGGACTTTGCAATATCTGTTGTAAGTAATATCTCTGCGATGTAACTCTCAGATAGTATAATTAGGAATTCATGACTTTCTAAAGAAACACTTATACTTTTTTCGTATGGTTGCAGATGCATGGAAATTCTTTTCAAAAAAAAAAAAAAAAAAGTTTGCACTAGTGAGAAATAGAGGCACTCCAAATATCAATGTAAGGACTTCTGCTCTCTTACCCAAATTGCTTGGTTCATGAACTTTTCCTGATACGGTTTTCTTTTTGTTTCGTATTTGCCTCCTCCATTTTGTATTTTATTTGTCAAAAGGCCATATTTTCTTCAACACCTTCTATTTGTTACCATGTGATCACACATATAATATTGCTTTATGTCTTTGGACTTGAAACTACTGTAAGTACTTTAGTTTTTGATATATCTATAGCCCATGCACTAAATGGATTGGCTGTAGAAATTGCATAAAATTTTATTGAACTGTAAGTGTCAAAAGGCCATCTTTTCTTCGACACCTTCTATTTGTTACCATGTGATCACACATATAATATTGCTTTATGTCTTTGGACTTGGAACAACTGTAAGTACTTTAGTTTTTGATATATCTATAGCCCATGCACTAAATGGATTGGCTGTAGAAATTGCATAAAATTTTATTGAACTGTAAGTCCCACTTGTCACCCTTAATTTATGATTTTCTTTATGAATGGTTCTAATCCATAATAGTAGCTACCAAATTTTATGTTAAACTTTTTTTTTTTTGTAAAGGTTAAGATTTTATAAAAAGCGTCAAGAAGATGCAAAAGACCTAAGAGTTTAGTTACAATTGGAAGCTATTAACAAAATCTAAAAACAAAAAGAGCTCTCGCTCTTTCCTCCTAACCAATTGTAGAACAAAGATAAAAAGTAACTTTAACCAAACGGTAATTCTATATCTACAAAACTACTCCTATTTATCTCCTCCAAATTAATCAAAAAACACAAAAATGAATAAGGCTTCAAATCTTGCTCCTATACTTTGGGACTGTGACAACTCCCAAGCGTCCAGGAAAGGATTAATCCTTCTCGATGCTACCCAAGCTAAGCCAAGCTAATTCTCGGTAAGGCAAGGTTTCACAGCTTTGCAACTAACAAAAAATCCACAAACAAGTAGTCTGCCATCTGGGCCTCATTTGTGCAAAGGCTTACAATTACCATCCTCCTCCTTAAGTGGTCTAATGTCAACATCTTGCCATAAACCACACAAAAAACAAAAAAAGTCACTTTAAACGGGGCTCCATAGATTTTGAACGACAGGAAGCCGAACTCCTCGATCTAACAAGGCACAGCAAAAGGACTTAACATTAAACACTCAAGACAAAACCACACGGCTTTCCAACAACTCTCAATCTTGCAAATGCCTTCTCAAATTGATCTACCAGACAAAACCATCTCTCTCCTATCTTCCCATTCTCTAGCTCAGACACATCCTTATTAACTGCCAATGAAAAGATTTCCACAAAGTCATCTTTTAGGCGCCTCCCCTCAATCCTTCCAAAATCTCATCATATTTCCTCTTCCCACGTCTATTGAGCAAAAGGTGTTGAACACTAGGCATATTGCCCAAATACTCCTCCCCACACCTATGTGTAAGGTTCTAATGATGCTCTAGACACTAGTCATAGGCCTATGGAGTTTAAAAATTTGTGACATAAAAATTTGGGCTAATTGGATAGTAGTATAGAGATGAGAGAAAGGGAGGAAATCAGTAAATTTAGACAATGTGTTTATAATTCCCCAATAACAATGGCCCTCTTAGAATTTGGTAGTCCCTCAATAAAATCCATTGAGATGTCTGACCAATTCCTAGCTGGTATAAGGAGTGGTTAGACTAGCCCTAAGGAGTGGTTAGACCAGCCCTGGAGTAGCTACTGTTTCATACTTATTCATCTGACAAATATCAAATTCCCTAACCTTCTTCTTAATATTTGGTTTCATGCCTGGCCAGTAGAACTCCTTGAGAGCCTTTTGCAGAGTTTGCTGATAAGCACCATGCTTGGCTATGGATTCATCATGTGCATACTGTAGTACTTTCTCTTTGATTGAAGTTACATTTGGAATATATATTCTCTCTTTGTAAGATAATAAATCATGCTTAAGAGAGAAGTTATACATACTGTTAATGTATGTTAATGTATATTTATGTATCTAGTGTATCTAGTATTTATGTATTTAGGGGATATGTACCCAATCTAGGTTCCTTGTATCGTATTTATTATGTTTGTGTATAAATACCAAGAAATGACCACCCATTTGGGTGTATCAAACTTTTCAGTAAATCCTCTCCATAACCATTGGTTTGGATTTTGATTTTAACCTAATAACATACATGGTTTATTGTTTTTTTCCCCCTTGTATTCAAATCGATTATTGGGTGCCCATTTTGTCAAGTAGGTGATGATTCTTCCTAGCTTCTAAGGAAGAAGGAATTTTAATTAAGATGCAATATGCAATTTTTAATGACGGTGAAACCCTAGCAGAGCTTAAAGGTTTCAAGACCAAGTGTAGAGGTGAGCTGATGCTTGTCAAAGTTCTCCCAGTATCTCTATAAAATTCTCTATTCACAATTTTCAAACCCTTTGTTATCCATTTTGCGGATTTATTAATTATGGTGTATGCATCAATTCAGGCACTAATTTTTTTTTTTTTTTTTTTACAGCACAATTTATGCCTTTTCTTATTGATTAATCATAAGACAAACCTGTCAATCTAAGTTGATTAAGATGATCATTCTTGCTCCACCTCCATTTATTTGTCATAGTTGATTAATTTTGACATCTCTTGTGATGAAAGAAATAGTGTCCTTTGGTAATGTGGGATAGATTTATGCCTAGTTGTAATTGGATACTACTAACTGGGGTTCAAGCATTGAAAGTTTGGAATATTGTTTAGCACTTTGCTCGTATTCACATTCTGGTATATCATGGAACATTAATATTTGAAAGTGTAATGTCTATGTTTAGACATGTGGAGACAGTCAATTTAATTGCAAGAGAATTGCTTTTTAAAGTATTTCTTGTATATATCACTAATGAAGTTATACACACATATTTATACACATAGTAGGAAATCCCTATATGGTACAGGTAACAACAAAGGAAAAACAAATTCCTAAAATTAGGAAGCTAATTTCTAAAAGTTAGAAGCTAATTTGATACAATCATATTTAAGATATATCCTTCCTATCTAGGATGATTTAATATATTCCTTCTAAATTACTCCAAGATTTATCCACACTCCCCTTAAGCTGGGCATAGATATTGATCATTCCCACGTTATTCACTAAATCTTCAAAACTTGGTTCGTGTAAACTCTTTGTTAGGATATCAGCTATTTATTCCTTAGTAGTAATATAGTTCAAGCACACACTTCCATTGTCAATCTTCTCTTTGATAAAATGTTGATCAACCTCAACATGCTTAGTATGATCGTGATGGATAGGATTTTGTGCTATACTTACTGCTGCCTTGTTGTCACAATACAATCTCATAGGGATGCAATTGGACATCTTTAGTTCACCAAGCAATCTCTCTAGTCATATTCCTTCGCAAATTCCATGAGCTAAAGCCTGAAACTCTGCTTCTACGTTGCTTCTTGCAACTACTGGTTGTTTCTTACTCCTCCAAGTGACCAAATTACCTCACACGTAGGTATAGTAACCGGACGTGGATCTTGTATTAACTGAAGATCCCGCCCAATCTACATCATTGTAGATTTCTACCATTCTTTGTTCGCCTTTCTTAAAAAAAAAATCCTTTACCAGGAGTACTCTTCAAGTATCTCAAGATTCTAGAAACTGCATCAAGTTGTTTCTTCTTTGGTAAGTGCATAGACTAACTAATTACACTTGCTGCAAAGGTAATATTGGATTTCTACTTGAGCAGTGATAGTGTAGAATTAAGAGAGTTTAATCGGACTTGACTTTGATATGGATGTTTATCAGTTTTTTTTTTCTTAAAATAAAAATTTGATATGGATTTCTTATTTTTTTGCCTCGATTTGAATTTTTTCATTCAAGTTTAGTTCAGGTTTCTCTTATGGTTGCCATGGATTCAAGTATTTAACCTTCTGGTTTGTGGTATTGGTTCAGATTTTGACTAAATTTGCTCTTTCTTCAATAATCCTTTGATCTTTGTCTATTAGTTAACCTAGGGATCATGGACTGTTCTAAGTTGAATATTATGCTTAAGAATCACACCCATAAGATTGTTAATCAAATTAAATTGATCTGGATTCTGGTTATTTGGCTAGAACTTGATTTACCTTTAGATTAAGGTTTCTCTTATGGTATGCCATTGGCCTGTGAGTAGACAGGGTTTTTATAGGGTTAAAGAAGCTTGGTTAGTTATGATAGTGGGTCAAGTTCAGAGTAGATCGGCTAGTTTTTTTTCATAACCTTTAGATATTGGCTATTCTAGATTGAATTTTATCTTTAAGAATAAATTAGCTCTCAATTTCTTGTTATTTGGCTAGATTTGAATTTATGGCTTTGTGCGAGGTTCTCTTGTGGTATGCATTGGTAATAAGGTGTTGGTTGTAGGTTTTGAAGAAGCTTGGTTAGTGATGATCTTGGTTGGGTCAAGTTTTGAGTAAATTGGCTAGATAGAATTTTATCTCTAGTAATCTATCCCTCACTTTATAAATTAATTAGATCCCGTTTCTGGTTATTTGGCTATATTTGAATTTGTGTGCTGTTGTTCCTTGTGATGTATAATATGATGATTGGTGAGATTGCTGGTGTTTGGTATGTCATATTGGGTTCTGAATTTTTTGCAAGCTGCTTGTGTAATTCTTGGGGTGGATGATGCTTTGTTTAGGTCTAATCTGTTGAGTAGGGTGTTTTGGTTATCACCTTTTCAATTTGGTTTGGTGTCTACTGTGGAGGTTTGCTTTGGTTATCAAAATGCTACCTTACTTGTTGAGTTGCTCGATAAATTGGTTTCCTATCTGGTTTATATTGATGCTTGGTGGAGCCATAATATTTGGTTGGCTGGCTGGTTTGTATCGGCCTATTGGGATTGATTGAATATGGTGTTTGGAGCATTTATTCTTTTGCTGTGCTGGTATACTGGACATGAAAGTGTGGTCCTCTACTGCATTCTTGTAGGGGCTGGTGTTGGTCTGATGTTTTGTAGAGTTTATGGGTTACAAAGATGCTATGGATGGAAACTAGACTAAGTCCGGGAGTTCTTTTGTATTTCTGATACAATTTCTCTGTTATTAGTGGTTTGTGTTTTTTTTTTTTGGGGGGGGGGGGGTTGTAAGTTATTAGTGGTTTGTTTAGCTTTCTGGTGCTTGTAAGAGTTTGGATCTCTGGTGGTAGTACAGGTTTTTGATTTACCTTGTCTGTTTACTGATTTATGGTTTGGGACTCCTGTTGAGTTGCTTTACTTTGATTTGGGTGCTGCTTTCTATTTGAGGTTTTGGCGAGGTTCATGCTTTTGCCACTTGCTAGGGTGTGTGGCTGTTTTGGTGGATTTTGTAGTGGGTTTGTATGCAGAATTTTGTTATTGGTGTGTCTACTTTATTTAGTATTGGTGTTTCTCACTGTTTGCTCTGTTTGTGGTTATTGGCATGGTTTCTCACTGTTTGCTCTGTTTGTGGTTATTGGCATGGTTTTTCACTTCATGTTGTAGGAAGTTGCCGATTGTGTGGTGGAGTTTGTGTGGTTGCTGCCTGATCAGTGTGTCTTTGTGTTCGAGTGGTTTATCTTTAAGTTGCTGTTGCAAATGAATTTGGGTATTAATAAATAGGTAATGATGGCTTGTTGATTATTGCTATGTTGCCAAGGATGTACTAACCTTTGGAAGCAGTTGGATCTCTTCTGGATTTTGTCTTTGTAATGTGATCTTGAAGAGTCTTGATATGCTTGAAGATGGATTTGAGTTGTTGGTTTTGTGTTGTGGAATTGTTTGTTGCAGCAAGTTAGGTGTTATGATGGAGTCTTTATCTGGTGTAGTAAGTGGGTGGCTAGATTTGAATTGCTTGCATTCTACTAGTGTAACTTTGCTGCAAATTATGTTTACAGACTATTAAATTTTAGGTTGCTGATATGAGCACAGCTATGTTATGATTTTTCATTGGAGTTATGAATTTAGATTGAATATTTCTATTGACAATGCTGTCGTGAGAAGAGTGTTAATTGGTAGTTTTGTGCGGCTAAGGTTCGAAAGTTCCACTCTAATATTTGAACTGTTGAGTTGAAGGTGTTATGCAAGTTTTTTTGTACTGTGTTGGCACCTGTTTGGCCGCTACATGTTAATTTGCTGAGTGTTTATATTTGGCGAACTTTGGTGGTATTGGTGGTACTATTCTCTGCTGATTTTCTGATTCTCCTTTGTTGCTATAGTTTGATGATTGAAAGGAGTGAATGTTTTGATGATGACTTGATGGCTCCTTTGCCCAGATTGTTTATTTGGTGCAATAAACGGATGATTTGGAGTAATTCTTTGCTGGCACAAGACTGTTTGGTTTCCATGGTGCTTGTTTGTTAACCATCATTGTTGCCTTGCGGCTTGTTTTTGATCAGCTAGTAGCAATTGACGAAAGCTGATTTCTTTTGCGTTTAGGGTCCTGAGCTTTGCAGGAATTGTGTGTATTGGTGTCGGCTTATGATGCATTCTGCTTTGAACCAGTGGTGGCTTTCGTTTCTATTGAATTGGAGGCGCTTGTATTGCGATGTAGCTTGGTCTTCGCTGGCATGTGTTAGAGGCTTGGAGAATATTTTTTTGCCGGTTTATTTCAATCATCTATGTTGATTTGTCATCTTGGCTTTTCTGCTTTAGATGGTTCATTAACATTGAGTGGATTTGGTTAGGTAGCAATAATATATGTTTGGATCATAGACTATTCTAAATTGAGATTTGATTATTTTCTCCTTCTCTGTTATTTGTGGATGGAGTATTTTGGTTTCTGTATGGCCGCAAGGGTGCATTTTAATACCAGTCTGTGCATTGGGATGTCATTTACAGCAATTTGGTCAGAGGTTGTTGTTTCTGCTATTTGGATGGTTTTCTCTTCCTTCTTTCTGCTCAAGAGTTCTGGCTGCTGAACTGTGTTTGCTGGTTGCTGCATTATGAGTTTGCAGACCAATTTTGGTTCTTCAACAATGCAGTCTGCTATACCTGGGACATATTTATTATTGCTGTTCTTTTCCAGTTATTTTGGTTGCTGTTTATGCGCTACAAAACTGCTGTTGTGCTGGGTGAATGTGCTTGGAATTGCTGTATTACTTGTGATGCTGCTGGGTTGCTGGTTAAATTCATAATTCAAGAATATGGTGCTATTATCAAACTGTGCAGCTCCTTTGGTTTTTCCCTTCTGACTCTACCATGTTGATGATGGGATAATAATTGCCATGCCATGGTTGCTTGTTAAATATCCGAAGATTGGTGCAACTTGTTTGTACGGCTATTTGGCTATCGGCATATTGATATGGCTTCTTTCGGATTTGCTGGGTGGAGTTTGGTAATCTGCATTTTTACTCTTGCTATATGGTTGCTTGCAGCGAGTAAATGTCTTGTTTGTATGTCTTGGGCTGTGTTGTGTATTGGTGCATGTATGTTTCTGCGCTGAATTTGTTTGAATCTTTTGAACTAATGTTTGATGGTTGCATTTTGTTGTTCGTGTTGCTCACTGCATTTTATAGTTCTAGGATTGTTAATGGGGTTGGATGATAGATGTAATTGCTGTATGCTTGGATTGGTGTGGTCCCTGCTATGGTGGTGTGACTGGGATAATTTGCGTTGTAGAATCGTTGTCACGATGCTCTATTTGTTGCATATGTTGAGTGGTGAGGGTCGGTGATGTCTTTTCCAATGACTGAAAGGGAGCTTACCCAAAATAAGAGATAAGGATAGTGTGAATGCAACGCTAGATCAAATGATGAAGGTTAAATTGGGTTGTTTATGTAAAAATCAAAATTGCGTCGAAATTAGATTACTTTCTATGTTCAGCATAAAAATCCAACATACCTACCACAACAAGCAGTATCGGATGGGAAAAGTTTAAAGACATAGTTCAATTCGTACCACTATGTGATCCGAAAGTTATGAGAGTGAGAAAGAGAGAGAGAGGGAGAGCAAATTGTTTTGTTATTGAGCTTTGGTTTAAGCTTAGGTATTTATCTAGTACTTACTAGAGAGGAAAGCATGTTTAGTCCTCGGTTGGTTTCTTTGCCTAGTTTGTGAGATTTTTCTCAAAGCTAGTTTTTTGAGCTTCATTGTAATAGCAAGGGTATGCCCCAAAGTCTTTGTATTTTCTTATTATTTATTTATTCTTTCTTACCTTTCAAAAATTAAATAAACAAATAAATAAATTGAAGTTTGATATTTAACAAACCCATCAAAATTAACTAGTTCTTGGTTACTTTGCACGAGTTGGATTAAATGTTTTAAATTGAGGCTTCTCTGCATATAGGTTTTGATGGATCTTGGTTTGTGGTGTTGAGTAAAATTCTGAAAGAATCTTTGCATAGGGTATTGACATTGGATTTCTAATTGGGTAGTTAATGGTGCAAACTGTAATTGGATTTAATCACTTTTGAGTTTGGTTTGTATTGTTTGTCAGTTTTTAAATATTTTTTTCTCTGATTTTGTTGGCCTGACTTGAATTTATTTGATAAGGTTCAGTACAGGTTTGTCTTATGGTTGCATGAAGGTTCCGACTAGATTTGTTCTTTCTTTCGACAACCCTTTGGATGTTTAAGTAAACTTGTGGATCATGGACTATTTTGCAATTAATATTATCTTCAGGAATCACATCCTTAATTAATCAATTTGATTTGGATTTTGCTTATTTGGCTTGATTGTGATTTATCTTTAGTTTGAGGTTTATCTAGTGGTATGCTATTGACCTGCTTTGTAAGTTTTGAAGAAGCTTAGCTAGTGATGATTTTGGATCAAGTACTGAGTAAATCAGTTGGTCCTTTTAGAACCCCTTGGATATTCTGGATTGAATCTTATCTTTAATAATCTATCCTTCAGTTTCTTAGTGAAGTAGATCCCAGTTTCTAGTTAATTGGCTCGATTTGAATTTATGGCTTTATGTTAGGTCTCTCTTATGGTATGCACTGGGGAGGTCTAGGTTTTTGTAGGTTTTAAAGAAGTTTGTTTTGTGATTTTGTGCAAAATTTTGAGAAACTAATTGGACCAATTGGCATGCTAATTAGTGCAATGGGGGGTTTTTGTCATTATTACAAAGGGGTTTTTGTAGGTTTGAAGAAGCTTGGTTGGTGATCATGGGTCAAGTTCCAAGTAAATCAGTTAGCTTTTTCATTACCTCTTTTAATAATCTATCCCTCAATTTATTAATCAATTGGATCTTAATTTCTAACTATTTATGGTCTCTTGTGAGTTTATCTTATGGTATGCATTGGCTGACGAGGGTTGGTTCTTGTAGGTTTTGTGAAGAATCTTATTTTGCGATAATGGGTGACATTATGAGTAAATATCCTTCATCTTTCTTATCCATTTGAATTATACATTACTATAAATTGAATTTGATATTCAATAAACCTTGAAATTAGATCTTGGTTATTTGTTTTGATCTGAATTAAATGTTTCAGATTGGGGGGGTCTCTACGAGTCTCTACAGGTCGGTTATAATATATGTTCCTCCTCTCATAACCATCTGCATCATAGTCTAATCTAAACTGAATATGACATACATCAAAATTAAATGTTTTGATTTCAATTAAATGTTTCAGATTGTGGGGGTCTCTCTATTGGTCAGTTATAATATGTGACCCTCCTCTCATAGCCATTTGCATCATAGTCATACACTATTCTAAAATAAATATGACATACGTCAAAATTAAACATTTCAGATTGGGGTCTCTTTTCGTGCAGGTTTTGTAAGTTTTTGGTTTGTGGTACTGGGAAAAGTTTCTCTCATGGCTATGATGAATTTTAGTCTTAATCTTTTGGTTTGCATTACTTGTTTGTGTTCCGACTAAATTCTTTTTCTTTCATAACCTATTGATCTTAACCTATGGATGAACTATTCTAGATTGAATTTTATCCTTAGAAATCACATCTGTAACTTTTTTAATCAAATTATATGGATTCTGGTTGTTTAACTCGGTTTTGATTTACCTTCGAAGAGGTTGATGGTATTACTTTTGCCATGCTAATGAGTGCACTGAGGTTTTTGTAGGTTTTTAAGAGGCTTGATTAGCTATAATCCTTAGGTTAAGGTCCAAGGAAATTGGCTAGTTCTTTGGTAACCCCTAGGGCATCCTACTAGATTGAATTGTATTTTTAACAATCTATCCGTCAGGTTACAAGTCAATTGGATCTTAATTTCTGATTATTTATGACCTCATGAGGTTTCTCTGATGGTGGGCACTAGTTAATGAGGCCCAATTCTTAAGGTTTTGAAGAAACTTGTTTTGCTATGGTGGGTGAAATTCTGAGTAAACATGCTTCATCTTTTTTAACTATTTGTATCATACATTACCTTAAATTTAACTTGATATTTAGCAAACCTTCGAAGTTAACTAGATTTGGTTATTTGTTTTGATTTGAATTAAATGCTAAACTAGATAAGACATACATTAAAATTAAATGTTTCAAATTGAGGTCTTTTTGTGTGCAGGTTTTGAAGGTTCTTGGTTTTGTGGTGCTGGGTAAAATTTTGAAGTAAATTTGCTTTCCCTCTCTTTTCCTCTCTCTGCCCCCTCTCCCTCTCTCGCGTAACCTTTGGATCACAAAGTGGTATGATTTGAATTTTGTTTTCGAACTTCTCCTATCCGATACTATTTTTCTCTTCTTGTAGTAAGTAAATTAGATTTTTATATAGAATCTAGAAAGTTATATAATTTTGATGTAAATTTGAGTATTGTAATTGCGTGATTTAACCTTTATCCCTTGCTCTAGCCATGCACTCGCACTATGCTTGTCTCTTATGTTGGGGAGTTCCATTTGGGTCATTTGGGAAAAAAAAAAAAAAAACAAAGTTGATGTTCATTTATTGTGATCTCTTAAATAGATATTAGGAGTTTGGATGTTGGTTATACAGATTAATTGATTTTGTTGCTTGTTCTTGGTTGATATAAACTAATTTATTGTTTTAGTCGATATAACTCTATATTTGAATTACTGATATTTGGTTTTCAACTTGGCAGGTGACTGTGCAAAAATTAAGAGATCTCAATTTGATTATAAATTGGATTTTTTCATTTGCCAGCTTGGTTTTTTGGGTTTGGTCAGTTTTTCCTAAAATTTGATCTTGGTTTCTAGTTTTTTTTTTTTTTAGCTTGAATTTATTCCTTAAGATTCTGGTTTCTTTTATGGCTGTGTTGGATTTTAGTCTTAACACTTTGGTTTACGTTACTTGTTCAGGTTACGACTAAATTCTCTCTCATAACCCAATGATCTAAACTTATAGATCATGAATTATTCTTAATTGAATATTATCCTTGGGAATCACATCCGTGAGTTTGTTAATCAAATTATTTGGATTCTGTTTATTTAGCTCGATTTTGATTTACGTTTAGAGAGGTTGCTCATGTGGTATACTTTTGCCATTGTAATGTGTGCACAAGGGTTTTTGTAGGTTTTGAAAAGGTGTGGTTAGTCATAGTCCTTGGGTTAAGGTCAGAAATTGGCAAGTTCATTTGGTAACCCCTTAGGTATGCCACTAGATTGAATTGTATCTTTAATAATCTATCCCTCAGGTTATAAGTTAATTAGACCTTAATTTTTGATTATTTATGGCTTTATATGAGGTTTCTCTCGTGGTATGCATTGGCTAATGAGGGCCGTTTCTTATAGGTTTTGAAGAAGCATGTTTTGCGATGGTGGGTGAAATTCTAAATAAATATGCTTCATCTTTCTTTACTATTTGTATCTTGTGGATAGGATTGTTGGACGAGTCAAAAGTTGGACTAATCGAATCCTTTCCTTTGCAAGCAGGTTGCAAATTATCCAATCGGTGCTTTTCTGCATCCAAACGTTCTGAGCTTATCATTTTATTTTGCCTACATGTGTTCTTAAACAGATTGATCAGATTCTTTGTGCTTTTTTATGGAAGGATTCTGGAGTCTGGCTTCTACGGGTGCTAAGGTTGCCTGGGAGGAAGTTACTAGAATGAAGGAAGAAGGAGGTCTTGGTATCAAAAAGCTAAAGGATTGGAATTATGTTGTAATTTCTAGGTATATTTGGCTTCTTTGTGACCTTTCTTCCTTTTCGTTGTGGGATGAGTAAATCAGGACAAACCTTTTAAGAAATACCATTTTTGGATACCGAAATTCCTGAGGAATGTTCTTGGTCCTGGAGAAATATTTTAAAAATTAGACCTTTGATCAAGGACAAAATCAACTATAGAGTTGGGGATGGAAGTTCCATTTCACTCTAGTTTGATTCATGGCTTCCCAGTGGGGATCTTTACTCCAGATTTGGTGACTGCCTTAGATATGACTTTGGTCTTCCCAGTGAAGCCATGGTATGTTCTATCATAAGAGAGGGGAATTGGTGTTGGCCTAGATATTTATCACCTAATATTTTGGAAGTAAAGAGAGAACTGGAGGTATTAAATCCTCCTTTTGTAGATAGGGTAGACATGATATTGTGGAATTGGAGCATTCATCGGTTCACTATTAAGAAGTGTGGGGATGTTTTAAGAATTAAGCATCCTGGACCCATTTGGCTTGGTTTAAAGGTTGTATACCTCGGCATTCTTTTATTCTCTGGCTTGCTATTAGATCAAAATTGTCAACTCAAGATAAGTTACTTTCCTATGGTAGAATTTCTCAGATGAGTTGTTTATCTTGCCGTAGAAGAATTGAGGATTATGATCATTTATTCGTTTGGTGTTCATTTGCCAAACAGGTTTGGAATGCTATCACGAATAAGTGTGATTTTTGCATTTCCCATGACTCTTGGCTGGAGAGATTTGGATGGGCCTCTAGCATGTTGAAACATAAGTCTCTTACTTCTAGTGTAAGTAAATTATACTTTGCTGGTATGATTATGTTATTTGGAGGGAAAGAAATAGAAGACATTTTGAGAATAATTATTTGGATGTGGAATCTGTCATAAGTCAGCTTATTAACATTGTCCGTGAAAGAATTTTGGGGTTTTCCAAATGTAAGGCTTTCGATAAAAATGGATCTATTCTTGAGAGATGGCAAATTCCCCCTTCTGCTTTAGGGATTTGATTGGTGGTTCTCAGAATTTTGGTATGATAAGCTTGATTTTCATGTTGGTACTTGTATTTGTTGTAGCAATATATGGGCGGTCTACTAGTTAATCTCGCTTGTCTGATTCCTATTTGGAATTTCTTTCTGAGGTGGCCATGTTTGATGGATTAGTTCATTTGATGTTTGGAATTTTCTGGTCATTTAATATGGACTGATGTACATGTTGGGACTTGCTTGAGTTGTTGATACTCAGTACTACTTATTTGCTCCTAATGTTCAGTTGCTATGGGTTATAGCTGGGGGTTCGGCTGGGTTGTGTGCTGCATTTCAGATATTGTTATCTTCTATTTATGAGTTCTTTGTTTTAGTTCAGTTTGAATGTGAGTTTTAGAGCTGGTTGGTGCTATTATGATGGTTTGTGGAGTGTGGTTGGCTTACCCTATTTCACTTGTCAGGTTTCATGTTGAAACATTGCAATTTGGTTTCTTTTGGCTTGTTTGAATTTGTTTGGGTTCCTATATTACCCTAAATTGCTGGTTCATTTTTGGAATTCCTTGCCATTGCCACCTTATGGAATGCTGGTTGAAATGCCAACCATTTGATGCTTGCTGTGCAAGCTAGTAGCATTTTGTTTATTGGTTCATTGATCTTCTTATGCTCACTGCTCTGGCCATGTATTTGCTGGTTACTCTTGTTAGCTGCTACGCATTGATGAGGATTTTATAGCTTTATTTCCTTGTTGAAGTTCGCTGCTCATCTGTTTATGATGCTAATGTGGAACTCCCCTTAATTGATTCAAATTTGGATTGCTCTGTTGAGTTTTGCGGCTCATTGTTAGTTGATTAATGCTCTCATATGGTGGTTTGCTGCTTGTTGCTATATGCAGGTGTGGCAGTTTTGGTTGATTTGCTTACAATGGTTCTGCAATGCCTTTGCTGCTCGCTTGGTGAGACTTTGGGCTCTTGTTGTTGCTAATTTCTTGCTGCATGATTATGGGGACTATTTTTTGTGTGTGGCTTTTGGTTTTGCTGTTGTGTGGGTTGTGGGCTGGAAATTTCCAGCTGGCCTTGTCAAATTCTATGCTTATATTTTATTTTGGTAGAACTCATTTAGCAGATTTACTGTTATGGGGGTCAATTTCTGCACAGTTTTGTTTGCTGTTTTGTTGGAGTGGCTTATCCTGTTGTTGATTTAATTTGATGGACTAGCATGCTTCTTGTAACCTGCTGCTTAGCCTTGTCAATCTAGGATTGCTGATGCAATGTTCTGGTTGTTGATATTGCAATTCGAAGATTCTAATGCTAGATTTTCTGATTAACAATGTAGTCATGTGGTCACTAATTGTAGTTTATTATGGATGACTTTAGTTGTGTATTTGGTATACTGTCTGTCACTAATGTAATTTGCTGGTTTGGGGAAATTTGCCACTGTGTTGAAGCTTTAGTGGATGCTCACTTTGTTTGGGTGGGGCTACTTCTGCTACAGGTTGTTGGATTGTGGTGCATTGTGGTGACATGACTAGTGCAGTGTGTTTTGGGTCAATGCTGTTATCTGATGCATGGATTCTGCTATAGATTGGTTATTGCTGGGATTACTAGTATTGTTTGATGGGGACTCTCTTCTTTGTGCTGCTGTTATATTTCTCTGGCCTATCTGATTGAAGTGAATTGCTTTTGATCTTGAACAGCAATTGGTTCTTGGATGTTTACTACTTTGTTTAGTGAATGATTAATTGCTGATTTCATAGGTGGTTATTGAGGACATGGAGCAGCAGGCGGATTATTTCCTCTGTATATTGGTGTTGGTTGATTGTTTATTGTTTCCAATCTATTCATGGTAGGTTATGAATTTCTTCTAATAGTTGATACTATTCCAATTTGTTGCGACTATCGGATTCCAAATGGTGGTATAACAATGTAATATGCTAATGCATTATTGCTATAGCATGGAGTAAAGATGTTTCAAGGTGGCTTGAAATCTTGGAAGTTCAATTGCTAACTATAAATCTTTACCAATGTGATGACTTCTTGATCGGTTTTTTTTTTTGGGGGGGGTGGGGATGGATTGCTTTGCTTGTCCTGGTGCAATGGTTTGTGTTGTTTTGCAATATGGTCTTGCTGATGTATCCTTATGCTCCTTGAAAGCGGCTTAGTTGCCTAGATGTCTTCTCGAATCTCTCTTCAAGCCATAGGTTGTGGAGATACCTTTGGCAATGGCAGTGGTTACATGATTGCTCATGCTACTCTTTGATTGCTTTCTTTGCTTTCATTGCTTTCTAATATTTTTTGTGTTGATTTGGCATCATGTGTGATGTCATTTTGATGTCTAGTCAACATTGAAATGATTTGTTAAGCTAGGATTTTAGCTTATGTTTTTCGCTAGCTTCTGGGGTGATAAGTCTGTGATATTTGTGATATTTTTGGTTTCTCGATTTGCGTGCGAGTCTTTTCCAAGCTTGTTGAGCTGATCTCATTGTATTTACAGGAGTATGCCACATAGTTTTTGTTTATTATCATATTATTAATTTTATTCTTTCTTACCTTTCGAAAAAAAAAAGTCATCCATGATAAGTGATAAATGTTTGAATATAAGTTGTCATTACATTCAACATGCCCATGGCGTATATGATCATATCAACTGCATCAATCATATCACATTTGGCTCCTAGGCTATATATATCACACAAACTTGATCAGCACCAGCAGGAGCTAAGCTCCGCATCAAAGCTAAACTATTTTTCCAAATGATGATAAACACTCATTCTCCCACATAAGGCGCATCCTTGAGGCAAGACGCCTTTCCTAGTTACGCAGTAGGCGCTAACTATTCCTCCACATCTAAAGTAAGACTCTTTTCCTTCAATTATGCATGAGGCACTGTCTTTTCTCAGCTGGAGCAAGGCTCCACTCCCCAGTTATGCGCAAGGTACTAACTGTTCTTTTACTTGGAGTAAGGCTTCTTAGATCTCAGGGGCTAGGCTCCTTGACACTAATCCTAGACACAACATCGAGCCTATCCGTCACTCCCTCATACTCATACACTGAGTCTATCTTGGTCGATGATGAGGCTCACTATGCCTGAGGCTAATTAGTTTGTCATCCATGTTATTCTGATCACGCTTGCATCCACACATGCAAATCAGCATATCACATCTGTGTGAGGTGCGAACGTAGACTTAGAGCGAGGCTCTTACACACATCCAACATCACGTAAACACATAGTTCGAACCAACTTAGGTTTGAATTACGTTGACCTGATCCCTTCACAGGGTATGTCGGCAACTCCAGTAGATAGCTTGAGTTCGATCACTTTGGTATTTATAGACTATCTTTCAATAAACACCTAATTCTCAGCACACACCTATATATAAAGACTACATAAGTTTGCATACATATCTCTATTTTAGCTTTCCAGTATAGGTCTCATCCCTAGCGGAACTCATCTTTATAGAGCATTCCCAGTGGGCATCAGAAGTAGACTTAGTCTTTAAAATTGTATTAGAGTCAAACTAACATATAGAACCCCCTAGGATACATCACTGCCACATAGGCAGACATTACAAAAGATTGGCTTGTGTTGTTGGTTCCGGTCCTAATAATTCCTTGGATTTTATAGTTTATTAATAAATTTGATATGTATTTCTGGTTATTTTCCTTGACTTGAATTTGTCTTTTCAGATATATGTTTCTTTTATGGTAGCGATGCATTTGTAAGGATCTCATTAGCTTTTTCAGAAGCTTGGTTTTATATTGCTGGTTCAGGTCCTGACTTCTGACTATCTCTGCCATTTCTTTCATAATCCGTTGACTATGATAGGTTGAATTTTATCTTTACTAAGAGCAATCACATATACTGATGAGGGGGGCAAAAGACGAACTTGCTCTCAAGTTGCAGTCAAGTGTAGGACCGTATGGCTATATTTGCTCTTCCTTTCGTAATCCATAAAATATGATAGATTGAATTTTATCTTTAAGAGCGAACCTATAGATGTTGGACTATCCTAAATTGAGTATTTTCTTTAGTAATCGTATCGCTCAGTTCATTAATCAATTTTGATCTGGATTTTGGTTGTTTCGTTCTATTTGAATTTAACTTTAGTGGGTGCATAGGTTTTTGTAGGTATTAAAGAAGCATGGTTAGTGATCTTGGGTTAAGTAATGAGTAAATCTGCTTGTTCTTACTTAATTCTTTAGATAACTATTATAGATTACTTATTCATTGGTCCTTATTTTTAGATAACCATTCTTTGGATAACTATTTTATCGTTAACTAAGGTTGCAACTTTAGATAAACAAAGTCTCCTTCTTTAAATTTGGGCTAATTGGGCAATAGTATAAAGATGGGAGAAAGGAAGGAAATGAGTGAATTTATACTGTGTCTATAATTACCCAAATAACTATAGCCCTCTTAAAATTTGGTAGTCCTTATTAAAATCTATTGCGATGTCTGACCAATTCTTAGTTGGTATAGGGAGTGGTTGGACTAGCCCTGGAGTAGCTATTGTTTCATACTTATTCATCTGACAAATATTACATTCCCTCGCCTTCTTTTTAATATCTGGGTTTCATGCTTGGCTAGTAGAACTCCTTAAGAGCCTTTTGGAGAGTTTTTTGATAATAACCATGCCTGGCTATGGGTTCATCATGTACATACTGTAGCTTTCTCTCTTTAATTGAAGTTACATTTGGAATATATACTTTTTGAAAATAATAAATCATGGTTAAGTGAAAAGTTATTCATATCGTTAATGTATGTTAATGTACATTCATGTATCTAGTGTATCTAGTATTTATGTATCTAGGGGATATATACCATGCCTAGGTTCCTTGTATAGTGTTTATTGTATGTGTATATTGTATATGTATAAGTACCAAGAAGTGACCACCCATTTGGATGTGTCAAATCTTTTAGTAAATGAGTCAGGACATTGAGTATTTTTTTTTTCTTTGCGGATCATATATTTCAGAGACTCGAAAATGAAACTGACAATTTCTTATCTTTGTGTTATGCTTAGTGTTGATGTTGGAAGGAAGGATATAAACGACCAATACTAGGTTAGGTGAAAATTAACTTTCTTTTCTGAATTTCTTATTCTCCTCTATATGTATTATCTAATGTTTCCTTTACTTAAGTTATATTTTTGTTAGTAATGATTTTTTTGAAGCATTCTACTTCCAATTGTTATTTCTTGTAAACACTCAGAGGTCCTGTTAATAAAATATAGATGACACACAATAAATGCTCAATTGAATTTGAAGTGGATAGCCATACAAGGTAAATAGGATGACCTTACAATCTAATGTCGAACAATAACTTATTGGATTTTGATTTTAATTTAATAACATACATGGTTTATTGTTTTTTTTTTCCCTATTTTTCTTGTATTCAAATTGATTATTGGGTGCACTTTTTGGCATGTAGGCGATAATTCTTCTAGCTTCTAAGGAAGAAGGAATTTTAATTAAAAAGCGATATGCTATTTTTAAAGATGATGAGACCCTCGCAAAGCTTAAAGGTTTCGAGACCAAGTGTAGAGGTGAGCCGACGCTCATTAAAGTTTTTTAGGTATCTCTATAAAATTCTGTGTTCACAATTTTCAAACACTTTGTTATCCATTTTGCGGGATTTATTAATTATGGTGTATGTATCAATTCAGGCACTGATTTTTTTTAAGCAGGATTCATCCCTTTTCTTATTGATTAATCACAAGAACCTATCAATCTAAGTTGATTGAGATCATCATTCTTGCTCCCCCTTTATTTATTAGTCATAGTTGATTAAGTTTGACATTTCTTGTGATGAAAGGAATATTGTTCTTTGGTAATGCGGGATAGATTTATGTTTAGCTGTAATTGCATGGTGATAAGTTCAAATGCTGGTTTTTTGCATTGCTTTCTTCCTATTTTCCCTTGCTTCTAGTTTGGAACTCAAGTTAACTGTTTGCTAGAAGCTTCTGTTGCTATGTACATTGTTGTGTGTTGTTCGTATCATTTGTTGCTGGTTGAATTAGAGCATTAACACTGTTGATATTTCCTGGTTAGACTGTTGCTTTCTGAGTAGACAATACTGTGCAGTTTGGTGTGGGTTGGTGGCTACTGTTGAAAATTGGAATTATTGAGTTTGATTTCTACTTGAACCTGTGTGCTTATTGCTAGTTTCTACTTGTTTAGTTTTTTTTATTTATTTTGGGATACAATTGAAGTTTGATGGGGTGCTATTGTCGATCGCTATTCTACTGATTTGGCAATTCTTGGGTTATTTGAGAACTGGAACTTTGAAGTAGTATGGTGTATTTTGACTGGTCTTTCAAGAGAGTATAGTGGTTAATTGGTTGTTTTGGTACCTATCTCCATTGGATCTGCACTTGAAATTTTCCTCTGGATGTGTTAGTGCTTAATTGATGGGGCTTGTGCTGTATTTTGCACGTGTTAATTCCTTTGCTACAAATTCCCTACTAGTTTTTGATGTGGTTGCTGCATACTGTTCAGCAACATTTGCTCGGCAGTGGAGTCTCTTTGTTGCTGCTATTGGTTCGACTAGACTGGTTTATTCAGTTCTGTAAGTTAGTTTCTTTTCTTGTTGGTCTTATGCATTTTTCGATGCTTTAACCTGTTGGGTTCAGCTGATCTGATTATGCCTATTTCTTGTATTTCTTTGTTAGGTTGGCATCTAAGTTTATGGCTTTAGATTTTTTTTTTTTTTTTTTAAAGGTGAAAGTAAGTATATTAAACTAAAATTACAATATGGCTTTAGATATTTCCAACATCGAAGTGTTAGGTGGAGTCTTAGTTGTATATCCTATGAGGCTCCTTTCGATGCTGTTATTTTAGAGAAATAATTTTGAAATGTTTGTTGCTAGAGTAATTTCTTCACTAATTTGATGACCTTTTTTTTTTTAGGTAACCTGGAACCCCACCGGTTTATTACAATCCTCAATGGACCGTTTAGTTGATGAGTAAACTGGGGGTGTGTGCACCGCTCCCCTTGCACACCCCGAGCGAGTAGAAGGAATTGAACTCGGGTGGACAACATGGGGAGCAAACCCACTTGACATCTGAGCTGCCCCTTCGGAGCGACCTTTCTTTTCAATATAGAACTAAAAGTTATGATTGATTACATTTGAAAAAATGGCAGAATACTATATGTATTTGTTGTTCCCTTTTTAATTCTTACCATTATTTTTTCATATTTCTTTACATCTCAGGTTATAGGATTTAATTTTATTTTATTTTTTTGGTTAAATATGAATTGCAAAAAAACTTAGAGCCAAGAGGAAGAAACAACTTAAGAAAGATACTGCTTCTTAGGTAAAATCATTAGTTGATGAGGTAAAGTTGGGTTGCACCATTCTTAGTATGTAATTAATGTTTTTGTAGATATTCGAACTTTGAGATAATGTGAAGAACATTATATGAGTCCTATTGGCCTAGTCTTGCTAGGCAAAACTATGCAGTAAATTGTTTTACAAAACAAGGTGTAGAAGAATATAAACTAACAAATGACTGGCATTAGGTGTACTAAGAAGCACATTTATAGAAGTACGCCCATTTGATTTGATTGAAATACTAGAAAATGTTATTACTTTTCATTATGTTAGCTCATTACTTAGCACTTTTATTTCATTGACATGAGAAACAGTTGCCTCAATGAAGCAGCAGAGATGGCTGTGCTCCCATCTTTTGATGGTTCCATTAGTGAAGTAAGAATTCTAGATAAGACAGTGTGATTGCTTTAATATAATATTTGTTTTTAAAAATTCGTTTTGTCTTTCTGATGCATGTTCAGTAGTCTTGGTCAATTGTCTTAGTCTGCCATGCGCGCACACACATATATATGCATGCAAGCACATCTCTGTGTATGTTCTTTTGCATGTACTTCCAAAAATATATGAGCAAGAAATTATTTTTAGCTGAAGAGAAACTTCTAGGGGAGCTTTGCCTCACCACTTTCTTTTCTCTATCTAAGGATACTTGAGTAACTTTTCACCAAAAAATGCTTGATTTTTTTCTAATTTTTACATAAATAGTTAATTTCAAATATTTTTTCATTCGTATAGATGCCATACTAAAATCAATTGGTTATAAGGGGCAGGTGAATTTACTAGATGTGATTAATTGAAGTTGTCTAATCATTGCCAAGAGTTTGTTTATATGGCAAATAATAACATATCATTCTAGTTTTGTAAATTTTTTGTGCCAACCTATTGAGATCAATGTAATTTATAACTAGTCTTGTTAAGTTAGTTGAATGGCTTTTTGTATATTACCATTTTACCTTTGATATCCTCCAACTTTTGTTGGCTTAGAAATGTATTTAAATCTTATTCTTTTTTAATTGATGCAATATTTGTTGAAGGTGAAATGAGTAAAATGATGGTTTTTAGCCAATAGTTTTTCATTTTTTTTTCACAATTGGTTGTGGGGTATTGCAATTTCCTGGCATACCTGTTATATTTCATCATTTCATGAGTTACACGAAAAGTTAGATTCTTGCAACATGTTTACCTATTGTGCAAATGTCTGAGACTTTGAAATATTCTTTGCGTTGCAAAGGCTAGTGTAAGTTACATAACCTATGGATATGGAAAAATTCGAGTTAGATAATATTATGTTAGTTGATTTCTTGTGTGTATATCTATCTTAAATCAATTTGACTAAGATTCTATATTGCTACTTCTCCATAATTACACAAAGTAGAAAATGTTAACTCTGAGTCTGATGTATATGAAGCAATTTAAATCAGTATGTTAATTCACCTATTTTTCTGCAGGCCAAGGAATCCTATTGGATTGAATAGAGGTAACCATTATTCTTCAAACCACTATTCATCAAACCAAGTGCTCTCTACAAACTCGAAAACAAAAGCATTTTCTCTACCCTATAGTGCTCCATCACTCAGTGATTTATTTATTGAAGAACATGTGCAAAAGTTTGTTGAGGACAAACTGGAAGTGTTGGTTTATGAACCTAACCTTGATGTGTTTGAATTTAATGATTTGGATGAATTTGGTAATTTGATTGATGAGGTGTCATTCATCATTGCAACATCAAAAGATGTTACAGAGATCAACGAAGAGACTATAGATGGCATTGCTATGGATTTGAATTTTGATGTGAATTGCATGAATTTGTTTTTTTTTTTTTTTTTTTTTCGTCACATTGTGCTATGCAATGTGTTCTTTAGCATGATGAAGCCAAAAGCTCTCCTGATAAAGACCTGACGTTTTCCGTGATGCATTTGCTTTATTGTGTAGTGACTATGGAGATGCAAGAACACAAGATGAAATCTATGGATATTGTGGCAGACTTAAGGCCCCTTCATACAGAAAAGTTAATGATTGACAGAATGTAAGGGGAAAATGATCTGCAAAGAGAGTCAAGTCTCCTATAACCGCTACTTCTTATACAGTTGCTCCTATTCAAACAGCAACAAATTGCTTTAGTTAAGAAAATCTCATTGGTGAAGGTTCCTTTGGCTGTGTTTATAGGGGAGAATTTCCTAATGGAAAGGTAATTACACTGTGCCTCGATTTGTAGATCATGTTATTCTATTTCATATGTATATTAATCATAACAAATCTACATTGTATCCATTTAGAAAAAGGTGACCTCCTGCTTGATCTTAGCTACCCTAATAGGATTGATTATTTTGATACCATTACAGCCAGGTGGAGAATGTGACATGCCGATGCTGTAGTAGGTTTATTGGAATGTATGTGGGATGTAAGAGTTCATTAGAGTGACACTAGGATGACCATGAATAGGTGACTATTAATGTCGAGCTATGGCTTTGGGGAATAGTGTTAATGCAAAATCAAGAAGAGTGTTGTATAAGTGACAATTTAATAACCAGATGACGTCTTTCCATTATTTTTTGGTTAGAAATAAAGTAAATTCATTCATGACGTTTCACTTTAGTTGATATCACCCTCTTTATGATGCTGTTATCCACCAAGCAAATGTGGCTCCGGCATGTGGCACTACGTCATCAGCTGAGTGATTGGAGTTTTTTTTTTTTTTTTTCTTTCCCGGTTCATACTTCATATGTTTTACAATGATCAACTACATAATTTTCCGCATTTTGTGTTTTAGATGGTGGCCATAAAGAAGATCGACAATGCTGCGCTCTTAATGCAGGAAGAAGATAATTTTCTCGAAGTTGTTTCAAACATTTCATGTTTGAAGCAACCCAACATTATAACATTAGTGGGATATTGTGCAGAGCATGGTCAACACCTACTAATTTATGATTATATTGGAAATGGGAGCTTCCATGATATGCTACATTTAGCCGATGAAAGGAACAAGATGCTAACATGGAATGCACTTGTTAGAGCAGCACTTGGCACTACTCGAGCTTTAGGGTATGTTATCTGTGTATGAGTTTCATCTCCCTATCTCTCTTGAGGTTTCATTTCTGAATAGGGGTTTTTCTCTAGGTACTTGCACGATGTGTGCATGCCTTTCGTTGTACATAGGAACTTCAAGTCAGCAAACATTTTGCTTGATGAAGATCTCCACCCTCACTTGTCGAATTGTGGTTTAGCAGTTTTAACACCCAATAGGGAGCGACAGGTAAATTGATGGACCTGGCACTTCCTGTTGGTATTACTTATGGAAGTTGTGTGCCTATTTGAGAGATTATATTGAACACATCTGTGCCAATGAAGTTCATAGATTTTTTTTTCCAAAAGTGGGTATAAAATTTTTTGTCATGTTGATAATTTAGAATTCCAGTGCAAAATCTAATGGCTTTATAATGAGAAAAGTTAAAAATAATGGCTTCTATGGAGATATTAAACAACCACAAGCAATAAATATAACCAAATAGCAATAATTAGATTAAACATATATAGACACACGATTTAGCAAGAAAATCTTAGAACTACTCTAGGTAAAAAGCCGAGTTTAGTAGGTGACTAACCCAAAAAGCAATCCATTAGAAAAATATCTGTTACAAGTGTTATCTCGATTATAAGATCGGCTAGAGCCCCTTTAGTAAGCAAAATTTTGCTAAAAAAATTGACTTTTGCACCAAAAGTTGCTAATTCGATTTAAAAAAAAAAGGTAACTTTTTATGCATTTGATAAAATGTTGATATATATATATATATATTTTAAACAGATTTTGCCAAATTTAGTAAAAGTTGAGCTTGTCTAAATGGTCAAAAAATTAAGCCATTGAATTTTTGAAAACATTGAGCCTACCAAAGCTCTAGACCACTTTCTTACTTAAATCTACTCTCGTTTGTTAGATCCCACGATACACAGATGGCTATGCAATTGCCTCCACTTATCAACTTTTTCTAGAACCCACCAAGTCTTCAAACGGCACTTGCTAGAATCAACAAGTGTTCAACTTTATTCAGGAACAGTGAAGATATGTTTGATATTTGTTATAACCCAACTATATATATATATATATATTATTTATATATTATTTATTTTTTTATGTGTGTTATAGTTTTATTAGAATTAGTTGACTTAATTTAGGATTCCTATTCAATTTAGATTTCTTTTCAGATTTAGTTAGGATTCTTATTCATTTTAGATTTCTTTTTAGATTTGGTTTAGAACTCTCTTATTTGTTTCCTACTCAATTTAGGATTAGCTCATTAGTTTTCTACTTAAATTAGGACTACTTTGTTAGGTTATATAAGGAAGGTAGGGCAGCAGTTTTCTTTAGTTTTTATTACTTAATAAATTAGAATTTCTCTGTGGAGAGCTTATTTTTTTAGATTTCATATTCTAAATTTTTTTTTATGTTGAATCAAATATTCTTTCGCCTACGTGAATGATATCACAACCCATTTGTCACTTGTTATGCGTTAGAGAGTTATAGGATTGTGATGACTTATCCTGATTTATTTTTACACTTGAACCGTTGGACTTCAGGTAAGTGGCTGCCTTGCTACTATTAAAATTTTAAATTGATCCATGCATGTATGTTTCCAAGGGTGGATTTTTGTGAAATATTATTGTGAAAATATATTTATGTTGGATAAGAAATTTTATATTTTATGCTATTGAGCATAAGGAAAATTTATTTACTTTGTTCAGTTTGATTTTATGGAATTGCGATGAAAAGATTATATTGTGGTTATTGGAATTGGAATAAAAGTTTAGGGGATAGGCTCCTTAAGTGGTGTGACTCTGGCAACTAGGGAACAAGCCCGCGAAAACTATGGTGACCCTAGTTTTCAACGATTGTAGGAACAGGCCCGTGAAAACCGTGGTGACCTCAATTGGATCGGCTTAGGAAAGAACCCAGGAGCCAGACTGGATGACTCTAAGTGTGATGTTAGATCCAACGGGCATTGCCGATGAGAAAGTATATTGGCACATTTTATATTTAATTTTCATATATCCACGGATTAATGTTTGTCATCACTGTTGTGATTGATGGGATGAATTATGGATGTTATTGTACTCCAATGTGCAGGTTTTAAAATTGTTATTGATTATGCATGGACATGGTTACTTGAGAATTTTCTTGATTAAATTATTTATTTAAAATTTATTATTTTTAAATGGATATTATTATTTTTGGCTTAGCAATCCATTCACCGGTCTTTTAGTTCACCCTATCGATTAACATTGTCATCATTCTCTTATTTGAATTTGTGTTTGAATATAATAGGTCCCCAAAAAAAAAAAAAAAACAATATTAGATCTTGAATTTCGTTCTCTCTTTTATCTTCTATGCTAAAAAAATATAATTATCTAAAGAAGACAACTCTTGGAATGGAGATAAATTCATATCAAAATAAGGTTATTACCATAAAAATTAACAAGTGTAGTATTTAGTTTTATAATTTTTTAATTTGGAGTTAGTTTGTAAAATTAAATAAATAATGTCTTTTTGTTATGTACATGACCATTTTTTATTAAATTTTATTTTTTTATTTTTTAATCCATATGCAGATTTTCTAATTTTTTATTTTATAAAAATGCAAATGATATGCCTAATAGTTTCTAAAAATAAAAAATAAAAATTTGATTTAAATAATTAATTAAATAATTTTAAAAATATATAGGATCAATGAATCAAAGTCAGGAAGATTTTACCAAATGCGATTAACAAGGGGGGAGGGGGTAAGATCAATTTTTAAATATCGATGGGTTGATAAGGATTTCAGGTTGAATTAGGGTCAAGTCAATCTATATTACATGTCTAAATACATCCAAATAATCATGCTTTATTGAACGCATAATCCATTCACTTAATTACAAAATTGAGCTTTAAAACATAGTAAGACTAAAATAAGTTTTAATTTGATACGTTAACACTAAAAAATAAAAGGAATAAAAATTTCATAAATAAGAGCTCACAATTGAGCTATTATAATTTTGAGTAAAAAGTTTAAAAGAAATATAATAATCTCTATTATATCTACTTTTAAAAAAAATAAGAAAGAATACTTAAAAGGATTAAAATAATAAAATTATAGGATGATTTATTTAATTTCATGATTTTACTGTGCATGTCACAGGTTCACTGCTAATTGAAATATTATTTCTATACAAAGAACAACCCACGATATTTAACCCCCGCCCTCTAATTTTTAAAGCCAAGGTTTTTATTAGGTAACATATTTGTTAACAAATACAAAGAGAAAAAATTATAGAAATTTTATATATATTGTTGCATTTATATTAAGAGAAATCAACCTTATTTATAGGGTGAAAATGGATATAAGTAAAATCTAACTAAAACATAAACTTTGTAAACCTATTCTAACTCTACTTCTATATGGATATACAGCAAAATATTGATATATATTAACATCCCCCTCAAACTCAAGGTGTGCTAGAGGGTGAGCCTTTGTAAATATATCAACTATTTGGTCTGCAGAAAAGAATAGTTGTAGATGAACAGCAACATGAGTAACATGTTGGTGAATAAAGTGACAATCAAGCTTAATATATATTTGGTGCAATTATGGAAGAGATCATTATGAGAAATTTGGATAGGATTACAATTGTCATAGTGAATAGTATTAGCACTAGAGGGAGAAATGCCCAAATTAGTGAGAAGCCAGTAGAACCAAATAATCTCCCGACTAATGTGAGTAAGAGCACGCTATTCGGCTTTTATACTTGAGCAAGCAACTAGAGTCTATTTCTTGCTACATTAGGAAACAAGGGAAGAGTCCATGAAGAAATAGAAACCAGTGGTAAACCGACGATTAGTAGGATCTCTAGCCCGATCAATATCGAAATAGGCACGAAGTGTTAGGGAACGCAAAAAATCCCAAGATCACTGCTGTAGTATATATTAATAATGCAAAAAAAAAAAAAAAAAAAGAATTCTGATCTTGTCTACAAGAAGAAGATCATACTTTTGAAATCTCTTTGGTTTGATCTCGATAGACCAGCATTCTAAATTTCTAAAGACTTCGAATCAATTGCTCTATCTCAAGCTTCAGCCTTCAACTATATTTCTATTCCAAAATGCTATCATTCTCTCACTAGATTATGGGATCTCTAGCAACCCTTAGTTTTTTTTTTTCAAGTGTAGAATAAAATCTTACTTCAAAAAACGTAACCCTAGTTGCCAACAGGGAGAGTATTTATAGGGCTACAGCAGAGACCAATAGGCAAATATAAAAAAGGCTTCTTACGTAATTAAATCACCTAATGCCACTCAAATTAAATTTAATTATATAAATTAAAATTCATTCCACTAAAGAATTAATTACACTCCTAATCATATTCGAAATATATTTTGGAGCCTTAATATTAAAATATTATTATCTCCCCATGTTAAGATTACAGATATCCATCAATTAAATTTAATTACTGATAATTTAATTTAATTGGCTTCTTATTTTCCTTGAGATCTTTCCACTTAACATATTTGACATATCAGATACAAAATCCACTTACAAAATTTGATATAGTCAAAATTTATAAGCTTCCTCAAGGGTATCTCATCAATCCAATTTATTAGACATTGATTTTCTTCAACTATTAATGTTCACCATATATACAATGTCATTACCTAACCCACTGAGTTTACTAACTCATATATGGAATTTCACTTTTTGTGTAATCAAAGCAACAATCACCATATACACGTGTCTAAAAGTAGAATCCAAATTAAGAGTATAAGTAATCATAATAAACATAAGGTATAGATTATATTGTAAAGTTAGTATAAAATAATTACTTCAATTGGATTCAGTTCAATACACATAAAATGTGCTAAGACAAATAGTTGGAACTAAATCATTTTCTGTAGTTAAGACAGACCTACTAAAAATGTGTGCTATAGTTCTATTAATGGTGTGTCCAGTTCCATCTAAAACTGTGAACAATAAACTTGTATTCTAAAAGAGCTGATGATCTACTCTTTTGTGTGTAAGCCGTACCATACACATTAGATTAGATATTCTTTATGAATACTAGACACAAGCACAAATATAATAAATGACATTCATTGCTCTAAAAGGAATTCTCATTAAAATAAAATAGAAATATTAAAAGTACAAAACATGTCTTTTAGTCAAAATCTCTATTATAAAGCACTAAAGAAGAATGAGTAGAGTGATGAAGGCTATAAAATAAGGTACTCTTAATATAATAAAGGATACGAAGCATAGCAGCATAATGAGTGGAACGAGGAGCAAGCATGAACTGACTCACTAAATGAACAGTAAAAAGTAATATCTGGGCGAGTAATAGTGAGATACATAAGACTTTCATCCAACTAACAACGGAGTGTAGCATCAGCAAAAGGTGTTTCAAGGGCGTGAGCCAAGCTTAGTTTCCAAAGGTATGGAAATAGTTTTGCTATTGCTAAGACCAGCTCATGCAAGAAGGTCTAAAGCATACTTAGCTTAAGGGAGATAGTAACCATTTGCAATAGAGGAAATCTCAAGTTCAAAACATAACTAAGTGGACCAAGATCCTTTATCTTAACCTAAGAACTGAGGAAGGATTTGAGATTAGAGATACCAAATAAGTCATTACCTATAATCACTATGTCATCAACATATAAGAGAATAAAGATAGCTATGCAATTAGTTCTTCAGATGAATAAAGCAAAATTATAAGAATTAAAAATAAATCCCAACTAACTGATGGTGGTATTAAACTTTGCAAACCAAGCTTAGGGGGAATGTTTCAAACCATAAAGGGCACGATTAAGTTTGCGAACCTGATGTCGGGGTTTAGAATACCCACTACAAGAAAAAGCATTTTTAACGACCATTTTTCACGACCAAAGCTAAATTTGGTCGCTAAATATTAGTTTTTACCGACTAAATATCATTTGGTCGCTAATAATTTATTTTTAGTGACCAAATATAAATTGGTCGCTAAATCCAGGCATTTGGCGACCAATTGGTCACTAAAAGTTAACCTTTACCGATCAAATATTAATTTGGTCGCTAAAAAGTTCTAAAATATTTCCCTCCATCCTTTAGCCCCAACAATGGCTTTTGGCTACCAAAACATTTGGTCGCGAAATATTTTCATAATTTTTGACATTTATTTTTAGTGACCAAATAAGTTTGGTTGCTAAATTCCAAGCATTTGGCGACCAATTGGTCGCTAAAAGTTAACATTTACCGACCAAATATTAATTTAGTCCCTAAAGAGTTCTAAAATATTTCCCTCCTTCCTTTGTCACCAACAATGACTTTTGGCTACCAAAACATTTGGTCACAGAATATTTTTATAATTTTTAACATTTATTTTTAGCGACAACCAAATAAGTTTGGTCGCTAAATTATAGGCATTTGGCGACCAATTACCAATCAAATATTAATTTAGTCGCTAAAGAGTTCTAAAATATTTGCCCCCATCCTTTGGCACCAACAATGGCCTTTGGCTACCAAAACATTTGGTCACGGAATATTTTTATAATTTTTGACATTTATTTTTAGCGACCAAATAAGCTTGGTTGCTAAATTATAGGCATTTGGCAACCAATTAGTCGCTAAAAGTTAAGTTTTATCGACCAAATATTAATTTAGTCGCTAAAGAGTTCTAAAATATTTCCCTCCATCCTTTGGCACCAACAATAGCTTTTGGCTACCAAAACATTTGGTCACAGAATATTTTCATAATTTTTTACATTCATTTTTAGTGACCAAATAAGTTTGGTGACTAAATTCTAAGCATTTGGCGACCAATTGGTCGCTAAAAATATCTCTTCATTGACCAAATATTAATTTAGTCGCTAAAAAATAAAATGGATAAATAAAAATAATTAAATTTTTTTTCTTTCTCTATCTTTCTCTTAAACAAATTTATTTATCACTTTGTATGATTTAAATTAGATTTCATAAATTTTATTTTAACGTTTATTTTTTAATTTTAATTTATTTATAAAAATTTTCAAAAATTATAATCATAGATCAATCAAAGAATGTTACCAGATTAATGTTAAAACTAAATTCACCAAATCAAATTTAGATAATTTGAATGTATAATCATTTTTTTTTTCAAAGTAAATATGTTAGAGTAATCTTTATAGTTTGTATGACTTATAATCAAGTGAATATTAAACGTTTTAATATCTAATAATTGTTTGGTGCAATTTAATATTACTTATATTAAAGTGACATTATTTTAAATTTAAAAATAAAAATAACAAATATTATTTATTAATTTTAAGTAATTTCATTTCTTTATCTTTTTAGAACTTATTTCCAAATATAATCACCTAAAATTTTTTTATTAGAAATAAATTCTTAAAATGGTTTTCAAAAATTTTACTTTTTAAAAATAATTTTCTAAAACTAAAATTAAATGCGACCAAATTATTTTTAAAAATATAAATACAAAATGAAGAAAAATATATATATAGTAAGCCATGATATAACTAAATTAAAGATATGTATTAAATATGTGCTACGCATACGAATTGGAGGAAAATACAAAAATATTTAAAATTATTTTTAGTTAAATATAATAGTTATTCATAAATTATTTACTAAATATCTATATAGTTTAATATATTGTTTATGATTTCAAATTATTAAAACAAAAGTTAAAATAATTAAATTAAAATAATAAATTTTTTTAATCACTTTTGCTAACTAATTAGTCTATACATGGGTACTTCTTGCAACCAATTGATTGACAAAAGTGTTAAAAAATTATTACAAAAAAGTTAAAGTAATTAGATAAAAATCATAAATTTTTTTATTATTTTTGGCGACCAATTGGTCACTAAAGAGGTACATTTGGCAACCAATTGGTTGCCAAAAGTGATAAAGGTTTGTTTATATATACAAAAAAGTGTAAATATATATATACAAATAAAAGCTTGGCCTAGTGGCCAACCACATGAACTTCCAAAAAAATGGCACGAGTTCGAATCTCAACAACAACAACAACAACAACAAAATCTCAAAAATATAGATTCAACACATGGCGGAATCATGGGTCGACACGTGGCGGAATCATAAGTCGACATGTGGCATAACACAAGTTGTCATGTGGTATGATGACAGGTCAGCAAATGATGCCACGTGACACCACATTTGAATTTTTATTTTTTTTAAATTAATTCAAATTTCCAATTAAAGACCCTTTTAGCGACCAATTAGTCGCCAACTAACCTTTGGCGACCAAAATTTTGGTCGCTAAAGGGTAAACCTTTGCCAACCAAATATATGTTGGTCGCCAAAGGCACACCTTTTAGCAACCAAAGTTTGGTCGGCAAAAATTATATTTTTACCGACCAAATATATTTTTGGTCGCCAATACCTTCTGCCACTAGTCTTTGCCAACCAACGGGCAACCAAATTATATTTGGTCGGCAAAAGTTTTAGCGACCAAAAAATAACTTTTCGCAACCAAATTTTTTATCGCTAAAAGCGTTTATTGTTGTAGTAACCCCAGTGGAAGACACATAAATACTTCCTCAGAGAGATCACCATTGAGAAAAGCATTTATAACATCAAATTGTGAAAGTTTTCCATTTACGAACAGCTGTAACTACAATTGAGTTACGAATGGAAGTGAGCCAAGCAATAGGAGCAAAACTAATCAATACTAAATTCTTGTGTAAGCCCTTTTGCAACTATCGAGCTTTATGACTGTCATGCCTTGAATTTTTGCCACCTAGGAACATGGGGACAAAACCCACAATCAAATAAATACATCACATCATAAATACCATATCAGAGCAAAAGTGAATAAATAAAATGTATCCTATAATAAACTGTCAAAATGTCTTAACAATGCCACAAAATAGGGCTACAAAACCAAATTCCACAAAACTGGTCCAAGGTCCAAATATAATCTAGTTACAATTTTTTTTTTTTTTTTTGGTAAGTAATCTAGTTACAATTCTAAGCAAAGAGTAAAAGGAATGTAACAAACAATAACATCAACATCCAAGACTAGCTAACTAGGCCGCGGGTCCATCGGGTACCTCAGCCCCTACAAACTCAACTGCAGTAGGGGTGAGCACAATATTCCACATGTGCTCAGTAATGCATTTTATAGAAAAAAAAAAACTTTCTTATTAAATATGAAATATACACTTAAGAACAATTATTTCTCGTTTTCTCATTTAAAATCACAGGATAATAAATTAGTTTCATCCTCTAAGTCATGGTCCTGTAGTCTCATACTTAATCAATATCTCATTACATATCATCATATAATCATATATTATAGGTCAGGTACTCTGTAAGTTTAGTCTGTGGTCGCAAAACTAAACTAAAATAACTCCCTATACCTAAGCCATGGGATATAATCTGGACCGCAACCCTAGAATGTACTCATCATCCAACCACTCATGGCCTTGGTCCCGCAGTCCTAATCCAGCACATCTTTGCCTTAATAGGCAATTTGGACCTGTAGTCCCCCTAGGTAACTAGTCTACTGGACACGATAACCATGTTGCATAAGTTTTGAGACTTTCAATCCTTAGGCTCTAAAACCTACTCTTTTACTACCCTCTATGACTCCATTAACAAAAAACAAATCATATTCTAATTCCCTTAACAACAGCACATCATACACAAGATTCTCTCTAAACTATGTTTTTATGTTCATCCCTTTAATTTATAAGCTTTATTGAACAACATATTTCACGGGCTTAAGTTTCATACAACCCCCTTCATAAACATTGTTCTCATTACAAGGTTAATCAAATTATTTCTCATGCAACCATATTCAAGAATATAAATAACTAAATAAATAAATGGAATTTAATAGCAAAACTATCTTGACAAAATAGATTTGGAAATAAATTTTGATATTTCAGATAAAATAGAAAATAAAATATTTTCAGTTAATTCAAAAGCCTAAAATGCTTAGAGTGTCCTAGTTTCATAAAAACAAAATTTAAAATTCATTCATATAGTCAATTAATATAGATTTTGAGAAAACCAAATAGGTGTTGCTGTTTAGGAGCATACAGAACAGTCTACTTTCACTATTTTTATAAAATTCATTTTAACTCTAAAAATTATGAACTTTTTACTGAGTATTCTTTCATATTCTTTCATATATCTTGTTGCATCTGTAAAAGATATCAAAAATTAACTCAACTTATAAGTATGTGTTTTATATAAAAACAACAGACTAGTAGTTCCAATGTAAAAAATCCCAACAAAATAGTCAAGTTTGACTATTTTTATAAAATTCATTTTAACTCATAAAATCATGAAATTTTTATTGGATATTTTTTCATATGTTTAGTTGCATGTAAAAAGATATTAAAAATTAATTCGACTTTTAATTATAAGTTTTATATAAAAATAATAGACTTCTTCCAGTGTAGAAATCCCAATCAAATAGTTTAAGTTTGACTCTTTTTATAAAATTTATTTTAACTCATAAAATAATGAAATTTTTACTAGACACTCTTTTGGATATATAATCTCATGTGTAAAAGTCCTAGAAATTAATTTAACTTCAGATTATGAGTTTTATATAAAAATAGTAGACTGGTTCTAGTGTAGAAATCTCAAATCAAACAGTCAAATTTGACTATCTTAAATACATACCATCTTCTAATATACATATAGTTTGAATACAAAATAAAGAAAACCTATATATAAAATCGCACCACTAATACGCTTATGATTCGAACATTATAATTTTTATAAGAACTCCTAACATAAATTTATTTCTTATCTTAAATCAAATCGAAGTTTTTGATATTGAAACCAATCCTTTTTGTGATAAATTTTAGATAAGAGGTTTTCAAGTCTTAAAATAGGGTTTATACCCAAACACGAACCTTTATCTGATTTTTTATATTTAACATATCAATTGCAAGCTTCATAACAAAAATTCATGATCTTAACCTCATTTATGGATTCTCACATACATACCAAAACAAAGTCTTATCGAGAAGTAAAACTATATTAATAAACACAATTCTCCCACCTAGCTCACACAAGTCGAAAAAGTGTATAAACCTAGAAATTTAGGTGGCATTTGATTGTATTTCTATTTTCTATTTTTGTTTTTGTTTTTGTTTTTCTATTTTCTATTTTGAGATTCAATTTTCAGAATGTTAGAAAGGCATTTGGTTTGACATTTTGAAAAACTATTTCTCAAAATGAAAAATGAAAGACGCACTTTGCTTGGAATTTTAAGATAATATTTTCTGAATGAATTTGATTGTACAAGTTAATCACAACTATTTTATGTTGAAATACTACCAATTAACATACATTTTATGCTCATTTAAAAGCAAATATTTTCAATTTACTTGATCTTGTATTTTTTTTCAGGTTTAAAATATATATATATATATGTAACATATTAAAGACATTTTGAAAAATGTAAAATGATAGTATGAGGACTATTCTCTAATTATATTTTAGACAAAAATTATCAAAAATTGGCAAAAATTTGTTAACCAAAAGAGGAGTAAATATTTACAGAATCATGAGTTAAGTAATAGAAGAAATGTTGGTCAAAGGATAATAAAGAGCTTACTGTAGTTAGCCGATCAAAGGTTAGATTGAGTTTCACGCCATATAAGCTTGATCACTAATTAAAGATGGAAAGGTGAACAGAATCCGCAGGCTGCTACTTTCAACAACGTTTAAGATGTTAACCTCAAGTTGAATCCTATGTTTTGGGAGTTTTCTGCGTTTTGGATGAAAATGCCCAAAATGATCGAAAGTTATTTTCTATTTTGCATGTAAATTTTGAAAACACAATTAACCAAATAAAATTTGGGTTGTTTTCCTTATTTTAAAAAATATAAAATCGAAAATAAGCCCAAAATAGCCATACCAAATGGACTCTTAACAACTCAAGTTAGCTCCTTAATCTCTTCTCAATCTGGCAAAAAGCTTCCTATCATGTCACGGCTTCGAATACCACTAGTGATTCTCTTCCCAAAGTGAGGATCAAGCACCTCTTCTTTCCACCCAAAAGTGAAAGAACAAACACACACTAAAGAAGAAAAAAAATTAACTCTCTCATTCTCTCTCTTGGTGGAAATACTCTAAGGGTTGATAAAAAATCTGAATAGGGTTTTGGGAAGGAGTATAATGCAACTCAAAAGATCCCCCTCCTTCCATTCATTTACTCGGTGCATGAATCTTCACTACACCTACCCATGAATACATTACCAACTTCCCAAACCAAATTCAAATCTGTTGTCCTTTGACCTTCCCTCAACCTTAACTCTTTTGCCAACCCTCACAACCAATATGAAACAAGCACCACAATATATATACTTGTACACAACTCATAAGATCAAAGGGTGCTAAAGAAATAGAATTACTATTATTAAAAGGTAAAGTGGTTTATTTTCCAAATTGACAAGACAAGCAATTAATTATTTTTTTTTTTTTTTACTTAAGTGACCACTAAAAATTAATAAACATAAGTGACCTAAAGAGGCGTGACCCAGATAGGAGCACCAAAGATATAGTAAAGAGAAGGCACTAATAGAGGCTACAGGCTAAACTACAGAAGGTGAGGGATGAAGATGGCATCTGAAGGTGAATGACCTCAAATGACTATCCTTGTTTATGCCCTATCCCAATAGTCTGCCCCATCTATGGATCTTGTACAAAACAGCTAGTAGAAGATAAAATAACAGTGAGATTGAGATCACAAAGTTGACCACCAGAGATAAGATTTAGTGTAAACTAAACTCTATGTTATTTTCACAATAAATTATAAATTATGTTAGATATTTCATTTTATGTATTTTAAAAACATAAAATATATTTGAAAGGCATATTCCAACTCATTAGGTCCATCTTGAATCTTAATCCAAATAATATTTATAATTTTTTGTGATCTAGTGCTTTTTTTTGGTTGAAAAAAGTGGTTTAAAAAAATTGTTTATTTCAATTTGGTTAGATATTTACTGCTCTGGATGCTCTGCCATACACGGTGGTCCAAGGAATGAGTTCATTTGCCTAATGAAAGAAAATAATAAATAAATAAATAAACAAATAGTAATTGTTTCCCCTACATAGTTAATAAATGAGTTTTAAGCCTATGAAAAATTAAATCAAATAATTAGATGTGGGCCTTATAGGCCCATGAAACCCATCAAATCTACTACTAATTTGTAAGGGCCTTGTTATTAGATGTGGGCCTTAAGGCCCATGAAACCCACCTAATCTACCACTAGTTTGTACAAGACGTGCGATCACATTATTGTATTGACTATGCCCTGGCCTATTGGATAACACTGCAATTTTATTTATATTTTCTTCTATTCTTTTTATGTTTGGTTTACACAAATCCCTGGAATCAAATAGAGGAGGCAATATAAAATTAGTCATATTTCATCATCTTCTTCAGCAGGATCTTGAAATTATTAATGTTATCTCAACGGCCTCAAAAATAAAGGTTTGTACTGTTCTTTCTTGTGTGTGAATTGAGTTTTTTTAGATAAGTCATTTTGCCCCACACACACTCTCTCTTCCCCCTATCTCCCCCTATATACATATACACCTTTACTTTCTAGGAGTGTAGCTGGTTTGATTTGCTGTTGGGTTTTGTTAGATGAAAGATATAACCACCAATTTGGCCGAAATTGTTTCTGATGGCACTGACAAAGTTTAGTTGAATTTTAGGACTAGGTGATGGTGGTGTTTTAAATTTTTTATTTCGTTTATGAATATTTTGGTTTTGATTTTTGCAATTTTAGGTGCTTCTAAGTGCCTAATATGTTAGGTGGAGAATACCTAAATTTGATTAATGGACATTGGACCCATTCCTTTACACCCTAAATAATTTTTTAGATTCATACTCCATATTCATTAATGATTGTTTAATCAATAACTTCATTTAGATACATATATATACACGATATTAATTACTACACTAAAAGATTTATAATTTTTAGACCCCACGAGCTAGCTCAGATGGAGAACACACAGGTTGTAGAAGTTGAAACCAAAGGCGAGTCATGGGTTCGGGACTTGGTAATGAAATCAGTTTGTGTTTGTGCTTTGGCCTTTGGCAAAACACTATCACGCCTTGACTCTTGTGACCCAAGGGGTGAGTAAATAAACATACAAACCATGCACATATTATTATTTCTCTTATCAAAGCATTATAACCATGCTAGTACAACATGTATAATAACAAACAATAATAACAAAATAAACCATGTCTCAGCTTAGCCAGGCTATCAGGCTCCAACACATCCCACAAAAATAAGCAACATAGGCCTTATGGCCTTATGGCCTTTATAACCTAATCGAATAATCATCCTGATTAAAATAATATTATAGTCCTGCAAATAATATTAAACTTAAGTAATTAAAAACAAAAGTTTGCAATTCTTAGCTCAATTCAATGCCCACCTAGGTCTTTAGGTCCTGGACCTGTAGTAAAGTCTGTAAGGATGTGAGCACCAATCACTTGTGCCTATGATGCATAATACCAATATATATGATATGTAAAGTCTGTAAGGATGTGAGCACCAATCACTTGTGCCTATGATGCATAATACCAATATATATGATATGTAAAGCAAAAACATGTAGATTAATTATCACAAATAAATCAATATCTTCAACTTAATCACAATGAGTCATCAATGACAAAGAACAACAGAATCAAATAGGTGAATAACTTCTCACAACATCATTATAGCACAACATTTAAGTTCGAATGCCATTAATCATTATAAACCTTAACTTTAATCCAATTATTATCATTCTTAACATCAAGGTCGTTGTTTTTCAATCATAATTCCATTTTTATTTTAAATCCATGGGGTGGGTACAATTAATGTCATCATTCGGGGCCATGATTAGCCACAATATACATCATTGTTAGAGGCCACGATTAGCCACAATGTACGTCATCGTTAAAGGGCTATGAATAGCCATAATGTACGTTATGTTGTAGGCTACTAACCTACAGGCACAAATACCAATCCTTATGTAAATTTTTGAATCACCCAAATCAATCAACCAATCACAAAAATAACGAACACAAGATTGGTAACGAAGAAACCCTTTACCAATAAGTAAAGGTAAAACTCCGGGTCCGATTTCAGAGAGCACCCAAACTTTCACTATATAATTAGGTTACAAGTACCCACTCGAAATCTCTACGACTCATCGCACGACTTCTTTCAAGCACTTGCTCGAATCCTCGACACATCTAGACCAAGTGGAAACAAACTTTCTAACTCCTTAGAAAGTGAACAGACTTAACCAAGAATAATAAAAATAAGAGAAAGAGCTATAAGCTCACAAGGAAAAATTCTCTCTCTCACAAGACTCTATAATATGCCCCTCTCGTTCCCCACTTGTACATTAAGCTTGGGTGCATATATATAGACTTACACATCCTATTCCAAGCAAAATCCTATTCTAATTAGGACTCAAATAAACAAGCAAAATCCTATTCTAATTAGGACTCAAATATACAAGCAGATTTCCTAAACGGAAACAAAATCTTCTATAACTCGAACCATCAGTTTCCCTGCGTGCTCCCTGCGAGGTCTACTGCCAAAAGGTCGAACCTGCGTACATCCTGCGGGCTCCCGGCGCCATGTGGCGCAGCCGCGCGCCCCCTGCATACTGCCTGCGAGGTACACTGAATTTTTACGCGTGTGTTTCCTAATCTGTGCAGTCTTCTTCTTTATTCCTAATTGGACTTGGATTGCAATATTGCGATTATGATCTTTTGGAAACTTGCCCATTTTGAAAAATCTTCAATTTAGGAAATATGCAAATCTGCCATATTTAATTTAAGATTTTGTATGGATTTGCCACTAAAAAACCTTACACCTTATGTAGGTTAAGGTTTCAGGTCTTTCAACCCCAAGCTAATCTCTGTACCCTTCTTATTTTTCCGTGCCGTCCATTCCTATATCATAATATCACTTTTAAGGTTATTTTATCTCATTTACAGTTCTCATAACCATTATCATATTTTACCATCTCAAACTTTCAAACAACACAACTACATTCCAATCAACAACAATACTTTAAAATATATCATTTTCTTCTCTTTCTAGTTCTCTTATTCGAAGTTTTTTTCATTTACCATCACTTATCTAAAAGAGCTCTAATATTACAAATTTATCATATTATTCATGCATCCTCAAATTACAAATTGAATAACAATTAATTTCATTTTAAATCATTAAACACATTCTCAAGATCACAAAATTAAACATACTAGATAAATTAAATATCATGCAAAAGTATAGGTATTAAAACCATTGTATATTCATGGTGGAAAGACCAAATAAAACTAAGTTTGAAATTTGAACAAGGGTCAGTGGGTGCCCAACTGTGCTTTCTCATTTGAGCCCAAGATGGCAGGCACCTAATAGGAAAATATCTCGTTCGCCCGAGATGCAGGGGCCTAATAGAGTACTGTCACGTGCGCCCAAGACACGGGTGCCCAACAAAATAGTGTCACGTGCACCCAAGATCTGGACAGAATTCATTTTTGATGCTTTGTTTTCTATTTTCTCATGGTTATCCACTTGGGACTTCAAATTTGCTTAATCTGGAACACAATTCTTGCAATCTGCTATTTTAGACCTCACCACAAAACTTATAAGCATTAAATGGATTAAACAATTTAGGTTTTTATCAATCATGAATCCATATATGGATTAAATTTTATTTTCTTCATTATAGGCATATATAATCATATATATATTTGTATATAACTTCCCATTATCTCCCATAGATTTCATCCAAAACTTAAAATAATCATGCTAATATTATCCTAACCTTTTTTCCAAATCACATGTGTGAGTAAGAGACACAGAATCCCTATCTCAAGTAAAGAAACAGAGGAAACAGTGAGTTGAGCAAAGTCTATAACTTCGCCGGCAAGCTCATAAAATTTTGAGTAGGCCGTATATCCAAACTGTTAATCCTACTGACAAACCAATTGCATACACATGTTCAATATAGGTTTAATTTCATTCCTACAAAATTAATTTGAGTTTGGTTAAGGTTTGAATAACTTACCAAACCTTAATCTCCTTCGATTCTCCTCCTGATTCTTTCTTTTTCTCTCCAACCAGAACTCTCTCTCCCCCATTACACATACATGTACACCTATGTGCTTGGAGAACAAGCTAGCAACCATGGTCTACACCTCCTCTACTATCATGCCTCTCTCTATAGCCTGGAAAGGTTGAGCTCGGAAATGACCGAAGTAAATCAAACTGACAAGACAGAAGCTCATCTCAACAGAGCCTTGGGTGCCTGACCCTTCTTGGGCGTGCGCCCATGGAGTACTCCTCTCGTGCACCTGCATTGTGCGCACCCACGAAGACTCCCTCCTGTGTGCCCACATCATGTGCGCCGATGAAAACTTTCTCCTGTGCTCCCGAGATCTCCTTCCCTCTGGCCCAATATGTTTTTTAGCACAATAAGCTCTAAAGAAAAAAAATTAAACTCACCACAAATATTTTTATTTATCTTCCACTCCACCATATCTATTTCCTAAATTACTTAATTATTAAAATAGAAATTTCGAGATTATCACAAACTTGATCGCCATAGTGGTCCTAAGCAGGCCTACAATTTACCCAAGGCTAGTAGATTGGGGTATTTGCCAACCTTTGGGGGAGTTTACACTCTACGAGTGAGTCCAAAGGGTTCAGCCATGGGTTAGTTCTTCCATATCATTTAAAAAAAAGGATTTATATTTTTAAATTACTCATGTATATTTATCTATATATTAAGAAAACATTTGGTACAAGGTGAAAATTTTAAGAGTCAAAGATTACGGGATAATTGTTATCCCAGTAATGGTTACTAGAATAACAAGTTCATGATACTTACATTTGGATTGAGAGAGCAAATATTACATGGTAATAATTATATTATGTTTGGAATGCTAAAAGTTTTGAAGAGATAAAAACTAATTGTGTTTGAAATAAGGATAAATTGACCAAGAGTAAAAGTTAATATTTAATATTAGTAAAATATTATAATAAAATAAATCACCATAATGATTGTTATTTTAATAATAACTAATTTTAATATAAATAATGTTAAAATATATAATATTAAATAAAAAGTCAATTACCAAAAAAAATTTTATTTTAGATTTTAGTTGTAATTAATTTTAATAATGAACTTTTACTTGATAAAAATTATTTTTATTTTGATAAAATAATTAATAAAATAACTAATTTTAGTTTATTTAAATAAATTATTAATTTTACTAAATTATATTAATGCAATACATAATCTAGTAAATTATTATTTAGAGAAATGATTTTTATTTTATAAAACATTTTAATAAAATAAATAATTTTAATAAGTAAATATTTTTATTAAAAACAATTTTAATTTGAGGAAATAAATACTTTTAGTCATAAATTAATATAACAATAATATTAATTTAATAAAATAAAACAAATAATTTTAATAATAAATTATTATTTATTACAATTATTTTAATAAAGTAATTTAATAATTAATTAATTTTATTTTGGTTGAATAAATTATTATTTTATAATATTTATTATAATTATTTATAGTAGAATGTTGCATAGGGTTTTACAAGAGTGTAAAGAAATGTTTATGGAGTAATGAAAAAAGATATAATTTTTCTATTACTCTCTATTACCCACCCCTCCCCCTCCGATAACAATTTACTCCTATGTAATTATTACTCATTTCTTAAACTAATGTAACGGAGAGTGAAAATTACCTTAGTAAAATTTACCCTCTCCTAAATATAAAACTAGCAACAAGCCTAGATTCTAATACTTCATTAGAAGCTTTCTTACAACTTCGATTAGAATACTATTCATTTCTTTTCTTTTTCTTTTTATTTAAGAGAAAACTTATGTCAAGGATATGTGTGTAAACTTTTTGTGCTAAAAATCAAGCACTTATGGGCATGTTTTTTTCCATTTATGTAATTCGAAGAGAAACTTAAAATTCTATTAAATATATATTTCTTGATCTTCAAGAGCATCAATTTATTTATTTATTTTTATAAGTAAAACTTTTATTGAATTTGGCATCAAATGGATGCCTTCCAAGTACAAAAAAAAAAAGAAGTTATGTGGCTATTCCAAGCCAATAGATTATATCTATATGCTTTACAAAATGTAAGAAACTATATATTTCTAGTCTCTACCCCAGAAAGGCAACTATACAAAAAAAATAAAAAATAAAAAACTTTTTACTCTTCACAATGAATACTCACCTTCTTAAAAATTTCTCCTATTTCTATCTGCATACCACTCAAAATAAAAAAAATGGAATTAATTTCCATACTTTCCGCCTCCATTTCCAGACTTCACGTTCCACTATGATCCAAAAGCAGGCTGCATCTTTAATGATAAAAGCCTTTGCATCTTAAAATAATTTAGGATTAGCTCCCAAATCCTTCTCGTCCAATCACAACAAATGAATAAATGGTTGATCCTCTCTAATTCTCCTTTACATAAACAACATATATTAATCAAAATCATACCCCTTTTGACGAGGTTATCTACAGCGAGAATCCTTATGTGAATCATTCCCCAAACTAGAAATGCAACCTTAGGAAGTACTCTATTTTTTCAAATGCATAACTAAGGGAAATCCTTCTCCCCACCTCCCCCCAAACTGGTGTAAAGGGACTTAACTTCAAAACAACCAAATTTTGAAGTCACCTATAAAAGGTGCGCTTGGCACACTAAAAAACACTAAAAATTTTGAAAATCTCTCAAAACTTCTAAAAGTTATTTATTTTTTATCTCACTCTGTGAATTACAAACCTACAAGTTATCTCAAATTATCTCACTTTTTGTCATTCCAAACACCCGCAAAATCATGTCCTTCCCTTTGAGGCTTCTCACCTTATGGAGGCTCTCATTCATTCTCATAAAACCCTCCATTTCCCAATTAAAAACATTCCTCCTTAACTCAACATTCAAGGTGGCAACCCTATTTCGAACATATAAGAAATTTGCTACCATTCCATCTCTATTTCTTGCGATGGAAAAAATGTTAAGTATCATTCCTTGAGATTGACTTCTCTTAACCATTGATCATACCAAAACTTAACTCTATCCATGTTGCCAATTGCGAAAGAAATTTGTCTTCTGAATTTGGGCTAAATTTTTTTGGATGTGCTTCCACAAACATGTCCTATATGCAACCATACACTCTTTGTTGGCCTAATCCCCTCCTTCCTTACCATACTAGGATGCTATCTGGGACCTCCATAATAGATGCCTATGATTGGCATACCTCCAAATCCCTTTTCCTAGAATCACATTATTCATCATTAAGAGAGTTTTTTTATCGTAATATTAATAATATTAAAACAATTTACCAAAATGGGGATGAAATAGATGTATTTACCAAAATAAGGTCAAAGTCATAAGTACCACTTACGACTTCAATCTAATAGTAATTTGTTTAAAAACGTAAGCACTACTTACAACTTCAATTAAAGTCGCAAGTGCCAGTTACAACTTCAACACAGGTGCACACTTTGGTTTATTCAAATATTTAATTAAATTAAAATTATTTTTAATAAAGAAATTAATTTATTATCAAATCATTTATTAAAATTAAAATAAAAATTTACTATTAAAATGACTTATTTTATTAAATTAAAATGAGTTTTTAATAAATAATAATTACCTATTAAAGTACTTTATTTTTATAAAGTTAAACTTAATTACTATTAAAATAATGATTTATGAGTAGAATATTAATTTTATTAAATAATTTTACAATTAAATTAATATTTAATTTATGTATTAATAATTTATACAATATCAAAATATTATTTAGTACTCATTGTTACAATATTATCAGAAATTTCACCATCTTTATACAATTCTGCCATTAGTTCTTTTAATCCTTTGAAAAAAAATAACAATTATTTTGATACAGTATGAAAAAATAAGATAGAAAATTCAATCCATGCCAATACATCTATTTGAAGAAAAAAAGAAAACACTCAAGATGATGAAATTTCTAATAATATTCCAGTAGGGGGGTACTAAATAATGTTTTGATGTTGTACAAATTATTAATAAATAAATTAAATATTAATTTAATTGAAAAATATTTATTAGAATAAATATTTTTACTCACAAATCATTATTTTAATAGTAATCAATTTTAATTTTATAAAAATAAATTATTTTAAAGGGTAATTATTATTTTTTAAAAATTTGTTTTAATTTAATAAAATAAATCACGTTAACAGTAAATTTTTATTTTAATTTTAATAAATAGTTTGATAATATATTAATTTTTTTATTAAAAATAATTTTAATTTAATTAAATATTTGAATAAACTAAAATGTGGACCTATATTGAAGTTGTAAGTAGTACATATGACTTTCAGGCAAATTACTATTGAATTAAAGTCATAAGTAGCACTTACAATTTTATTAAAGACGTTATAAATATCACTTACGACTTTAACCCTATTCTAGTAAACAATTCTATCTCATCCTATTTGGATAAATTGTTTTAATTTTATTAACATTACGATTAAAAACCCTCATTGAGAACTTATGGCAGCCTAGGCCTCCTCTTCTCATGGGTTACAACCATGTCCCACTTCCCCAAAAGGTACATGTGTTAACTTCCATAAACTTCTCACAAGCAATGAATCAAGATCTTTTCCAGATTTTTCATCACTGACATTGGCATCTTGCAAAGTGATGAAAGGTAGATAGGAAGATTTGATAGTGTGCTCTTAATCAACGTGATTCTTCCTCATTCGGATCAATGGCCCATTTTCTATCTTGCTAGTCTTCTTTGGAACTTATCAATGACATGATCCTATACCTTAATAGCCTTATAAGACGAACATAAGGGAAGAGCCAGGTAAGTAGCTAGGAGAATTCCAATTTTTGCGTCCTAATACTCTCGCCAAGCTCTCCACATCTTGCAAGTCTTCAATCAACATTGACGTTGAATTACCTAAATTCAACTTAAGCCCTGAAATTGATTAAAAGCAAAGGAGAATGCATCTTAGATGACTCACTTGTGAAAGATTTGCCCCACAAAAAATCATGGAGTTCTCAGCAAACAAAAGGTGAATAATCTCTAGAAATGTTCTTCTAGCCTCTCCACCTGAAACCCTTCAAGATGATACAACCACAAATGAGTCGAGCCAAGTGATGAGTTGTTCAAGCCTGTTTGATGAGTTTTTTTACGTGTTCAAGTCGAGCTTTTATCAAGTTTTAAATATTATGTCAGACTTGTTTGTTAGGATTTTTGACGAGCTCAAGCTTAAGTCAAGCTTTTATCAAGCTTGAAATATGATGTTGGAGCTTGACTTGTTAATCTATAGGTAAGCTTGGGCTTGGCTTGGTTGCAACAAACAGGTTTGCTTATAAGTTTTTTTTTAGTCTACTTATGAACTTTTATCAAACTTATTCACAAGTTTTTTGTCGAGCCTACTCGTATACCTATTAATGAACAAGCTTAAGAAATAAATTACATTTTTTAATAAACAAGTTCTGAATTAACGTGTTTAATTGTATACTTTTTTTTGCATTGACTGCAAGTCTAGCTATGCTAATTTGGCTACCATTTATGCTTGGCATGGCATAGTCTTGTAGCAACATTTAGTTTCGATTTTGATTTTCTATCATGGTTGCTGCTTTTTCTTGCTCAAGTTTCTGTGCTATTCTTATTGCTCGTAATGTTCGCTTTATCTCCGGATCAAATAACTGAATTTGCTCACGAGTTCATAGCATGCACTACTACTTCATGCAGTAAACAATTCACAGAGAAGACAAAAGAATATTAAATATCTTAGAATAAAACTATAAATCTTAATGAAATGGGAAGAATTTCACATGCAGACTGAATTCTGGTGTGTGAATTTATATACACAAAAAGAAGCGATTGTACACATTATCTTAGTATCCATTCAAATTTCCAATTGACTAGATACATTTCCTAGTGTGTCTACAATAACACTACATTAATTATACCACATACATTAACACTCTCCCTTAAGCTGGAGCACATATATCATATGTTCCAGACTTGTTACAAATATATCTCACTCTAGCTCCTCCTAAGGCCTTAGTAAACAAATTAGTTAATTAATCTTCCGACTTCACATGAATGGTTTTGATGGCATTCTATAAAATCTTTTCTCTAACAAAGTGACAATCAACTTCGATATGTTTGGTTCGCTTGTGAAACACTGGGTTAGAAGTAATGTGAACAGCAGTTTGATTATCACAAAATACGTCCACAGGCTAGGATGCAAGAACCCCTAATTCTATCAATATATAACGTATCTAGACTAATTCATAGGACATACATGCCATAACCCTATATTCTTATTTTGCACTTGAACTTGCCATTATTGTCCGCTTTTTAATTTTCTATGATACCAAGTTTTCTCGTACAAAAATACAGTATCCAGTAGTTGATCGTTTATTTGATGGTGAACTGCCCAATTTGCATCTGTATAATCTTGAACAAGTGTATGACTATTATTTTAATACAATAAATCACATCCTGGTGCATTTTTTAGATATATCAGAATATGAACAATTACATCCCAATGACTCAAACAAGGGGCTTCAAGAAACTAACTCACTATACTCGTAGCAAATGAGATATCTGGTCGTGTAATGATGAGGTAGTTAAGCTTCCAACTAATCGCGCTATCAACTAGGATCATCCAATAATTCTCCTTTATCTGCCAAAAATTTTGTATTAGGATCCATTGGAGTATCAATTGGTTTGGCTCCTAACATACCAGTTTCAGATAGTAAATCAAGAACATATTTCCTTTGAGAAAGAGAAATACCCTCATGCGATCTAGCAATTTCAATGCCCAAGATATATTTTAGTGCACCCAAATCCTTGGTGTTTAACTTAGTTTGAAGGAATATCATCATATCATGAATTCCTTGTATGTCATTACCTGTGATTACAAATATTATCCACATAAACTAACAATCATATCTTTCCTTAAGAAGAATGAAAGTAAAAAACAGAATGATCAACACTACAACGTATCAATCCAAATTCTATCACCATATCACTAAACTTGCCAAACCATGCGTGAGGAGATTGCTTTAGGCCATCTGTGACTTTTTTAATTTACAAACTAGTCTAGACTCCTCTTGAGCAACAAAGCGAGGAGGTTACTCCATATACACCTCTTTTGTAAGATCACCATGTAGAAATGCATTTTTAACGTCGAGTTGGTGAAGAGGCCAGTAAAAAATGACTACAAGAGAAATGAGAAGATGTATTGATGTGATCTTGGCCACAGGAGAGAAAGTCTCTAAAAAGTTAGGGCCACAGACTTGAGTGTATCCTTTGACAACAAGCCTCGCTTTCAATTACAACTAAACCATCAAGATGAACTTTAACATTATACACCAATCGACAACCAACTGTTGATTTATTAGGAGGTAGAGTGATAAAATCTCATGCATCATTGGCTCAAAGAGCTAACAATTCTTCTTCTATAGAATTACGCCACGCAGAATGAGACAGTGCTTCAGACAAAGTTAGGAATAGAAATAATAGACAAGGAGGTGACAAAAGCACGATATGATGGAGACAAAGCTGGATAGGAAATAAAGTTAGAGATAGGATGAGAAATACAGGTGCATATACCTTACCGAAGAGCAATTAAAAGATTAAGATCACAAGGTGTTGGCTTAAGAGTAGGATCTGAAGACTAGATAGGAGAAGGTGAAGAGCTTGAAGCATCAGGGAAAGACTCTAAAGTTGCCTACCGTCTGGAATAAACCTGCAGATCAGGACTTCCAAGGAATGACAATGGCATAATATCTCGTGAATCTCCCCCTAGGGCACACATATTCTAATCATCCCATCTGTATAATGCTTGTATAGCAATGGCTCATCCCAAAAGCAGTGCTTTACCTCCCACAAGAATTTCTTCTTCTAATGGTAGTTCAAATTGGGAGGAATGATGCCATTAACCAAGTAGTTCATCAAGTTAGCATACCACGGAACAACTGTAACCACAAACAACTGCTCGTCTAGGAAATTTTCATTGATTGGAACCTCTTCTACTTCAGAATGGACCTCCAGCCTAGACAAGTGATCAGCTACTACATTCTTCATTCCTCTTTTGTCTCGGATCTCTACGTCGAACTCTTGAAGCAACAACACCCACCGGATCAACCATGGCTTAGCATCTTTCTTGGTTAACAGGTATTTGATTGCCACATGATTTGTGTACACAATCACCTTGGAACCTACAATATATGATCAAAACTTATCAAACACAAACATAGTAGTGGGTAACTCTTTTTTAGTAGTTGCATAATTTATTTGAGCATCATTCATAAGTCTACTAGCATAATAAATAAAATGCAACTTCTTGTCTTTTCGCTTTCCAAGTACAGCCCCTAAGACGAAGTCATTTACATTACATATCCATTCAAATGGCAAATTCCAATCAGGTGCTACCATTATTGGTGCTGAGATCAACTCCTTCTTCAACTTATCAAATGCATCTAAACACTCTTTATCAAATTCAAACACAACACCCTTTATTTACCAGTGCACAAAGACGTTTATTGATTTTAGAGAAATCCTTGATAAACCGTCGGTAAAACCAGGGTTGACCAAGGAAACCCTGTACTCCCTCAGCTGACGACAGTGAAGGTAACTTTTCAATAACTTCAATTTTTGCCTAGTCCACCTAATTTCATTTGTTGAGATCTTATGGCCTAACACAATGCCTTCCTGCACCATAAAATAATTTAAGACCAAACTGGTCTCCTCACAATGTTGTAAGACTTAAGATAAGTTAGCCAAGCAACTATGAAAAGAAGATCCAAACACAGAAAAATCATCTGTAAAAACTTCCATAATCTTCTCTACAAAATCAGAAAAAGTGGCCATCATGCAATGTTAGGATATAGTAGATGCGTTACACCAACCAAAAGGCATTTGATGGAATGCAAAAATACCATAAGGACATGTAAAAGTGGTCTTTTTTGATCTTCAAGGGCTATAGGAATTTGGTTATACCCTAAATAACCATCAAGAAAACAATAATAATCATACCCAACAAGTCTTTCAAGCATTTGATCAAGAAAGGCAAAGGAAAATGACCCTTACAGGTAGCACTATTAAGTTTTCTATAGTCTATGCAGACTCTCCACCCCATTACTGTCCTAATGGGAATTAGTTCATTATGGTCATTATGCGCAACAGTCATCCCACCCTTTTTAGGCATTACTTGCACTGGACTAATCCATGAACTATTACAAATTGGATATACAATCCCAACTTCTAACCATTTAAGAATTTCAACCCTTACACCTTCTTTCATGTTAAGCTTTGTTAAGACAAAATATTGTAAATTGGTAAATCCATGATCAAAGAGAAGTGTTTGTACTTTAGACTTAGTGTAGGCTAATGCACTAGAGTCTTAAGTCGAATAGAATTCTAAAAGGCCCAGAGAAATTGTTTTCTTAATGGTTAGAAGTCCTAAAGAAGCCAAACAAGTGTCAGAGTTGATTTACGTAGGAAGGCCGCAATTAGGCGCGGGAAAATCCCGAGAGCATAACATGAAGAAATAGTCGTGTGGGAAGACTGCTCTGAGTCGCGGGATGGCCGCGGGAAGACCTTCCTGTGAGGCACAACTTTCAGCCTATTTCGAACCCTAGCCGCCTCAGTTTTATCTATATATATATATATATATCTTCTGGACATCTTCAGGGTGAGAGATAGAGAGAATACACATGAGATTAGAAGCCTGAAAGTTCAATTATTCTCTCCATTACTTGGCTAACATGTTTCGTGTTCAATCCAAAGGAGTTCAGGTTTGAGGTTTGTGAATACTGAGGATTCAGCAAAGCTACTGAGGAGTCAGTATCGTGCCTTGGAGGAGTAGAAGGGCTTTCGATAAAGGAGTTGGTGAATCAAGGAGTCGAGCAAACATCAACAGAGTATAGAGTCAAGGAGTCGATCTAACGAGGGTTTGAGTTTGTAACCAACGTTTGATTTTAGTGAAAGTTTTGTTTGAGGTTTCCCTTTGTGGGTTTCCTCGTTTTGTTTATCTCGCCTTTTGTTATTCAATGATTGTGGTTGATTGAATGGGATCTTTACTAGCAAATTACGAATTTTCAATTGGTATCAAAGTGGGTTTGTTTTTGAGAATAAAACGTGATCTTGTTATTTGCTGATGGATCCTCCTAGAGAAGGCGGTTTGAGTTCTAAACCTCTGTGGTTTGACAACACTAACTACGCTTATTGGAAGGTTCGCATGAGAGCGCACTTAATCTCATTGAATGTCAATGTTTGGCTATCCACAGAAAAAGGTTGGGTAAAACCAACTCATTCTATTGATAACGTAGAAGTAGAAAAACCTATGGATATGTGGACCTAGGCAGAGTAGGAAAAGGCAGAATGGAACTACAAAGCCCTGAGCTCTATTTTTTGTGCAGTCTCTGCCGATGAGTTTATAAGTATTTCAAGTTGTGAGATTGCTAAGGAGGCTTAGAAAATTCTTGAATTGACTTATGAAGGAAATTCCACAGTGAAGAAGTCCAAGCTCCAGAAAATAACCTTCGAGTTTGAGAACTTGACGATGTCTGAAGACGAACTTGTTGATAGTTTTTACGCAAAGCTTAGTGACATCGTCAACACCAGTTTCAATCTTGGAGAACCAATTCCCAATTGAAAGATTGTAAGTAAGATTCTCTGATCCCTACCTACATCCTTTCAAGCCAAAGTTATAGCCGTTGAGGAGGCTAGGGATTTGGATACAATAAGTGTGGAAGACTTGGTTGGCTCACTGTAGACGTATGAAGCCAGCATGATTAAACCAAAATCTAGAGGAGTTGCCCTAAGAACTGTTAAGGAAGTTGAGTCCTCCTCAAGTGATGGTGAGCAAATCCCTTCTCCTGAAGAAATTGCAATCTATACCAAGAAAATTAAGAAATTCTTCAAAAAGAAAAATAGAAAGGAAGGAAAGATGAAAAAGAATGAGAAAGTCAAAGCAGAGAAATCTTCAGAGAAGAAGAAGGAGGAGAACAAGTCTAAGGGCGTAAAGTGCTACGAGTGCTAAAATTATGGTCACATAGCTCAAGACTGTGGAACCAATAAAGTAAGAAGAAGGTTCTCAATGCAACCCTTGATAATTCAAATGATCAGTCGAGTACCTCTTCATCTTCAGAAGATTTTCCTGAAAATTATACTGTATTTATGGTTAAAGCAAGTGCCCTTTCAAATTCAGTAGAGTCATCCTCCTCTATGCATAAGGAAGAAGAGTCATTCGAAAGTGAAGCTGAAGAAAATTTAGATGAGGAAGTAGATGTTAAAGAGGCATATGAACAGCTATACCAAGACTATCGAAAGCTCCACAAGCAAAACGAAAAGTTGATAGTGAAAAACAAGATGTTAAAGAGGGAAAGAGACAGTCTGAAGGTTGCCCTGGAGGAATTACAAACTAAGTTTGAAGCACTTGAAGCAAGTAAAAACTCTCAAGAGGAGTTGATAGCAGCACTTAAGACCAAGTTGGAACAAAGATAAAAAGATGTGAAAGAGACACATGGTAAGATGCAATCCATGCAATCCAAGATGAATTCAACTTCCTTCAAACTAGATGACATATTGGCAATTCAAAGAAGTCCAAATGATAAAAGTGGAGTCGGATATACTAGATAGAAGAAGACCACAGAAGATGCATCAACAGGCAGTCAAAAGATCAAGATCCAGCCTCCAAAGTCTGCTACATTCAAGGATGGGAAATCACCTGCTCAACCATTCAAGCACTTGAAAGGTAAATAGCTTATACAAAATTCTTAAAAATTTAGAGATACCCCTAACTTGTAACCTAAGTTTGGTCTTATATATTTTCATTGTGGTATACCTGGTCACATAAGAACACATTGTCACAAATTATATGGGCTTCCCCTATCCTATGTTGACACGAGGAATTCTTTGAGATCTAATTTTCAAGTGTCAAATAGGTTTACTTCATTAAGTTTTCAAAAGTCATATCTTGATCCTAGATCTTACATGACTTGGCCAGTGAAAAAAAAACATAAAGAAAAATTTTTTAAAACCCATTGGTTCAAAACTCGACAATCCCAAGACTCAAAATGCTTTTTCAAAGATTAGAATTGTTTGGGTTAGGAAGAGTGATCTCTATGTCACCCACACCCCTAAGAGTGTTGAAGGGGTGAGCCTTGATATGTAAAGGAAAATTTGTTTTTTGAACTAGGCTATGCGTCATTGCTATATTCTTACCTAGTTCTATAAAATCTTGTAAATTAGATACTTTTCATTTTTTTTAGATAGTTAAAATGTTTTTTGGTGCAATATTATTCTTTGTGATATTCTTGCATGTTCTTTTACTTCATACACACTTCAAAATCATAGAATTAAAATTGTTAATCTACATAGTGGTCATAAATTTGAATTGCTTGATGAACCTGAATCCTATGTTTTGTTGTTCCTTGTCATGGTAGTGGTGTGCCGAATTGTAATTGCATGAAGTTTAGTACATCATGAGAAATTTTTTCCACTACTGAATTGGTTTAATAAATTCTCCTTTTTGGACTATTGGTTGCTCTTGAGTTTACATAAAGAAAAGAAAAATTAAATATCACTTGGAAAGGGCTACCAATGGGATAGAGTGCAGCTAGCCTTTTGGCATGCGGGTTATCAAAATAACCACCCTCTGGGTTTGACGATACAGGAAGAAGGCTACCTACCCATAAGTGTGTGAAAGCCACCAAGTTAAAAAAAAAAAATTGGTGGATGTCAATTCAATAGATACATATCTTGGCGTTTAGTTGAAAACAATGAATTGAGGAGAAACTAGTTGAGGAGCTAACATTGCATATCTTACTCAATTCAATTCAAAGTCCAAAAGGAGCAATTTTAAAAATTCATGCGAGTATGTGAAGAATATTAATCATGTTGTACTTAAACTTCATAGGCATTTGACCATTGGTATGACATGTGTGAACAACTCATGACATAAATAGTAGGGTGATTCTTGGAATTCTTATTTGTTACTATTTATGTATGGTCAAAATTTTGAAATTGTGTTTTGTTTTGTGTTTGGGAAAATAGAACTTGGAATGAATCAATCAAGAATACATGTTATACCTTTTTTTTTGGTCAATTCATGTCAAAAAGAGGGAGAATAGTTTAGGGAAGATTTTTTGAAAAGAGAATTTTTGAAGTTAGTTAACTAAGGGGGAGATATAGTTAAGGGGGAGAATGCTTGAAAAAGGGAGAATGCTTGAAAAGATTTTTGTTTATTCAGGAGGAGAATATTTTGTTTCAATCTTTTAATGTTTTATTTAAATTTTTTAATTATTTAATTGTTGCCACATGATGTCATAATTAGTTTGTTAAGTGTGTAGCTATATAGGAAAAAGATTGGTTGGAACATGATAGAATACACTTGGAACATATTGATGGATGAAATTTGAAACATGCTTTGGATCATGATAACAAGTTTACTGTGGCCTTAATCTAGGATGAATTTATTTGCAATTTTTTTTTTTATTTTGATATGGAATTGCCAAATGGGGAGATTGTTAAGACAAAATTTTGTAAATTGGCAAATCCATGATCAAAGAGAAGTGTTTGTATTTTAGACTTAGTGTAGGCTAAGGCACTAGAATCTTAAGTTGAATAGAATTCTAAAAGGCCTCAGAGAAACTATTTCCTTAATGGCTGGAAGTCCTAAAGAAGCCAAACAAGTGTTGGAGTTGATTTACGCAGGAAGCCCGCGGGAAGGCCACAGTTAGGTGTGGGAAAATTCTGAGAGCATAACATGAAGAAATAGTCGTGTGGGAAGACTGCTCTGAGTCGCGGGAAGGCCGCGAGAAGACCGCTGGTGCGCCCTTCCTGTGAAGCATAACTTTCAGCCTATTTCGAACCCTAGCTGTCTCAGTTTTGTCTATCTATATATATCCTCTAGACATCTTCAGGGTGAGAGATAGAGAGAATACACATGAGATTGGAAGCCTAAAAGTTCAATTATTCTCTCCATTACTTGGCCAACATGTTTCGTGTTCAATCCAAAGGAGTTCAGGTTTGAGGTTTGTGAATGCTGATGATTCAACAAAGCTACTGAGGAGTCGGTATCGTGCCTTTGAGGAGTCGAAATGCTTTCGCTAAAGGAGTTGGTGAATCAAGGATTCGAACAAACATCAATAGAGTATAGAGTCGAGGAGTCGATCTATCGAAGGTTTGAGTTTGTAACCAACGTTTGATTTTAGTGAAAGTTTTGTTTGAGGTTTCCCTTTGTGGGTTTCCTCATTTTGTTTATCTCGCCTTCTGTTATTTTATGATTGTGGTTGATTGATTGGGATCTTTACCAGCAAATTACGAATTTTTAGGATTTAACCATCTTGAATGTTCTACAATAAGCTTATGGCTATCCTCCATTAGAATTCTATGCATAAATAATGAAAGCCTGATCCCTCTAAGGTTTGAAATAGTCCAGCCTATGGCTCGTTTTCTTAATCTCAACACACGTAACAATTTGTCCAATTGATTATTAGACAAAAAAGCACTCACAATAATAGGCAATATCTCATTCTCTCCCAAAAAGGCATACTTAAGGTGTAGAGGTAACGGTTTCAATTCCATTATAGGGGCTTGCACACTAGAAGGGGGTGGTAGTGACTTACCTTTGTCTAGTTCTTCAAAGTTGTTACCACTTTGCCTTAGCCTTACACATGTTGCCTCCAATGCATAGGCCATAGTTTTAGCCTCCAAGTTTTCATCCTTTGTTGATCCTACACACACTAAACATTTCTCAAGAGGTTCCTTAGGATTTTGAACTCTAAAAGCCTCTTAAGGTAGCTTATTCACAATATCTATATAAAAAATAGAATCAATAAAAGAAGTGTATTTTGCTACTTTAAACAAATTAAACTCAACCTACCATTTTTGACATCTATGACTGCTCCAACTGTGGCTAGGAAAGGTCTTCCCAAAAATGATTGAGATGTCCATGTCTTCCTCTATTTCCAAAACAATAAAGTCAACATGAATTATGAACTTTTTAACGTTAACCAATACATTTTCTAAAATGCCCAAAGGGTACTTAATAGACCGATCAGCTAGCTGAAAAGAAATATTAGTAGGTTCAACTGTTTCAGTCCAAGCTTACCCACACTGAAAATGGCATCAATGATATAGTTGCACCTAAGTCACATAATGCTCTAGAAAAATCAATCTCACCAATAGTGCAAGGGATGGAAAAACTCCTTGGATCTCTAAGCTTTTGGTGAAAGCTTATTTTGAATCATAGCACTATACTTTTCAATTAAAGCTATGGTCTCATAATCCTCCAATCTCATTTTCTTTGACATAACCTCCTTAAAAAATTGGTATAATTTGGAATTTGTGCTAAGGCATTTGCAAAAGGAATGTTAATGTGCAATTGCCTAAACACTTCTAAAAATTTCTCAAATTACTTATTTAGTTTATTTTTCTTAAGTCTTTGGGGAAAGAGAAGAGGGGGAACATATGGTTTGACTAGTAATGGTGGTGGAAATGTGTGTGGTGTCTCATTTTGCTCAACTTTTTCTTTTTCATCCTTTTCGGTCACCTCTTTATGGACCATTTATTCTCCATTACCTACTACTACCTTCTCACTTACTTGGCCAAGTAGCTTACCACTTTTCAAGGTAATTGCTTTACACTGCTCATCTGGATTGATCTCTATCTTGCTAGGCAGACTGCCTTGGTCTCTTAGGTTGATTGCATTAGCCAATTGGCCCATTTGAAGTTCCATGTTGTGGTTGGAAGTGGAAGCTGGTTAAAGTTGGCTTCCATCCTTTCAAATCTTTCTGAAGTCACATTGGCTAATTTTTCAATAGCCAACTCCCATGATTGCTTCGTCTCAGGATGTTGCATCATTCCTTGGGTCTTGGTTGGAAACCTGGAGGATTGATAGGTCTTGAGTGCTACCCTTATTACCTTGGTTTTTCCAGGAAAAGTTGTGGTGATTCCACCAACCAGGGTTGCATGTTTGCAAGTAAGGTTGTCCAACTGCTGATGGTGTTGCTGTTACCTATTATTCATGTTCAACACAAACTGTGCCTGCTTAACCTGCAAACATTTAGAATTTATGTGAGCTCCACCACAACATTCACAACTCAAAACAGGATTAAGGTTAGCCACAGAATTCACATTACCTAACTTACCAAACATTTTTACCACGTTATCAACTTTAGCCTTTAACATGTTAATGCCATCAATTTTGTGCATACCTAATGCTTTCTTGGGCATACCTCTTTCAGACCACTGATAGTTATTGGAAGCCATCTCTTCAACAACTCATAAGCCCCTTCTGCTGACTTACTCATTAAAGCCCCTCCAACAGCTGCATCTATGGTGATTCTAATTGAGTGTGTCAAAAGTTTATAGAAGGTTTGCACAATGAGCTAGCCAGGTAGACCATGGTGTGGACACCTTCTTAGCAACTCTTTAAATCTCTCCTAAGCCTTATACAAAAACTCACCATCATGTTACACAAAACTAGTTATATCATTTCTAAGTTTGGCGGTCTTACTTGGTGGGAAATACATACTAAGGAATGCTTGGGATAATGCATTCCAGGTGGTAAATGAGTTGGGGGGCTTAGAATTCAACCATCCCTTGGCCTTGTCTTTCAAAAAGAAAAGAAAAAGTTTGTTCATTTAGCTTAACAAATAAATGTAAACGAGTTCATTCATGAGCTGCTTGTTGAATGCTTGGTTCATTTACAGCCCTACTAGATGGTTATCCTCTGAAGCCTTCTCACACATCAAGTTGAATGCTTCCACAACCAAAAGAAACAAAAGAGAAGACAAGGGATCCCCTTTGCCTTAACCTCATCGATGTTTAGAAGAAACCTTTCAGAGTACCATTAACTAAGAGTAAGAGTCTCATCGCAGAGATACATCACCTAATCCATTACCTTCACCTACCTTAGAAGCCCATACGATCCAACAGATACGATAGAAGTCCAAACAAACAAGGTCATAGGCCTATAATGTCTATCTGGTTTAAGGACACCTTTGATACTTTGCAATTCCCATCATTAGTATAAATACTTGATTAGTAGGTTTACACCAAAGTGATACGATTTAGAAAGCTAAATGAATCTTAGTTTTTTTGGTGCTTTTATTGAAAAATGTCTTAATCATGAGCTAACTTTTAGATTTTTCTCCTAACTTTGAAAATTCATTTTCTAATGGTATTAAATCTAAGTCATAAACCAAAAGAAAGCTTACAAGAAACTAGAACACTACTTGTGGGAAGAAAGTGTAATGATAAGATGCTTTAGGTGCATCAATTGTAATAGTTAAAACTAGATCTAAAAATTACCTTCATGGGATGGTGCATTAATGTTAAAAGCAATGTAATTTTTAGTTGAATTAATAACTATGTCGTTTGAATTAGTAAATTCATAGGATTTAGCTTTTCCTATAAGAATACTTAATACACCAAAATTTTCAAACAAATTTTAATTCAATGATATCCTTTATTGAAAGAAAATTAAAGTACATAAGGGAGCCCTAATAATCTTTTTCTTCTTCCCAATTATGGTTTTAGATTTAGATGCTTGTCATAGGTTTTGTGAGTTAGTGATGGCCCCAATCCCATCTTCTTAGGCTTATGATTGAATCTATCACCCTTATTTGGTCCAACATTTGATGGCTTTCTCTTATTTTCAATTTTTTATTTTTTTATTTTTTCTCTTTGTTACGTTATCAGTCTCTCAGTGATTAAGTGTTTTTCTCATTTGTATATTGGAAAAAGTAAATGTCCGATATTGTATGGTTGTGCTTGTTAGTATAGGTTGGCGATGGTGGAACAAAAGTGGTTGTGATAGAGCAACAGAAAATGTAGTGCCTAGTGACTTAATGGAAAAAGGGCATAAAAATTTCTTTCCTTTGGGATGTCATAATGATGATAATCATAAATCTCGTAAATAAAGGTCTTGAGCATTCCATACTCTTATAAGGTGCAAGAGAACCACGCCTGTCAAAGATACAACATAGTGGTGCCTTGTGGCTGATATGTGAAATTATTTTGCACATTCTTGATCTAATTTAACTTAGTTTTGCGTGTTTTCTAGAACATTTAGTTTAATTAATTATTGTTTTCGGTTTCTTTATTATTTAATTAATTTTTGGGACTTTTTGCTTATTGGGCAAGTGTTTGGGCTGAATATGGGCTACCTTTGAAGTTTTCAAGTCAACTTTAAATTTGGAGTGCAAATCCTAATTTGGTTAGGAATGCTAGTCTTGCCATATTTGACCTCTGCTGGGTTTTTGGCTCATATCTGAAGCTACAGACCTCTGTTTTTGATGTTCTTTAGCTTTCTAGAAAGCTGATAGACATGGCTACAACTCTTATGAGGGCCTAGAACTCAAAGAAGTCATTTTGGACTCGGAAGTTGGCCTTGAATTCGTAACAAAAATTCTACCGATATCTTAAAATCAGTTTCAGTTTTTAACTCGGCCCAAGAGTTGTAGACGTCCAAAAATAGCAACACCAGGTGCGTTGGAAACTTGAGACCCAGCTTAACAACTTTGCCAAAGACACTTTGCTTCTGCACTGTCGTTTTAAAGGACAAATACAGCCTGGAAATTGATTGATGAAATCAGCCAGAAAATCGGCATTCTCCAAGTTCTCTGCGATAGGGACGTTTAAAAGTAGAAGGATAAAGGAGAAGATTTTAGGGCATGAAATCAGGCCTATTCTGGGATGGAAGTTTATAAGAGAAAAACACACAACACAATGGGAAGGAGAAACTTAGAGGGGCTGAGTTCATGAGAAGAAGAGTTCAATGGGAGACTTGAGTCAAAGGCTAGAAAGAAATCTTGGACCCTAAGATTTCTATTTTAGTAGAGTTCTTTCTTTGTACTTAATCAGTCCCAACTCTTTTTAGTTTCATTTAAATATTTTTAGTACATTGATATATTGTTTATCATGAATTCTAGTTATTTTTCTTATTCTAGGGAGTATTTAATGGATTAAGATTATGTTTTCTTAAATGATTCTGTGTTTGCAAAATTGGTGTTTTCGGTTTGCATTCTTGTGAATAGCTGGCCATTATTTACATGTTAAGATACCAAATATTCTAATGAAAGTGGAAGTTTGGTATTAGTTTGTGAAAATAGCAATCTTTGGTTATATTTTTAAGAAATAAAATATAAATTGGAGTGACTTTGGTTAACAATTTCATTTGGCATAGGGAGTTTATGTTAAAACCTACAATTACAGAAGTAAATGTAGGGTTAATGTAAACATAATTGGTTAGTCTTGAAAGAGATAATCAAATATCTTGGGAAATTGAGTCATTGCAAAATAGAAGTTCTGAAGTTTTATTCATTGCATAATTCATTTGATGATAACTAAACCCTAGAATTATTTGTCATTAATTTCTAGTTTATAGTTTGAGTTTTGGCATTTTCTTTGAGAAACCTTGCATAATTGGGTGTCTAAATAATAGAGGAGTCAATTAGGATTGATAATTGAAACATTCTCTTTGAGGGAATGATAGTTGCTTGCTCTATTTTGCTAAATAACGATCCATCCACTTGTGGTAAGGTTTAGGCTAGTTAAGTTTTTGGCGCTATTGCTTGGGAGTGGTATTTTTTAATATCAAAGCAAATTATTGCCTTTATTAATTTAGATTGTATATTTTATTTTTTTTTTGGTACTTACATTCATTCTGCTAGGTTTTGTGTAGTTACTATTTTGTTTAGACTGATTCTGATACCTTGCTCTAAGCTTTTTGTTGCATGCTTGTCTGTTTTAATTTCATCTGCTTTATGTCTTTGCACGACTTTCATTTGTTTTTATATGCATATTAAGTGTTAGAAATAGTCCTGCAGTTTTATTTTAATTCTCTGCAAATTTGCTTAAGGATAAACAATTCAAACCAGAATTAAATTTATACATTTTCAGTGAGTTATTTTTGTTAGTGTATGTAGTATAATTAATGTAGTGTTAATGTAGATACATTAGGAAATGTATCTAGTCACTGGGTGATCCGAATGGACACCAAAGTAATGTGTACAATCACTCCTTTTGTGTATATAAATTGACACACCAGAATTCAGTCTACATGTGCAATTCTTCCCATTTCATTAAGATTTACATGGTATCAGAGCAGGTTAGAAAATTCATTACTTGCCTAAAATCCTAGTTTTGTCCAAAGTCCCAGTTCTTCATTAAAATAGTTCAGGGCTTCAAGAATAGTCAGCTTTCTTCCTTGAAGCCTTGGTCGATCAACAAAACCCTACCCATCTTCGAATCACTCACTGTTTCAAACATTTAAAACTACCAAGAAGATCACTAGTCTCGGGCGATCATTATCGTCAGAGCCTTGTCGCTAGAACCATTGTCCACGTGCTTCCACGCACGTCTTTTTATAGGTGCATGAAGCCTAGACGCAGGAGTCTCACCAGCGTGTGTAGGCGTGTGTAAGCTCATCGAACCTGTCGTCCCTTCGGTGATGTTGTCTTCCTTCGGTGAGTCTACCAGTGCTCCTCTCTCATCGCTAGAATAGCTCATGTCTCTCTTTCCATTTCTGTTCTGACCTTGGTGTTCCAGTTCTACTCAAGGAGCCACTGTTGTTTTAGATCTGGTGTTCTAGTTTTGCTCCAAAAGATTAATACTGTTTACTGTAGTCAGTTCCTAAATGGCATTTGGGATGTCTATTCAATAAGAACTTATTAATAGCTCAATTCTGATGCCTTAACAGTTAACCATGAGGAAGTTGAATGGAACGAATTACACTCAATGGTCTAAAACCATTAAAATTACATTAACGGGTTACAGAAAGCAGAAGCATTTGACTGAATCTGGACCCCTGAAGCTGATCCTAAGTTCGATGATTGGGTCAAGAAGATGCTCCTGTTGTTAGTTTATTATGGAATTCTATGGAGCCCAATATCATTAACATGTGTACCTATCTTGATAGATGTAAAGATATATGGGAGTATATACGTCTTCTTTTCTCCAGTGATCTCACTCGAAAGTATGACCCATCACTGGAGTTCTTTTAGCTCCAACAATTTAGTAGACTAGTTACTAAATATTTTGCCTCTCTAAATCATGTCCATGAGGAATTGAACTCTTTGCAACCATTATCCACAGATATCAACATAATGCAAAAATAGAGAGAACAAATGGTGGTACTTCATTTTCTTACTAACTTAGATTTTGAGTTTGAGTCGGTAAAAGCCCAGATTCTCAATGGACCTACTCTTCCCTCATTTGCAAAAACTTATTCTAAGGTTATAAGGGCTACATATAAGGATTCAACCACCATTCTAGATTCTGCATGTTCTGCCTAATCAGTTAGACTTCCATAGACAACTAAAGTCCTATTTATAAGCCTCTATCTTAGTCTGGTGAACATTGCCGTGGAGGACGTGGTCGTGCTCATAGAGGTCATGGAACTAGACGTAAATGCTCTAATTGTGGACGTATTAGACATGTTAAGGAGAATTACTGGGACCTTCATGGGAAGCCAGCACATATGGTTCATGCAACATCATCAGATGTCCCTACTTCTTCAAATAAACTTAGCACAAATGAATCATCAATTGTGACTCTTTCAGAAGAAAAATATACCAAATTTCTTCAGTATCAAATAGCTCAACAGGCATCTCTTCCAAAAGTTTTTTTAGCCCATTAAGGTAATTTACTTCTTATGTGTCTACCTCTTTACGTACATCTTGGGTTATTGATTCTGGTGCTTTAGACCATATATCTGGAACTACTTCATTGTTTTCTGATATTCAGTACTCTCCTATCCCCAATGTTGTTATAGCCAATGGTTCATCTAATCTAATAAAGGGTGTCGAAAAAATTTGTCCATCTCCTAATTTGTTTTTATCTTCAGCTTTATATGTTTCGTCCTTGTCTTTCAACTTTCTATCCGTAATTAAACTCACTAGACAATTGAATTGCTCAATGACATTATTTCCTGATTCTGTGATTATTTAGGATTAGAAGACAAGGAAGAAGATTAAAGAAGGGCATGAAGCTCAGGGACTCTATTATCTGGCTAGTTTTTCACCTATCACTTGTTTTGCAGCGGCCTCATCTTTTGAAATTCATTATCGATTAGGTCATTTGTCTTCTGACAGGTTAAAATTTATGGTTCCAAATTTGAGTCAACTTAAGTCTTTAAATTGCGAGTCTTGTCACTTAGGAAAGCATACCATGCTTACTTTAGTCCTACAGTCAATAACAGGTCCTTAAGTCTTTTTCATTTAGTTCATTCAAATGTATAAGGACCTAGTCAAGTTGTGTCAAAGTTGGGGTTCAAGTATTTTGTTATATTTATTGATGATTTTCAAGGCTTACATGGGTTTATTTAATGAAAGATCGTTCTAAGTTATTATCTGTCTTTCAATCCTTTTGTATTAAAATAAAAACTTAGTTTGATGTGTTTATTAAAATTCTTTGCAGTAACAATGCCAAAGAAAACTTTTCTAATCCTTTTATAGATTTTATGATATCATCTATCATGCTTTATCAGTCATCTTGTCCTCGCACTCATAACAAAATGGAGTTGCTGAGAGAAAGAATTTACATTTGGTTGAAAGAGCTCATTGTTTAATGTTTCATATGAAGTTCCAAAGATTTTTTGGGGAGTTGTTATTCTCACAGCATGTTAATTAACAGAATGCCATCTTCTATTTTAAAGGGATGTTCTTCTTACTCTTTATTATTTCCCTCTGTTTCCTTTTCCTCCACAAATCTTTAGGTGCGTTGCATTCGTTCATCAACTTGATAGTGGGACTATTAAGCTTGATCCACGTACCCTTAAATGTGTATTTCTGGGATATTCTCAGGTACAAAAAGGATATCGATGTTATAGTCCTTCCCTTCATCGATATTTTACATGTGCCGATGTTTCATTCTTTCAAAGCGCTTCTTTCTTCTCTGATAGCGAGTTGGAAATGTGACCAAAAGAAATGAGATGCCATTGGCCAACATTCTGGAGGTTGAATTGTTTAACGTGTGGGGGATTGACTTCATGGGCTCGTTTCCTTCATCCTTAACAATTAGTTCATCCTAGTGGTAGTAGACTATGTCTCCAAATGGGTAGAGGCAATAACAACCCAAACCAATGATTCTCAGGTGGTGACGAAATTTTTGAAAAAGAATATCTTTTCAAGGTTTGGTGTGCCAAGAGCTATTATTAGTGGTGAGGGTTCTCACTTCTGCAACAAACCTTTTGACAGTCTGTTGAATAAATATGGAGTCACTCACAGAATTGCACACAGTTATCATCCTTAAACAAATGGGCAAGTAGAACTGACCAATTGGGAGCTAAAGCAGGTCTTTGGAAAAGGCTGTTTAAAGATTAAGGAAAGATTAGGCAACCAAACTTGATGATGTACTATAGCCATATCGGACAGCTTTCAAGACACCTTTAGGCATGTGCCCATATAGACTTGTCTTTGGGAAGTCTTGCTACCTACTGGTTGAGTTGGAGCACAAGGCATATTAGGCTATTAAGGAGTTAAATATGGACATGAAACTTGTAGGGAGGAAAGAATGCTACAGTTAAGTGAGTTGGATGAATTCAGATTGGATGCCAATGAGAGTACCAAGTTATATAAGGAAACAACTAAGCATTGGCATGACAAGCACACTTTGAGGAGGAATTTAGAAGTTGGGCAACAAGTGCTACTCTACAACTTAAGACTCAAACTATTTCTGGGCAATTTTCGGTCAAGGTGGTCAGGACCATTCACGATGACAAAGGCGTCCCCCTATGGTGCTGTTGAGGTACAAAGTGAGGCAACTGGTTCATTTAAGGTCAATGGCCAATGATTGAAGCCTTACTTTGTTGGTGACATGGTGCCTAAAGTAGTCACCTACTATTTGCAAGATCCTACCTATAGTTGAGACAATAGTTCAGTCGAGCTAAAAGATGTTAAAGAAAGCGCTTCTTGGGAGGCAACCCAAGCTCCAACATCCTAACTTTTTTGTCTTTGTTTTTGTGGCTTTTTGAATAAATTTGATCATAACCCCCTACTTTTGGTTGTTTGATTTAGGTTCAAAGATGAGATGGGTTCATGTTTTCATTGCAGACATCTGTTTTTGGCCATATTAAAGAGGGGAGTTTTCCTTTATTTTTTTTCCTTCACATTGAGAACAAGACAATGTGTGAATTAAGTTGGGGGTAGAATTGTTGATTCTTGCTTGCTTTGCTTGATGTGGCAAAAATTTTTTGCCCAAAAAAAGAAAACAAAAAGCTAACCCTTGAACTAGAATTTTTGCTTGTGAAAGAAAAATAAAAATTGAACCTGTTGTTTGGAATCATAAATTGCATTCAGGTTTCTTGTTGTGTTTAAGCATTGAATTTTTTATTTAGGATAGGTAATATCTTATAAGGCAAGATTAAGCATATTTGTTTTCTTTAGAATTATTGAAGTATGCCTTTCTTTACAAAATTATGTTAGTTATGTGACTATGCATGAAAGATGAGTGTGATGCTTTCCTTGTAATTATCCCCTTTGATCTAGTCCTAAACAAGGTTTAAGTAAATAGATTGATTATAATTAAACAGTTGAGTAAGTAAATGTGCACAACATTCTATCTACTCCAATGTTTTGAGTTGCTTAGTAACTAGAGGCATTCATCACAAATGTTTACTTTTACGTCAAATGGAAACTTGAAATATGAGTATGCAAAAGCACTTTGATGGTGTAACTTGTTGAGTAACCGGGTGCCTTCATCATAAATGTTTGTACTCGCATAAAAAGGCAAGTGCCAAAAAAAAAGAAAGGAATCTCTTACAGTTTGCTACCTTATTGTAGTAGTGATAAGGGATGATTACCGATTGAGTTGTTACACAATTCAATTTTGTTGGTTGCATGATGAGCATGATTGAGTTTGGAATTATGTATGGGTATTTAATTAAGAGATGGTGAGTACGCTTAATTTTTCTTTGTTTGTTATTATTGTGTACTAAGTTGAAGATGTGATGTTTGCATGATAGGTACTTTGAGTGTGATTGGTTGAAACTAAATATGGTCAGTATCTTTGTTTTTATGGTTTTTCTTTGCTTGAGGACAAGCAAATATTTAAGTTTGGGGGTGTTTGATATGTGAAACTATTTTGCACATTCTTGATCTTATTTAGCTTAGTTTTGCATGCTTTCTAGAACATTTAGTTTAATTAATTATTGTTTTGGGTTTCTTTATTATTTAATTAATTTTTGGGACTTTTGTTATTGGGCAGGTGTTTAGGCTGAATATGGGCTACCTTCGAAGTTTTCAAGTCAGCTTTAAATTTGGAGTGCAAATCCCAAATTGACTAGGAATGCTAGTCTTGCCATATTTGGCCTCTACTCAATTTTTGGCTCATATCTGAAACTACAGACCTCTGTTTTTTATGTTCTTTAGCTTTCTGGAAAGCTGGTAGACAGGCTACAACTCTTATGAAGGCCTAAAACTCAAAGAAGTCGTTTTGGACTCAGAAGTTGGCCTTGAATTCGTAACAAAAATTTTGCCAGTATCCCGAAATCAGTTTCAGTTTTTAGCCCAGCCTAGGAGTTGTAGACGTCTAAAAATAGCAAGGCTAGGTGCGTTGGAAACATAAGACCTAGCTTAACAACTTTGCTAAAGACACTTTTCTTCTACAGTATCGTTTTTAAGGACAAAAATAGCCTAAAAATTGATTGACAAAATCTGCCAGAAAATTAGCATTCTCCAAGTTCTCTATGATAGAGGCATTTAAACGTAGGAGGACAAATGGAGCAGATTTTAGGGCGTGAAATCAAGCCTATTCGGGGGCTGGAAGTTTATAAAAGAGAAACACATATGACACAATGGGAAGGAGAATCTTGGAGGGGCTGAGTTCGTGATAAGAGGAGTTCCATGGGAGACTAGAGTCAAAGGCTAGAGAGAAATCCTAGACCCCAAGACTTCTGTTTTAGTAGAATTCTTTCTTCGCACTTAATTAGTCCCAACTCTTTTAATTTCATTTAAATATTTCCAGTGCATTGATATATTGTTTGTCATGAATTCTAGTTAGTTTTCTTATTCTAGGGTTAGGATGTATTTATTGAATTTATGTTGATGGATTAAGATTATGTCTTCTTGAATGATTAAATGTTTGCAAAATTGTTGTTTTCAGTTTGCATTCTTATGAATAATTGGCCATTATTTATATGTTTAAGATACCGAATGATGGAATGAAAATTGAAGTTTGGTATTAGTTTGTGAAAATAGCAATCTTTGGTTATATTTTTTAAAAATAAAATACAAACCAGAGTGACTTTAATTAACAATTTTATTAGGCGTAAGGAGTTTATGTTAAAATTTACAATTACGAAAGTAAATGTAGGGTTAATGTAAGCATAATTGTTTAGTCTTCAAAGAGATAAATCAAATATCTTGGGAAATTGAGTTATTGCAAAATAGAAGTTTAGTCGTAAGACAAGTTTTGTTCATTGCGTAATTCATTTGATCATATCCACACCCTAGAATTATTCGTTATTAATTTTCAGTTATAGTGTTTTGGCATTTTCTTTGAGAAATCTTGCATAATTGGGTGTCTAAATAATAGGGGAGTCAATTAGGATTGATAATTGAAACACTTTCTGAGGGAACGACACTTGCTTGCCCTATTCTGCTAAATAACAATCCCTACACTTGTGGCAAAGTTTAGGCTAGTAAGTGGTCAAGCATGAAATATTTACCTAACTACAATCATGCCTAAGAGCGCCGTTGCATATATTTTTGTCAAGTGATTTTGAATAAATCATTTATTTAAGAAAAATAGTATCTTGTCTTCTCTGCGCTTGTATATGTGAAGGTAACTAAAAAGTAGGTAAAAATGAATAAAGACAAATAAATATTGAGAAAGAAAAAAAAGTTATCTTATTTCCAAGTGCACCATGAGCCAAATCTATCGAGATAGCATCAATGTCATTTAAATCGTGAATTATTTTGGTACATGGAACAAAAACAAGAACGGATACTCTTATACTTTGAAGTGGTAGCATGGAAAATTGGCGGTTCTCATACAAAAATGACTTATTTAAAAAAAAAATTAATCAAGAAAAATAAGCAACATAGATATTTTTTAAATTAAGTGCATTTTTCTATTTGATACAAATCATTGCTAATCATTCTTTTGTAAAATCTTATATTAATTGGTTGTTGTTAACACAATTTATTATCAATTCTCTATTTTTAGAGATTTTCCCTAATGAATAGGTATAATATTTTCATCAAATTTAATGTGTTGGAACGCATGTGTATCATATTCTGAAACATGTGTATCAAAATATGGTTCGTAGGGATAGTAGTGATTTCTTGTAACTTTGGATAGCATGCAAATAATTTTCTAGTTTGAGGGATCAATCATTTGTCAGCGATGAAAACATGTCTATTTTTCTCTTAGATGATTACAATATTAAGATTTTTTTTCTTGAACTCAATATATAGTATTTTGAAGACATTACTAATTATTATCATTGTTAGAAAAACACAATAACAATTAACAAGTTAGTGTCGCGATGAAGTTGTGACAAATCATAGGTTATCATCTGGGGATAATTTAAATTTACGATATTAAATCTCTAAAATTCATAATTAAAATTACTTATATAAGCTCACAAAGTCATATGGGAATAAATTTCCTTCAATAATTAACATTAACATTTTTTAATTACAATTAAAGCAGTGGTGCCACTACATTTTAAAATGATTGATACAATATCATAAATAGTGTCAAATAATTAATACTTTTGTTATTATTTTAAACTTATGATATTAAATTATCAAAATTCATAATTGAATTCCCCTATATAAACTCACACACTTTTACTTTTTAATAATTATAACTAAAATAGTGGTGCCGCTACATCTTAAAATGATGAGAGACTATCATAATATTGTCAAATAATTAGTTTTTTTGTAATTATTTTAAATTTATGATATTAAATTATAAAAATTCATAATTAAATTCACAAATAAACTCACAAACACTTTTAGTTTTTAATAATTACAATTAAAGCAATGATGCCACTACATCTTAAAATGATGACGCACTACATAAATAATGTCATATAATTATTTTTTTGTGATTATTTTAAATTTATGATATTAAATTATTAAAATTGATAATTAAATTCTTATATAAATTCACAAACATTTATAGTTTTTAATAATAACAACTAAAGTAGTAGTGCAATTACATCATAAAATGATGATGCACTATCATTAATAATGTCAAATAAATAGTTTTTTTTTGTGATTATTTATTAAATTACAAAAATTCATAATTAAGTTCACATACAAACTCACAAACACTTTTAATTTCTAATAATTACAACTAAAGTAGTGGTGCTACTACATCTTAAAATGATCATGCACTATCATAAATAATCTCAAATAATTACTTTTTTTGTTATTATTTTAAATTTATGATATTAAAGTACTAAAATTGATAATTAAATTCTTATATAAACTCACAAATACTTTTAATTTTTAATAATAACAGTTAAAGTTATGGTGCCACTGCATTTCAATTTGATGACACACTATCATAAATAATATCTAACAATTAATTTTTTTGATTATTTTAAATTTATGATATTAAATTTATAAAATTCATAATTAAATTTTCATGTAAATTCACAAAAACATATGAAAATAAATCTCGTTCAATAATTAATATTAACTCTTTTAGTTAAAAATTTATAAATACAATTACAATCTTAAATAATATTTTTTATAAAAATAAAAAATAGAGGTTTGTTGGACCCTTAATTATAATTTTTTTTTTCAAGTTTTATGATTAAGTTCAAGTCTGCTATAATAATTACCAGACCAACCAAACAATAGACTTAACTCCGTCAAATAATTAGGGTGTTTGGAGTTTTGAAAAAGTTAAAAAAATTAAAAAATGTTGTAAAAATGATACATGATAAAATTTAATTAAAAAAGTTAAAAATTTTTAAATTTTGTAAAGTTCTCTGAGATTTTATTAAATTATTTTTAATAAATACTATAATTAAATTATTTAATTCTATTTAATTTAATAATTAATTTAAAATAATTATATTAAATAATTTTATCAAATTATTTTTAATAAATATCATAATTAAATTAATTAATTTAATAATTAATTTAATTAATTTAACATGAATTATACTTTATTAAATTATTTTTAATAAATATTCTAATTAAATTATTTAAATTATTATGAAATATATTTTATTCAAGTATTTTTAATAGATAATATAATTAAATTATAATTAATATATTTTATATTTGCTTGATTAAATGATATAATATTTATATTTTATTTAATTATTTTTAATAAATAATATAATTAATTTAATTTAAATGTATTTATTAAATTCAATTAATTTTTAAAAAACTAATAAAAATAAATATTTTATAAAAATAAAAAATTAATTATTATAAACAAAATTGTATTTTTAAACGCAGTTTCAGTTATCATTTCAGAAAATAAAAACGACAATAAAAAATAAAAAATAAAAACATAAACATATAAACGTAGACAGAAAAACAACAGTGTTACCAAACGATTCCCTATCAAACGAAATTCGTTTATAATGACCTTTTCTTTATACCGTTAAAAAGAAAAAGTTAAACGAAAATAAGAAAACAATAATATTACATAACATAAAAAAAAGTTAAATAAAAATAAAAAAACAATAACATTACATAATAAACTTAATGAAGTCTGTATATTCCAACCCCTACAGTTTCGGTGTACATTTGAAATATATTTTATTAAATTATTTTTACTAAATAATATAATCTGAAATATATTTTATTAAATTATATAACATATTATAATTTGAAATATATCTTATTAAATTATTTTTAATCAAAAATATATTTAATATATTTTATTTTTATTGAATTAAATTATCTTTCATAAATAATATGATTAAATCAATAATATTTCATTTAGTTTAATTAATATAAAATATATATTATTAAATTCGGTTAATTTTTATAAAAATCAATAAAATTAAAAATTTTATCAAAAAGGTGATTTAATGGTTTCTTTAATAATTGTTATAATTAATGGAATAGAATTAAAATAGTCACATATATAAATGTATACTTTGAAATTAAATATATATATACAAAATTACATATAGAAAAAAAAATGCAGAGATAGAAAAATTTAAAAAATAACAACTCTAAGGCTGTTTGATAATATCCTTATTCTTTATTTTGTTTAACTTTTTATTTGCTCGTGATTAAACTGAATTCGTTAACGCCGAAAACATTTAAATTCGTTTGCTGTGTAAACGATTTTTAATTCTGACTTCGTCACCTCTGTAAGTGAATATATACCGATTTTGAGATATAAGTTTCAAACGCACGTAACCCTAGTAAAGCTAAACCCCAATTGCTTACTGGGTCAATCCCTCCCCCTCTCTCTCTCTCTCTCTCTCTGTATCTCTCTCACAAAATGTCCAGCCCAACCAATACGCCGGAGCCCTAGAGATTTCTAGGAGGAAGTTTTGTGCCTTTATTTTTTGATTTTTTTCTTCCATGCGGTTAAGATTTCTGTCTCAACAATGTCATTTTAATTGTTATTCTGTTAATTTTGATGTTCTAAAATTTAACAGCAAATTCAAGATCATCTTAATCGTCTTTCACTTTCTTCTTTCCTTCTTTCCTTCCTTTCTTGCTTCAAACGCATTTGATCTTCAACCTATATGATAGGGTGATCATGGTCAGTTTCACAGAAAATTCAAATTCCTTCTAAAGCAGTTCTCGCATTTGAATCTCTCTCTCTCTCTATTTCTGTCACTACATATATACACACGCGCACACACACATTTCTTAGGTAAAGCACGCACACTCTCTAAAATCTGTCTTTGGTTTAATTTAATCCTCGCAATTGAATATAAGTGAAACTTTCTGAAGGCAGAGTGTATTTCTGAATCCATTGCTTTTGGCCCGTTGTTTGCTTTGGGTTGCGGCATTTGAACATCCTGGGAAATTTTCGTGAGGTAAAAGCATTATCTAATATCTATCTTTTCTTGAGCTGCTTGAGGTTCTTTTTTTTTCTTTCCTTTTTTTTTTTGGTTTAATAGGCATTCTTGATAATTTGATTGAAATGCAAAGATAGATGCATTCGTTGGAAAATGACCCTTTCTTACTCTGGATTGTTTGGACAGATTGGCATCTTGAGTAATGGCTGGAGATCTCAGAGTTTCAATGCACAATTTTTTGAGGTTAGGTATTTACAAGTTACATTGCATTGGGTGAGAAATGCTATTTTCTCAATTGATGCTTGAAATTTAATTTGAATGAATTTTAGATTTTTCAATTGTGAAAGAGCAATTTAATTCTAACAGTTGTTGAATTTTCTATGCTATTTTGGTCATTTTATGCCTCTCTTTAAAAGTATTTGTTTCATGAGCAATCTTGTGTTTATTTAATCCTATTGCCTTGTTTTGTATATGGCCGGTCGTCGGAATCTCCAAAATTTAATTCTGACTTCACAAAATAAATTTTTGTAGTATGTTTGTGAAAATCAGGTCGAACCCAAGGGAAGTTCCACTAAATCATCCTAAAGGATACCGAAATCAAAAGGGTAAGGGGGGTTGGAATCGAGAAGAAAATTTTGGAAATAAAATTCTGAAATTGAAGATCTAAAAATTATAAATGACAAATCAATTTTTTTGTTAACTCGGTTCAAGGGCTATCCATCCATTCCTTTAAATCGATTGATCATAGAAGTGAAATAATTATCCTTTCAATTCAAGCGAACAAACTCAATTCCCCTTAAAGCTAAGAGGAATCCAAGAAATTAACTGTAAATTAATTAGACGAAGCCTTCTAATCAATTCCTTACCATTGAGCAAACTCAATATTGAAAAGCAATTTTTGTTCAGTCAACAATAGCCTTAGAGCGAGCCCGTTAAGTTTATTCCAAGCAATCGTTCAAAAGCTTGAACGATTCTACTTGGCTTATTTCACCCTAGTCAATTAAAGTGAAAGATGAGACAATCAAATTAATCAACTTTTACTTCTTATTCTAGTCTCTAACAACAATTACGGATTGAGAAAAACTAGAAAGCATATACGCAAACTGAAATTTATTCAAATAAGCATGAACATAATCAATTGCATAAAATTGATATAAGGATGAATAAATACTTGAGATTGAAAGGATTACAATGAAAAGTGGTTCTTCTCACAACCGACTAAAGAGATGGAGTTTTTTTTTTCCTTGAACCGAAAAAAAGAAATTAGCTGCTCATTTTGAGTAGTTTGTGATCGAAAAGAAAAAAATGTAGGTGCTGAAGAAATTCCCCCCTCTTTTTTAATTTTCGTCCTCCTTTTAACTTCACAAGTATAGCCCACGTGAAGACAAATCAAGACTGAAAATAAGGAGATTAAATGCTGTAGAGAGAATCACTCCAATCCCACTAATTTCTCCTTTTTCTTTGACTTTCAAATCTGCCCGTTTTCGTCCTCTGTCTTGCACCATTATTTCCGCATTGAAAACGTGCCTGTTTGATCCTGAACTCATCACAAAAGTTGTAGCTCTGAATGTGTAGATGAATTTGGGCTTTTGAAACGCCTGATTTTGATATCCAAAGCTCAAGATATGCCTGTTTTAATGTCTCATACGCAGATCAGATTTTTTAGTCTCTCAGACCCAATTTTGCAGCTCCATTTAAAGGCCCAAATGAACTTGAACTACTGCTTAAAATAGCTTTTTTGAAAAGCTTAAGATGTGAACTTTAACTTTTGTGAAACTCACATTTTAATTTTGGAACTCCAACCTAGCAAAAAGCATGAAACAAGCAACTAGGGTTCAAAGTATAAAATGCTGGAATTTCTTGCTTCTTTTGCAATTAATTCCCAAGGTCTTGTAAGCATGTCGAACCCATAAAAATAACTTCTAAGAAGCTCAAATAAGTTCAAAATAACTGAAAAACAAAATGTGGAAAGGAATAAAACACATGAAAATTTTGCACTTATCAGTATAATTCTTAAACCCGTGAATTTAGGGATATTACTCCTAGGACATGGAATTTTGGGATATTACCCTTGGCTTACGGGATTTAGAATTGCATTCAATTCTGATGTTGGAAAGAGGGATATTACTCACAGCAATTGATATTACTCACATAATTCATGGGTAAATTATCACATCTTTCATATGGTTTAGATTAAAAATAAAGTGATCATTGATGGGAATTGATGCATATTCTTCAAATTGAATTTTGGTGCGTGACTAATGAAACCCCATGGTAGAGAAGTAAACATGTGAAAAACCTTGGCCGTGTGTATGGATTACCATTATGCTTAATGTTCATAGCGCCTTTGATTGTAATTTTGGGATCCATTGAAGGGATTGGCGTGGAACTTCCACCCATCCAAACATATATAGGTAATTAACTCATACACATACTCAAATAAAAAATAGATGGGACAAAAATGTTCAATCCACTGCAATTTCATTTTAAAAGGCCATCTATTCTTGCAATCTTGAAGCATGGGCTCACCATTTAAGGTGCTGTCTGTGAGTCGGACTCACGAGGGACACGAGCATGCAGTGGACACACCTTGGACAAATGTTAGACTCATCTTTGGCCATGTTTTTTCTTTTTTTTTTTTTAAGACACAGCTTGGATACACCACAGACTCGTTTTGGACGTGTTGGACTCACTTTAAGGAAATATATATATTTCTTTTTTTACTTTATTAATTAACTTTAAGCTATGAAATATATTTTATTATCATTTTTATGGAACTTAATCATTATGTGATTTTTTGTTGAATTTTAAGTTATGAAATAAATGGTTTTTAGTTTTATCTAGTGTTATATTGTATTATTCTAATTATATTTAAATAAATATTAATATCTAAGACATAAAAAGTATATATTTTTGCCGAGTCCATGCCGTGTCGTGTTTTGCATTTTTTCTTAAATTCTCAAATCATCAAATTTGTTTTGCATCGTGTCAGTATCTCAAATTGGTGTTCATGCTTCTTAGTCTACAACTGATGTATGTGTTAAGGCTAAATTTGTAAATTGGCAAATTCATGATCAAATAGAAGTGTCTGTACTTTAGACTTAGTGTAGGCTAAGACACTAGAGTCTTAAGTAGATTAGAATTCTAAAAGGCCTTAGAAAATTAAGTTTCCATAATGGCTGGGAGTCCTGAAGAGGTTCGGAACTGAAGAACGCACGAAGAACGCACTTGGCCGTAGGAAAAAGCCTGAGAGAGATTAAGTCGTGCGGGAAGACCGCTCTGAGTCGTGGGAAGACCGCGAGAAGGCCGTAGGTGCGCCCTTCCCGCGAGGTACCAACATGACAGCTTTCTGTTCTCAACTTCCAACGTGATTTTGACCTCGAAGACGGATTCAGGCTTCGGCTAAAACACAAAAGCTGTAGCCCGTTGAGTCTTCTTTCTAACCCAAAAAGAATCAGGTGAATCCGAATTGTGAGTGAAAAGATATGGTCAAAATACTGACAGGGTATCGAGCTGAAACTTCAGCTGCACACCACTTCAATAGCCCCAACCGCCTCTGATGATCTATATATATCTCATGCCGTTTTCAAGAAGAGAAAGAGAGGGATATGAGACACACACATAGAGAGAATATAGTTCATGTTGTTGAGCTAAAAAGTTTGATGATTCTCTCAATAATTTAGCCTTCATTGTTTGTGTTCAATCCGAAGGAGTTTGGGTTTGGTTTTGTGAGCGCTGTGGATTCAGCAAGCTGAGGATTTAGCAAAGTGACTGAGGAGTTAGTCTTGTGCCTTCGAGGAGTTGAAGGGCTTTCGCTAGAGGAGTTGGTGAATCGAAGATTCGAGCAAACGTCAACTAGAGTATAGAGTCGAGGAGTTGATCTATCAAGGGGTTGAGTTTGTAACCAGCGTGTGTTTATTTTAGTGAAAGTTTTGTTTGAGGTTTTCCTTCATGGGTTTCCTCGTTTTTGTTTATCTCGCCTTCTACATTCTTGTGTGTGTGATTGATTGCTTGGGATCTCTATCAGTGTATTACAAATAGGTTTAATCCATTGAGGTTTCAAAAGTCATATTTTGACACTAGACCTTATATGACTTGGCCAATGAGGAAAAGCATAAAGAAAAATTTTTCAAAACCCATTGGTCCAAAACCCAACAATCTCAAGACTCAAAATGCTTTTCCGAAAATAAGAACTGTTTGGGTTAGGAAGAGTGATCTCTGTGTCTCCCACACCCCTAAGAATCTTGAAGGGGTGAGCCTTAATGTGTAGAGGCAAATTTTTTTTATGAACTAGACTGTGCGTCTTTGTTTATTTTTTTCCTAGTTTTTGAAATCACAGTAGATTAGATACTTTTTTGAGATAATTAAATTTTTTTTGGTGCAATGTTATTCCTTGTGATTTTCTTGCATGTTCTATTACTTCATACACTATTCAAAATCACAGGATTAAAATTGTTGATCTATATAATGGTCTTAAATTTGAATTACTTGATGAACTTGAATCCTATGTTTTGTTGTTCCTTGTCATGGTAGTGGTGTGCCAATTGTAATTGCATGAAGTTTAGTATATCGTGAGAAATCTTTTCCGCTACTCAATTGTTTTTATAAATTCTCCTTTCTGGACTATTGATTGTGTTTTGAGTACAAAATAAAAAAAAAAAGAAAAAAAAAACTTGGAAAGGGCTACCATATGGGATAGAGTGAAAGCTAGCCTGTTGACGTGCGGGTTATCAAAATAACCACCCTCTGGGTTTGACGATACAGGAAGAAGGCTACCTACCCATAAAGTGTGTGAAAGCCGCCAAGAACAAATAAAAAGAAAAAGGAGGAAAAGAAAAGAAAAAGAAAAAAAGGTGATCTTACATTTGAATTTTCAATTGGTATCACATTGGTGTTTAGTTGAAAATAATGAATTGAGGAGAATTTAGTTGAAGAGCTAACACTGCATATCTTACTCAATTCAATTCACAGTCCAAAGGAGCAATTTTGAAATTCATGCGAGTATGTGAAAAGTATTAATCATGTTACACTTAAACTTCATTTCACACACTGCACAGGCATTTGACTATTGGTATGACATGTGTGAACAACTCATGACATAAATAGTAGGGTGATTCTTGGAATTCTTATTTGTTACTATTTATGTATGGTCAAAATTTTGGAACTGTGTTTAGTTTTGTGTTTGGGAAAATAGAACTTGGAATGATTTGATCAAGATTACCCATTGTACTTTCATATTTGTTAATTCATGTCAAAAAGGGGGAGATATATAATTAAGGGGGAGAATAGAATATTTTTGTAGGGAGAATGTTTGAAAAGGAGTTAGTTAATCGAGGGGGAGAACAATTAACTTTTTGATAATTAAGGGGCAGAATATTTTGTGTCATTTTTTATAATAATGTCTTTTAATTATTATTTGTTGCCACATGATGCCGTGATCAGTTTGTTTAGATGTGTAGCAAAATAGGATAAAGATTAAAACATGTTGATGAAATGGATGACAATTGGAACATGTCTAAGTGTGCGGTCATACATGTTAACAAATTGAAACTTGTTGATGGATGACAAATTTACTAAGGTCTTAATCTAGTATATGAACTTTCTTGTAATTTTATTTTTGAGTTTTGACATGGAATTGCCAAAGGGGGAGATTGTTAAGGTTAAATTTGTAAATTGGCAAATCCATGATCAAATAGAAGTGTCTGTACTTTAGACTTAGTGTAGGCTAAGATACTAGAGTCTTAAGTAGATTAGAATTCTAAAAGGCCTTAGAAAATCAAGTTTCCATAATGGCTGGGAGTCCTGAAGAGGTTCGGAACTGAAGAACGCAGGAAGAACGCACTTGGCTGCGGGAAAAATCCAAGAGAGATTAAGCCGTGCGGGAAGGCCGCTTTGAGTCGCGGGAAGGCCGTAGGTGCGGCCTTCCCACGAGGTACCAGCATGACAGCTTTCTGTTCTCAACATCCAACGCGATTTTGACCTCGAAGACGACGGATTCAGGCTTCGGCTAAAACACGGAAGTTGTAGCCCTTTGATTCTTATTTCTAACCCAAAAAGATTTAGGTCAATTCGAATTGTGAGTGAAAAGATATGGTCAAAATACTAACAGGGTGTCGAGTTGAAACTTCAGTTGTACACCACTTCAGTAGCCCCAGCCGCCTCTGATGATCTATATATATCTCATGCCGTTTTCAAGAAGAGAAAGAGAGGGAGAAGAGACACACACATAGAGAGAATATACTTCATGTTTGTGAGCTAAAAAGTTTGATGATTCTCTCAACAATTTAGCCTTCATTGTTCATGTTCAATCCGAAGGAGTTTAGGTTTGGCTTTGTGAGCGCTATGGATTCAGCACGCAGAGGATTTAGCAAAGTGACTGAGGAGTCAGTCTTGTGCCTTTGAGGAGTTGAAGGGCTTTCGCTAGAGGAGTTGGTGAATCGAGGATTCGAGCAAACGTCAACTAAAGTATAGAGTCGAGGAGTTGATCTATCGAGGGGTTGAGTTTGTAACCAACGTGTGTTTATTTTAGTGAAAGTTTTGTTTGAGGTTTTTCCTTCGTGGGTTTCCTCGTTTTTGTTTATCTCGCCTTCTACATTCTTGTGTGTTTGATTGATTGATCGATTGTTCGATTGTTTGGGATCTCTATCAGTGTATTACGAAATTTTCAGTATGTATTTGACCCTAAACTTAGATTATATTAAAGCACCAACTAATAGGTCTAGAAGGTGATGGATTTGACTAATGGTAAAAAAATGCATGTTAGAAACAAGATATTGTATAGAACAGGCTACCATTGCATTTTTTAAGTAGTTTGACCTAATTAAGGCACGCAGGTTTGTTTTAATAATTAATTCTGAAGTGCTATAATTGAGGTAGAAAGATGCCTATTCTAAAGTAAATCACATGAAGATCAAGACTCACGACCTTTGCTCATAATCTAAGTCAGCCTGTGGCCAAATTCCTTCATTTTGGACTTTAAATTCCCAATTTTTTGTTTAGATAAATTTTATTTTGGCAATTTCCGCTAGTATAGAAATTAGAATCAATTTCCAACAATTCTTTGCTTATTAGGAGTCAAGATTTAGGATTCTGCAAATATCTCCATTTTGCCCTTTCAGGTAAATTCTAAATATATTGCAGTTACCTATTTTAATTATCAGGATTAGGATTACTCAGTATAAGTTTGAGGTTATGGTTGCTTTGGCATTCATCTTAGTTTTTAATTAAATTATTTGTTAGAGAAATTTCTGTTTTATTGTGAATTCTAGTGTTCACTACTATGGTGTTTGTATCTAGCTAGAATGATATCCAATGATCTAATGTTTGGATAGAATGATATCTACTAGTTCTACATCTGCTTTAAATGATATCAAACCCACTTCCTTTCCATTCTGTATTAGATATATATGGAGGAGCAAGTAAAAAATAATGCAGGGAAATGTAGTAAAAGAGGTTTAAAATCAATAAAGGGCAAAGAAATAGTGAAGGGATGTAAATATAATTACTGACATTGTAATAGCATTGAAAATGATTTCAAACAAGCCAGAAGATCATATGAATCTATTATTTTAGGAGGAAAGAGTTGACTATAGAAAAAGACTGAAGTAACTACAGGAGTGGTTTGGTAAGCCATTCCAACAATTGACTATGGACTAAGAAGCATGGGTATGAATACGATATGAGTACGAGCACAAGCACGAATATGACAATTTAAAAAAAAAATGAAGATACGGACATGACGGGGATATGGTCAAAAAAATATAAATTTTCTATATTTTTATTACCTATATAAGTATATATATGAATATAACATCCACAATAAAACTAATTTAATATATAATTCATTATGCAAAATATAACAAAATATAAGTTCTAAGATTTTATAATTTTAAAAGTTTCGATTATTCAAATCTAGATTTATCTTAATTTTATAAGACACGTTGTGTGACGAGTCTGACATGTATCTTGGAGTGTTCGATGAGTTATGTCCTATACATGTCGGATATGGGTACAACACCCATTTTAAGTGTCCATGCTTCCTAGGCTATAGAAATTGGCACTATTCTTTAGTGTAGGAGGATCGAGAAAAAAAGAGATTGTTAATGTAAGTTTGATAAGAGAGTAACAATTTTCTTTATAATTGATAGAAATAAAAAGACAATGAGATTAGAATTGCTTAATTCTCTTGTAATAGTCAAATCGATATTTAAGAATCCTAACTACGGAAACATAGTGATGCTTCGTCCTATGTAAGTACCTTGACAATTTCAAGTGTCAACCATAACAAACCAATATTGTAGGATGACCTAACCTATGACATACATAAAAAGACCATTAATTTTCATAATTTGAGTGAAATCAAAGGTCTGCCATTTCAATTTTATTGTATGTTCTTTTACAATTTGTGAGGTTTCTTTAAGAATAGGATTTAGAGACTACCCTATTGGATTCATTAACTAAAAGTTTTCCATGTGTTTAAAGGGAAGGTGGTGTTAAAGCACTAGTTTATTCCTGAAAATGTAATATTAAATAATAAATATTATGTCAGAAGGCCTAGTTCTTCTCCTCACTCTTGGAAGCCTCGATTCTGCTACTGTTGTATTATTTATTTAATCATCAAAAGCATTATAAAATCCTTTTATTGACAATTAACCCAATAAAGAGAGGATTAATACCAAGTCTGGAAATTTGCACTAGTAATTGACCTAAAGTTTTACCAAGTTTGGATAGATTGAGCCAACTACCCTAGCAAGCACGAGTACGCCAAAATGGGTGCCGCATCCAAATCCGATACGTATCCGATACATATACTCTTCGAATACTTCAAGACACGTATCGGATATGCCATATAATGTATCATATTATTTTATCATTTTTCTTCAAATATATGATTAAGACAAATCTAAATTTAAGTAGTTGAAATTCTTAAAATTATAAAATCTTGTGACTTATATTTTGTTATATTCTATTCTATTTTGTATATTGAATTATATATTAAATCAATTTTGTTGTGAATGTTATATTTATATATATATAAACAATAAAAATAACCAAACCAAACCAAACCAAACCAAGCCTTTTCCCATTACGTGGGGTCGACATATAAATAATAAAAATATACGAAATTTATATTTTCTAGCCATATTCCTACCATATTCGTATCTATATTCTCATTTTTTTAAATTACTATATCTGTACCCGTATTGTATCCATATTCATGCTTCTTAGTAACCACCTTTTCACGATATTGAACATGTGTACATTAATGCACATGTAAAATGTTATTCCTTTACACATGTAAAATGCTATTCACTTGCTTTTGTCTTGAGCAGGACACTTGGTTATTCCTTTACTCACCATTAATGAAGAAAAATATGCCTTTTATTTTCATCTAATTATCTAAGATTTTTGTATACTTACTCTTAGATCACAACCCATGCTTTTCTTTTCATTTAGCCTTAGCTTAGTTTCATCCAGGCCATTTATTGCATTATTGCTCTTCAAGGTTTCTACAAATTCATATTATTTACATCATTTATTTATTTTTTTTCAGTTAAGTGACTCATTTTTTTTTTTTTTTTTGGGAGAAAAGGTGAAAGATTGGATAGAGTCCATTAAACACATAATCTCTATCCAATTAAATACTTAATTAATGTTTCAATGATTAAAAAGTCATATTTCCAAAATCTAATAAAACCGAGATTGGCTATCTTCTGGTTGAATGGCATGTGTCACTAGGATTGCAAAGGAACAATGGCAATTTTTAAAAACATCACAAGGGCCTAGGCTCCTCTAATCCTCTAGAGCACTTATTTGAACAATTATGAGAGTAACTATTGACTATGGATGTATTCACTTTACATAATTCTTTTCTCAAGGCGATATTTCACATTGCTTGATAGTGAACTAGAATTTGGTTTATGCAGTTGTTTATTAATTGAGGCCTCTTGCTTTGAGTCTTGGAAAAGTGAATTCTTTGGTTGTGCATCCTGATCCTGCATATTTCTTTCTCACAGCAATATGAAATTTGTAGTTATTCACAATTTCATAGGACCCTTGTATAATTTGGGTCGAATGGGATAATACCGTCTCTCCTGAGGTCAATTACATATATGGGGTAAACTTGAAGTCAGGAGAAATGCAATTTTTTGTTCTTTCTCTTAGCTTTTGGATGAATTATAAAACTATTGATGATCAAACAATTAATGGCTCCTGATACTCGAACTTTGTTTTTTGTCATCCAGTATTAGATCAATTGTTTGCCTCAACTTACCCAATTTTTCTGGTGGACTTGACCCTTGGGGAATGACAAATAGGAAGGAAGAAGATGTATTATGTTAGTTCTAGCAACTTATCGTATTTGGTTGTTTTATATAAACCAAGCACAGAGGCTTTTAGTGGCGGCTTAGGAATTTTATATGATGGGGTCACATAAAATTTTAAATAGTAATTGCAAAATAATAAGCAAAAGGAACATTTTAACAAATTGTTTTGATGTGTTAAAAAAAAATTAATGTGGTCGAATTAACTAAAATATTTTAAATGTAAAGAAAAAAATTTTTTGGAAGTTTTTGATTGGCTAATGGGGTCTACTGATCGCACTAACATAGCTGTGGTACCACCCCTGAAGGCTGTGTAATTTTGTCTCCTCTAACATGTTTTAACAAAAATATTCTTGATGATTTCATTTTTTTAATTGTCTTACTTTTGGACAGAGAGGCTTGACTCCTCTAAATGTTGATGATGGCCTTATTAAGGTTGTTGGTTTTAGAGATGCTTGGCATTAACTTGTTATGTTTGCTCCAAGTGGACATGGGACTCACCTTGCAGAGGTAGGCATTGTGTTGAATTCAAGAATGCACTTATTATGCGTGCAGAATATTAGTACTATACATATGATGCGTGCTTAGAGAAAATAAGAACTATATCCTAAGAGCACAAAACAGATAAAATAGTTCTAGAGATGTGCCTTACTCAAATCGTGTCTATGTTGAACACTATAGTAACATGTTAGACACTTTGTCTAAATGTACCCTACTATTTTAAAATTTTTTTAGAACAGGACACTTGGAGGACACACGCACATGTCACTTGTATGCACATGGAACATATTATAACTTCAAATAAAAAAAACATGAATTTATATCTATTAGTTCTTTACCCATTAATTTTCTTATTCTTTAATTTTATGAATTTTAAAATCTAAATTTCCCATACTAAGGCATAAACATCAAAACATTTAATCATCTTATTATAATCTATCAATTAGTATTTCAAACACTTACCAAAAAAAAATTAGTATTTAAAATTTTGGAAAAACAAAATATATTCAAGAAACTACTTAGTCACTCTCTTGTTAATTGCTGACCTTTGAACCTGTCCACTCACATTGTTCCACAAACCATTATTGTGCTTGGATTTGTTTAGCGATGTTCTCTCTCTTTAGTTGACTCTTTTTCTTGGTTTGTGAATAATTCGATAAGCTAATTTGTTATTATTTTTTTGTGTTTCAGATTGTGATCAACCAATATGTTATCAAATTAATTATTATAACCTTGATTAGGTTTTGCCTTTTCATCTTTAGCACCTTAATTGCTTAGGTTATGTTTGGTTGTCAATGGGAGTAGAAACAGAAATGAGAATAGGGATGGGAATGGGAAATGAGAACCAAATATCAACATTTGGCATGTCAAGGAATTAGAATGAGAATTCCTTTTCTAATGTTTGGAATGTATGAATACATTTGGGAATAGAACAAGAATATGAGTTAAAAGGCTAAAATATCCTTTTCTTTTGGAAGCACATTAAACCTAAAGAGTTCCTCCTTTTGTGGAATTTTCAAATACCACATTGGACTTAGGAATTTACAATTCCACAGATATGAGAATTTCTTTGATCAAAAATCAACCAAACATGGGAATTCCTAATCAATTGAAATTCCGATTTTAGTTCCTGAATCTAATGTCCAACCAAACAAGCATTATTGATGATAGCAATATTTTCGTCCTAATGCCAATGTTTATTGTGCCCTCTGGTTGAAATTAGATACTCAAAAAATGCAATATCAAATTTAAAATTAATGTTTCAATGAATCTTTGCTTGTTTTTTATCCGAGGAAAAAACTATCACATTTTTCTTAATTCTTTTCTTCTACTTGTCTGACTATTTGGTTTGTTTTGGTTGCATTATTTTAATTTCTTACATTCAGTACTTACCTCATATTTTTTTTGTATATATAAATAAATGATTAGCAAGTAAATTAAGAAGGCATCAAGAAGGTGCCAACCAAGAACATAAATGAAGCATCACTCCTTCGACTAGAAACAAAATAGCCATATTCGGAGTGTAAGATAAGAAAAAGGAATTTAAATTCGGATCCCCAACCCCATGATAAATGTAACAAAAAATTGAATTTTCAATCTATTTGAAGGAAATTTAGGTGGCATTTGGTTTGTTTTCATGTTTTTTGTTTTCTATTGTATGTATTTTATGTTTTAAAAATCCAAAAAAAAGGAAATAGAAAATACTTTGTTTTTCTTATTTTGAATTGAAAACGCTTAAAATGACATTTTTGTCATTTTTCATTTCATGTGTAAACTAATTTTCTGTTTTCTAAAACAAAATTTGAAAATACAAGTGATCAAATGCCTTTGAGCTGTTTTTCTTATTTTCAAAAGTGTGAAATAGAAAATGAGCTTAAAATAGAAAATAAAAAACAAAAATAGAAAGCAAAAAATAGAAAAACAAACCAAATGACACCTTAACGTGTTGAGAAGACGTATTTCTTTCACTTTTAGCTCAAGTTTTTTTTCTTAATAAGCAACATTTGAATAATATAGACGTATATAAATATATCAAGATATTAGGGACTAGAAGGCTACGCAAAGGAGAAGGGAAAAAAAGAATTAACACACTCCAAAATATAGATTATAATCTCAAGCTCGCTTTTAGTTAAGCTTGATTGAGAATAAGGGGATCCAGTAAACTCAGAGGAGATGAAGGCCCATAGAGAAGCTAAGAATTTGATGCTATCCCATATCAACCAATCTAAGTTAAAAAAGAAGTCAAATTTGGTTAGAGTACAAAGAGATGGAGGAAGTCCACCAAGAAGCTATCCCTAAGTTCGATATCTGATCTCCGTTCCGTCTGCTTTCTATACGCAATTGAATTGAGTTAATAAATTAATTCAGAGCAGTATTGTAAAACTTTATTGCACCATGTCAGTCAATTACAATTTGTATCTAACTACCATCGTAGGTTTTGCTTATTGGTCGTATTTTTTTTTCTTTTTTGTTTTTTGGGTAATTATTAGTCATCTGGTTGCTAAGAAAATGGAGATAAATGAAATTCCAAGTCAAGGAATAGGTAGAAGAGAAAGAACATTTAGCATGGAACTCCGCATTGTTGGTTCCTTAGTTTTGTCTCTTCTCGCGAATACTTCAAACTAAAGTTTCTAGGACTGCTTTTAGTTAAGTTGAATCCATTGAGGATTTATAAAAGGGGAGAGAATAGAAATTTCGAGGGTTGAGCTATTTGAGGTACTGAGTTTAATTTTTGACATTTGCTTGTGGCTTATTGGAAAATTGACCATGGCCTTTGAAATTGATTCTAGTAAATTTAGGAAGTTTCCGTCCCTGCTAGAGTTTGTTGTGTCCAATGGTAAAATAAAATTTTGATTGTGCCAAATAGTGAAATAGGATCGACATAGAGGACCCAAAATTTCTAGGAAAAGGCTTTTTTTAGTAGATAGATACATTTTGTTAAAGTTGTCTGTTTTATTAGATAAATTTTTTATGCAATTTTTTCCGTATTAATATTCACATTATTAATATTGATCACCATTTCGACTAGAATTTAAGTTGTTAGATAGGGGTCAACTTTAGTAACACTTCCCCATTCTTGTGGCCGGGCTTACATTATTCAAAAGGGCCAAACATACGACACTATTGACTTTTTGGGATGATGGTAAGTGCTTGTTCTTGTTTAATTACCTCACTTCAAGATAAAAACTCAAATGAAAATTCAGATTATAAATTCAAAGTTAAAGAAAATGTTAAGTGAGGTACGTCAAGACAAGTTTTCCCCCAAGTGCAAGGTGTGGTTGAAGCACAAAATAACTGGTAAGTCCCAGGTCATTTCCACAGGGATCTAGGGAGTAATGAAGTGAATGACTCTAATGGAGATTAATTTGGCAAAACACAACTCACAGAAAAATGTAAAATAGAAAATTAAAATCTGATTTGGTTGGTTGATGATTTTGAACTAACTTACCAAAAGCAAAGTGAATTTAAACTAAAGATTAAATGATAAAAAGGTTGAGCAAGGCAAGTTTAATACCAATCCAAATGAATTTCAAGTGCCAAGAGCTTATAAATTTACCAAATCAATTTGTACTGATTTTTGAGAAAACTAATTTCAATTGAAACAAACCATGGATTAAACACTCAATGTGCATAACCTATTTTAAGGACAATAGGAGTTCTAATTCTAGCAACCCACATACAACAATGTCATGAGAGTTCTAAGTTAAGCAACACCTATGAACTCATCAATAGGATATACAAAGTTGGATTAATCGGGTCTTGAATCAATGAGTTCTAAGACACCCAGCTGCAAATTGATTTGATAACCATAAAAACTCAAGGTAAATTCATGAAGTTCGGCCACTTGAGATTCATTGGAAGGGCATTACCCTTGCCTTGGCTCAAGAAAACTTAGCCGAGCATGTTGAAAAGAAGAAAAACAGAAATGGAAATCTGATTGGAAGACATTGCAATCTGAAATTGAAAGTTAAATGGATTTAGACTTCAAAATCTGATTACAGAAATTGGAATTAATTCAATGTGTAAATCTCCAAAACTCCAATGCTGAATTAAAAATTCCAATATAAAACTCTGAACTCTCAATAAAAAACTCTCTAAAACTCTCTCTACGAAATCTGAAAAATCTCAGCCGAATGCCTCTGTTTTCTGTCGTGTGGGTCTCCTCCCACTTCTTTCTTCCTTTCTCTCTCCTATATCTTTTCTCTCTCCTCTAACCGAATGTTCCCTTCATGATGGCTTCTTCTCTCTCCTATATCTTTTCCTGATTTGCCCTCCCTGGATTGCAGATTACATCACGTGGGGAAGTTGGGGTCACATGGAATTCGTTGCTGTGAAGAAGCTCATATTCGAATACAGTAAACCCATATTCGAATACGATCCCCTGCTGCAGAAATTTCCAGAATAGTGATTCTGATTTCTTTGCACTGATTTCAACTGAATTTTCTTCTTCTTCTGAAATAGCTTCAATCCTTTGATGTGTTGTGCAGCATGCTTTCTTCTCAACATCCTCAATGTAGCTTAATTTCTTGTTCTTGTGATGGAAATCAACACACAATCCACTTTGGAGATATGAAGATGAAATCTGCACAAAACATAGATTTTATGTCTTTTTATGATGTGTGCAAGTGTAATTTGAATGTATAAATATGTATCAATTGATGTCCAATCACACACCCCCCAACTACAACATTACTAGTCCCTAGTAATGCTTCTAAATAGAAGAAATAGGAGAGAAATACAAAAGCATTAATTTCATTTCAATTTGAATGATATTTCAGCTATTCATATGGAATTAGTCATCACCATGAGCAAAAATTTTCATAAGCAAAGTTTAAAATTTAAAATTTTATAAGAGATGTGAAACTTGCCAAATGTGTGAAATGAATGTGAATGAATAGCAGCTTTTAACTCTATTAATCTTGACATACATCTTTTAGAACTTCATTTAATCCTGAACTTTGCATTCCATTTCATTCCCAAGTTTTGACTTCAAATCTCACCTTGGAATTCACTCCAAAGAAACTAGAGCACACAAGGTTTCACTCAAGATGCCCCTATTAAGAGTAAATGTTCATCAAATTCTAGAAGGTGGCATCAACAAGTCAAAAACGATGTATTCAAGAAAGAATTAGACTTGGCATAACTCCATGAAGGAATGATGTAGCAAAATAATTTCAGAATTTTCACCATGATTCCTTAATTCCTAAATTTCACAATTGAATGAAAATTCTTTCAAAAATCAATTAGGACTTGCAATGGGTTGTAATGGGGCCATGAGGTTTAATAAGGTAATAGAAGGGAAGGATAAGGAATTCAAAAACTGATTTGGAACACTGAAATAAACTTTCTTCCACCCTTCTCCAATTCTGCTTTTTTTTTTTTTTTTTTTGAAATTAACCTCAAGTGAATGTTTTTCAAAAGTAAAACAGTTTCCACCTTTTTGATTTTCTTTTTATCAACAATTTCCCTTAACATTTTCTTTTCCTCATTCCATTCATTTTCTTTCTTCTCACCTCAAAATCCCAAAGTGTTGTTCATTTCTCTTCCTTAATATTTTCAGTGTATTCCAATCTGTTAGGGAAGGCTAAAGAGCATTCACAATGGTTAAAGGTATGATGTGGTAAGAATAAAGAAGTATGAATGCTCTAATAAAGCTCAAACTTGGCTCCAAGGTTGATGTTCATCAAAGAAAGGCATTCCAAGCTCAAATGTTAAGAAAAATGGCCTAATATCATTTCTATGATTTCATTCCATTCAACCATAAAAGTTAAGAATCAGAAGTCTAGTTCCATTCATCCATCACTTCACAAACACCCAAAGCAAAATAGTATAAGTGGAGTTATTGAAGACTTTTGAAGTGCAAAAAGCTTGAGCTTTTGGAAAGCCCTTAGAGTAAATGAAGTCTCTCATGAGCAAAGTTTAAGGCTCAAATATCTCACTTCAGGTTTTAAGTCTCCACTATATCTGGAAATCCATAAAACACATTATTCATTCATAAATTCATTCTTCAAGACAAATGTTAGATCAACAATCCTCAAACTAAATCCATTCACACACTTTTCAACTTAAAAACACATGGCAATCACAACAACTCTTTAAAATTTCATACTTCAACTCAGCTCAATCCAATTTATGCAAATGACATTACTAATTCCAAGAAAACAGAAATTTCATTCATTCCAAGTTGAAAGTTCAAAGTCCTAAGTAGCAAAAGTAAAACAAAACAACTTAATCCTAATCAAAAAAAAAAAAAAAAAAAACAAACAGCAGGAACATTAATTCAAATCCTATTGTTGACAAAACATATTTGAAATATTCTAAAGATTTGTTGTCAAAAATCTGGTTTCAAGGACAAAAGAGTCTGGCTCATGGCTGAAATACTGAAATTAAGCATTTCTCCCTTCTTGACTCCATTCGAATATGCTTTCCACCATTCGAATAAGCTTCTGCTGCCCCTGTCTCAGCTCACTCACTTCCCTCATCAGCACTTCTTGATTTTTCTGGATTAATTTCAACTTCTCCTCTGTGCTCATGGGGGCTGCTTCAGTTGCCTCATCCTCTGCTGGCTGCTGCTGATTGTTCTCAACTGCAGGTGAAGTAGCCTTCTTCAATTGCCCTCGACTTCGATTCATGGATATTTTGTCTATCAAAGGAGCAGCTTTCACAATGGCCATTCCTGCCTCTTCCTCTATTCCCAAAAAGTGCTCAATTATCTCTGTAATTAAACCTCCAAAAGGCAGCCCAGCAGTGGATTCTGGTTTCTCTACCACATGAGAAATAACCAACCAAATGTGGTAAGGTAAATCCATGGGAATGCCTAACAACATCTTTCCCATAATCATGGCTTGTTCAAGAGTGATGGTTGACTTGTAAGCATGGGGCAGAAATAAAGAACAGACCAGCATGTGAAGGATATTACTTTTGGGAGTAATTCCTGACTTGGACATCCTAGAAGTGGTCCATTGAGCTCGAGGGTTGGCTGTGAAGAGCCTAGCCAAATTGTCCTTATGCAATTGCTTCTCCCATTTTGCTTTTTGTTTAGGTGTGGATTCGGGTATTCTTTCAACAGGCAAATGACCTATGAAGGAAATCTTCTCAAGATTCAAACTAATTCTCTTCCCTCTAACCTTAGAGTTTATCTCAGGTCTCCCATGAATCATACCTATTTCAGCATTTGAGTAAAATTCCCTCACATATGGTACCACAGCCCTCCTACTGGTTGTAACCCAATGTATCCAGCCCCTTTGCTCAAATAACTCTAACAATTCATAGGGTGGTTCATTGTAATCCTCCAATTTAATTCCTCTTTCAGTCAACACAGCTCTCTTGCTGTAATGCTCATCAAATTTCAGCTTTGAAGCTTTGTTGGAAAACCTCAAATTATCAAAAGAACCCTCATCAAACAGATCATGGCCAGGTTGTGCTTCAGGTTCATCTTCAGGAACCTTTTCAGAGGTGTGGACCTCATCCTCAGGAGCAGAGGTGTGTTCCTCAATCGGCACATTCTCATGAACTCCAACAGAGTTTTCCTTTTCAACATTAGAGACATGAGCATCATGTCTCTCACTCAAACTCTCATTGCCTACAGAATGGAATGATTCTGTTCTAGAGGAAGACCTACGGTCTGATTTAGAGGATGACAGTTCATAAGTTATGGGTTCCTGAACAACAAGTGAAGAACCCTTACCATGTTGGCTCAAAATCCTCATGCTCCTTCTCTTAGCCTTTCCTTTGTAAGCCATCTTCTTCATCCTCTTTGGTGGCATTTTGCTTCACTTGATTTTCCACCCTTTATCAGAAATTCTCCAAAGCTGTAAACCCTAGCTTCTTCAATCGCAGCTCTGTATCTGAATCTTCCCTTCAATGTCAACTCAAAATCTTCACTCAGATAATCTGAAAGTAAAAGGCTGGAAGAAGATGTGGAATGGTGAAGGTTTCAGGGTTGTGGGCACCAGGGCTCGTATTCGAATAGAACAGGACCTTAAATGGGGCCACTTACGGGTATATACAGGATTTAAAACTGACATCATATTCGAATATCCAGACCCATATTCGAATACGGGTTATCAGCACTTTGCAATTCCAGTGTCCAGAAAACCAGAAATTCTTCTCCATTTCTTAAGAATACTCAAATTAAGTTTTGCCAACAGCTAAGATTCGAAAATTATTTCAAAAGAACAACTAATTCAAGAAGAAGTTTTGCAATTTTTCCAAAGTTTCAAAAAATTTTTTTTTTTTCAAATTTTCAACATATGCAAACTTAAACTGACATAAGCATGATCTTAATTCAATTCAAGCAATTCCAAATCATATTCAAAACATTCTGATCATATCCAATCACCCAATTCAGCAAATTTCAGCAAAACTATTCACATTCACAAACTCAGATTGTGTCCCCCCCCAACTAAAACAAGCATTGTCCTCAATGCACAAACAAGTCAATCAATTTGGAATAAAGTGCAAAGGGAAAAAAGGGTACCTGCTGAGTTTAAGGTTAACATGTTTGAGTGATGTAGACCAGCTGAAACTCCAAGGTATTACCAAAACAATTGCTCCCCCCAACTTGTTCAATGCAATATTCTCAAAGAAAATGCAAATTCAGTAGAACCAAAACAACACAAAATGGGTTGAGTGTAATTAAAGATCAATGAGGTTTTGCCAAGCATCACAAACAACCAAGATGCAGGAAATCAGTAAGTATGCAAGATGGGTTGCTGTTCACAGATTGAGATTTTGTGCTCAGATGGCCTATTCAAATGACTATTCAGCTATTCAAATGAGATGATTTGGACTTAATAGCAGTACCAGATTTGATCAGTTTTTGTTGCACCTGCTGATGTGACTTGATCCTTAATGAAGCTTGCTCAATTGAAATTCTTTGGCTGCATTCTGAAACAATTTGAAAGCATGTGCTACCCACTTTGGTTAATGCATTATACTCCCAAAACAAATCAAGCCAATGCATTTATTCCACTTGACTCTCAAGTAGGTCCACCACAAGTGATGTTGCTACCTCAAATAGCACATATCAGTTTCAACCTTTGAAAATTCAAATATCAGTAAAACATAAAGCAGAAATTCTCAATTCTTCATGAACTTGCTGAAACCAATGTGTTAAAACTTGCAAACTGAAAAATTTTTTTTTTTTTTTTTAGATGAAGAAAGAAAATTACAAAAACCAAAGAAAACAGAAAATCAAAAACATAACAGAACCTACACTACTATGATACAAAATCAGAATTCTTCCTCCATTCAAACAGAATTTGGGGGATCTTCAAGATCCCAACTCTCCACTTCAGCAACAAAATTCTCATGATACTCTTTCAATCTCTGTCCATTCACTCTAAAAACATTTTTGGAGGTTGGATTTTGAATGTCAACAGCCCCAAACTCAGTGATATTCTGAATCACATATGGACCACTCCATCTGGACTTCAATTTCCCGGGAAACAAGTGTAACCTTGAGTCATACAACAAGACCTTTTGACCCACAAACAACTCTCTTTTGAGGATATGTGTATCATGCCATTTCTTCACTCTATCCTTGGTGATCTTAGCATTCTCATATGCATCATTTCTAATCTCCTCAAGCTCATTTAGTTGCAATTTTCTTTGAAAACCAGATTCAGTGATGCTCTCATTAAAATGTCTCACTGCCCAAAAAGCCTTGTGTTCAAGTTCCACAGGAAGATGACAAGCTTTTCCATACACTAACCTATAAGGAGACATGCCTAGGATAGTCTTGTAGGCAGTCCTATAAGCCCAAAGTGCATCAACCAATTTCAAAGACCAATCTTTCCTTGTGGGATTCACTGTTTTTTCAATGATTCTCTTGATCTCTCTATTGGCCAACTCGGCTTGTCCACTTGTTTGGGGATGGTAAGATGTTCCAACCTTATGTAACACCCCATACTTCTTCATCAAAAGACCAACATGTCTATTGCAAAAATGTGTTCCCCTATCACTTATCATGGCCTTTGGCATTCCAAATCTTGAAAACACATTTTCCTTCAAAAATTTTATCACTACCTTATGGTCATTGGTCTTAGTTGGTATAGCTTCTATCCACTTTGAAACATAATCCACTGCCACTAAGATATACTCATTGCCAAATGAATTCACAAATGGTCCCATAAAATCCATACCCCAACAATCAAAGATATCAAGCACATAAATGGGGTGAAGTGGCATCATGTTTCTCCTAGTGATCTTACCAAGCCTTTGACACCTATCACAAGCAACACAAAAGGCATGCACATCCCTAAACATGGTAGGCCAAAACAATCCACTCTGTAAAATCTTTGCCACTGTCTTCCTAGCTGAAAAATGACCTCCACATGCAAGAGTATGACAAAAACTAATGACACTCTGTACTTCACTCTCGGGTATGCATCTCCTTATGACTTGATCTGAGCAATACTTAAACAAATAAGGGTCATCCCAGAAAAAGTGTCTCACATTCCTAAAGAACTTTCTTCTATCCAACATGGTCCAGTGAGAAGGCACAATACCTGAAGCTAGGTAGTTGGCTATATCTGCAAACCAAGGTACCTCAGAAGAGTCTATGTGGAACAACTGCTCATCAGGGAATGTCTCATTGATGGGAGAATCAAAGGATGCTAAATCTTGATGTGGGAGTCTAGAAAGGTGATCAGCAACTACATTTTCAACTCCCTTTTTGTCCTTGATTTCTAAATCAAATTCTTGAAGCAGAAGAATCCATCTAATAAGTCTAGGCTTAGCATCAGGTTTGGTCAAGAGATACTTCAAAGCAGCATGGTCAGTGTATACTATGACATGAGAACCTACCAGGTATGATCTGAACTTGTCCAAGGCATATACTACTGCTAGCAACTCCTTCTCAGTAGTAGTGTAATTCCTTTGTGCTTCACTAAGGGTTTTGCTAGCATAGTACAACACATGTGGTCTCCTATCCCTCCTCTGTCCTAGCACTGCACCAATGGCACAATCACTAGCATCACACATGATCTCAAATGGTAAAGTCCAGTCTGGTGGCTGCATAATGGGAGCTGAGGTGAGCAAACTCTTAAGTCTATCAAATGAGGCCTGACACTCTGGTGTCCAATCAAAGGGAACATCCTGGGATAGAAGGTTGCACAAAGGTCTAGCAATGGCACTGAATGATGCAATAAACCTTCTATAAAACCCAGCATGGCCAAGAAATGATCTGATATCCTTAACACATCTAGGGGTAGGAAGTTTTTGAATAATTTCCACTTTAGCTTTGTCTACTTCTATCCCCCTAGAAGACACTATGTGGCCAAGGACAATTCCATGAGTTACCATAAAGTGGCATTTTTCCCAATTCAAAACCAAGTTTTTCTCCTCACATCTAATCAAAACCTTCTCTAAGTTTCCCAAACATGTATCAAAGTCACTGCCATATACTGAAAAGTCATCCATAAAAACTTCAAGGAATCTCTCTACAAAATCACTAAACAGACTCATCATACATCTCTGAAATGTTGCAGGAGCATTGCAAAGACCAAAAGGCATACGCCTATATGCAAATGTGCCAAATGGGCAAGTGAATGTGGTCTTTTCCTGATCCTCCAATGCAATCTCAATCTGATTATACCCAGAGTAACCATCCAAGAAACAGTAAAATGCATGCCCTGCCACTCTTTCCAATACCTGATCTAGGAATGGAAGAGGGAAATGATCTTTCCTTGTGACTGCATTCAACTTTCTATAATCTATGCACATGCGCCATCCTGTTTGGATGCGCATTGGAACTAATTCCTCTTTTTCATTCTTAATCACAGTCACTCCAGATTTCTTAGGCACTACCTGAGTTGGACTCACCCACTTAGAATCTGAGATGGGGTAGATAATTCCAGCATCCAAAAGCTTGATTACCTCCCCTCTAACAACCTCTTTCATGTTGGGATTGAGTCTCCTTTGCATTTGCCTAATAGGCTTGGCCTCCTCCTCCAAAAATATCCTATGGGTGCAAATCAATGGACTGATTCCTTGCAGGTCTGCTATGGTCCAGCCCAAAGCTCCTCTATGCTTCCTCAAGACTTCCACAAGTCTATTTTCTTGGTCCAAACTCAGCTGAGATGAAATGACAGCTGGATAGGACTCTCCCTCACCTAAAAATACATATTTCAAGTCACTTGGCAAAGGTTTTCTCTCAGGTTTTGGTGGCTGGTCCAAAAATGACAAAGGCTTGGCTATGGGCAGCTCTAAAGACTCAACAGTTGGTCTCCACTGATTCATCATCAGCACTGAATTTTTCATTTCCTCAAATTCTCCTCCCTCACAATTCTCCAAGTCAAAATCAGCTAGGAAATCTACTTGCTCATTATTCACTAAAGCTTTCTCCAAAGGGTCATCAAAATACTCTCTATCAAAGTGATCTTGAGTGGTTGTTTGAATCCAATCAACTTCCTCTACCTCCTCATAATCACTCGGCTGCTTGGTCACCTTAAAGATGTTTTTCTCAATTGTCATGTTTCCAAAGGAGAGCTTGATAACTCCAGTTCTACAATTGATCAAGGCATTTGAGGTGGCCAAAAATGGTCTTCCTAGGATAACAGGTACAGCTGGTTGGTTTCCCTTGAATGGGCTGAGTATCTAGCACTATGAAGTCCACTGGAAAGTAAAAATGATCCACTTGAATCAAGACATCCTCAACCACACCCCTAGGGACTTTAACTGACCTATCAGCAAGTTGTAATGTCACCCTTGTAGGTCTAAGTTCTCCCAACCCCAGCTGTTTGTAAACAGTGAATGGTAAGAGGTTGACACTTGCACCTAAATCTAGCAAAGCTTGATCTACCCTTTGATTCCCAATTAAGCAGGCTATGGTGGGGCAACCTGGATCTTTATATTTGGGAGGAGTTTTAAATTGCAAAATGGAGCTCACTTGTTCAGTCAAAAATGCTCTTTCTTTCACATTCATTTTCCTCTTGACAGTGCACAAATCTTTCAAAAATTTTCCATATGATGGATTTTGTTTAATTGCATCAAGTAAGGGAATATTGATTCTGACTTGTTTGAACAATTCATAGATGTCAGAATTCAAATTCTCTTTCTTGGCTTTGTTCAATCTTTGTGGAAATGGAAGTTTTGGAAAAAATTCAGATTTGTCCAAATTGGTTTTATTCAAAATTTCTTTATTTTCAAAATCTTTCTCACTCTTTTCAAACTGATTTTCTCAGAAATTTTTTTCTTATTGTCAGAAATTTCCTCTTTATTTTCAGAATTTACCTGCTCTGTTCTCTGGATTCTGATTTGCTGCTTACTGCTATTCGAATGTTGCTTGCTGGTATTCGAATATCCCTCTGGCTGCATCAGAATTTCCTGATTTTCTTGATTCAGATTCTGCTTTTCCTCAAATTGTCTGTCCAACTTGTTGTCCCCAATTAGTCTTTCATTTTGCTTCAATTCTTGCTCTTCATTCTGAAACATGACTTCTTTCTCAGAAGTGCTAAATTTCTGTTTCTGTTCACTTTCTGTTTTGCTGTCCAATTTCTGTTTCAGCTGCACCTCTTCTTCATTTTTCATGATTTCTTGCTCATTTTCTTCCTCAATTTCTTCAGCAGGTGGTTTGTAATCTGGCTTGACAATTTGCTTACCACTTCTCAATGTTGAAACAGCTTGTACATGCTCCAGATTTTCATTTGCAGCAGATGAAGATGATTCACTGAAATGAACTTGGCTTGTAGGATTTGGTCTTGGCTGAGATGGAAGCTTTCCTGATTCTCTGATGGTTAAAGCTTGAGTTAGCTTTGACAATTGACTTCGGATGTCTTCCATGGCCCTGTTTGTCTGCTCTTGAAACTTGGAATTCTGATTGTTGGTTCCAATCTGCCCTTGCATAAATTGTTGCAAGGTGTCTTCCAAAGATCTTTTGTGAGGTGGCTGATAAAAATTTGAATTCTGCTGAGGTTGAAAAGGCTGAGGATGGAAATGGTTGGGGTTGCACATTTTGTTGAGGTTGGTATTGTTGGTTCTGTGCTTCTGCTTTCCAAGAAAGGTTTGGATGATTTCTGTAGCCAGGGTTGTAGCTATTCGAATATGGACTATGGCCTTGCGAATATGTGTTCATCCCCTGATTTTGATTGAAGGGTCTTGCAGCTTGTGTGGGATTTGCTTGACCATAGAGAACTTCCTTAAAGGCTGGAAGTGTTGGGCAATCATCAGTCCTGTGGTCTGCGGTTTCACACATCACACACTTAACTTCACTCTCCTTCAATGTTTGCTTCTTTTGCTCCATCAATTCAATCTTTCTTGACAATGCAGCCAGCCTAGCTCCAACATCATCTGCCTCATTGAGATGGAGCTTTCCTCTATCATTTGATCTAGTCAGAAAATTCAGAACAAAATGGGGAGACTACCTCCCACTGTTTAGTGTTTTCAGCTAAAGCATCAAAGAAATGTAAAGCCTCTTCAGCAGTTTTGTCATAGAATTCACCATTACACATGGTGGCAACCAACATTTTCAGATTTGGAGTTAATGCATTATGGAAAAAATTAACAATTCTCCAAGATTCAAAACCATGATGTGGACATGCTTGCAATAATTCCTTGAATCTTTCCCATGCTTGAGCAAATGTTTCATTGGATTTACACACAAAATTCATTATTTGCTGTTGAAGAATCACAGTTCTATTTGCAGGAAAATACTTCTTCAAAAATTTTGTTTGCATGTCTCTCCAAGTACCTATTGATCTAGGCTCAAGTGAATTCAACCACATTTTTGCCTTGTCTTTCAATGAAAATGGAAATAATTTAAGCCTAACCATGTCCTCATTAACATTCCTATCCATGCAAGTTCCACAAACATCTTCAAATTCTTTCATATGCATATAAGGATTTTCTGAGTCCATGCCATGAAAAGTTGGTAACAGCTGAATTGTTCCAGGTTTAAGATAAAAATTCTGATGTCCATTTGGAAGAACAATGCAAGATGGAGTGGTTTGTCTAGCTGGATAAAGATATTCTCGGAGAGGTCTAAGGATGTTTTGATCCATTTGATCATTCTCTCCTTGAACACTTCCTTCCGGCAGAACAGGTGGTGGTGGATCCATATGTGCAACAGAAAATTCAGATTGGGAATGTAGTGCAGAAAATTCAATCAATTCAGCAAGAGAAGATGGAGAATGCAATTCAAATCTGTTTCCAACAAGTTTACCAGACCTTAAAAGCATAAACAGAAATTCAGACTGAAACAAAACTCCAATCTAAACTCCTAACTTCACAATTTCATCTACTGATTCACAGAGAAATTGCAACTACAGCTCTCAGCAGAGAAATGCAGCCGTATTCGAATATCAGATGAAATAGATTCGAATCAGAATTTCAGGATTCAGATGCAAGCAGTTCTAAAACTAAACTAACAACTAAAACTATAAAAGAAATAGAAATAGAGATGAAACAAAGTTACTCAACAAGTTAAGCAGCTCTGTTGTTGAAGATGATGGTGAGATGTACTGCCAGTCAATGCTCCAAAGGCTCAAAACACCATTGCTTCTCAAAGATCCCTGGCAACGGCGCCATAAAATTGTGCTTGTTCTTGTTTAATTACCTCACTTCAAGATAAAAGCTCAAATGAAAATTCAGATTATAAATTCAAAGTTAAAGAAAATGTTAAGTGAGGTACGTCAAGACAAGTTTTCCCCCAAGTGCAAGGTGTGGTTGAAGCACAAAATAACTGGTAAGTCCCAGGTCATTTCCACAGGGATCTAGGGAGTAATGAAGTGAATGACTCTAATGGAGATTAATTTGGCAAAACACAACTCACAGAAAAATGTAAAATAGAAAATTAAAATCTGATTTGGTTGGTTGATGATTTTGAACTAACTTACCAAAAGCAAAGTGAATTTAAACTAAAGATTAAATGATAAAAAGGTTGAGCAAGGCAAGTTTAATACCAATCCAAATGAATTTCAAGTGCCAAGAGCTTATAAATTTACCAAATCAATTTGTACTGATTTTTGAGAAAACTAATTTCAATTGAAACAAACCATGGATTAAACACTCAATGTGCATAACCTATTTTAAGGACAATAGGAGTTCTAATTCTAGCAACCCACATACAACAATGTCATGAGAGTTCTAAGTTAAGCAACACCTATGAACTCATCAATAGGATATACAAAGTTGGATTAATCGGGTCTTGAATCAATGAGTTCTAAGACACCCAGCTGCAAATTGATTTGATAACCATAAAAACTCAAGGTAAATTCATGAAGTTCGGCCACTTGAGATTCATTGGAAGGGCATTACCCTTGCCTTGGCTCAAGAAAACTTAGCCGAGCATGTTGAAAAGAAGAAAAACAGAAATGGAAATCTGATTGGAAGACATTGCAATCTGAAATTGAAAGTTAAATGGATTTAGACTTCAAAATCTGATTACAGAAATTGGAATTAATTCAATGTGTAAATCTCCAAAACTCCAATGCTGAATTAAAAATTCCAATATAAAACTCTGAACTCTCAATAAAAAACTCTCTAAAACTCTCTCTACGAAATCTGAAAAATCTCAGCCGAATGCCTCTGTTTTCTGTCGTGTGGGTCTCCTCCCACTTCTTTCTTCCTTTCTCTCTCCTATATCTTTTCTCTCTCCTCTAACCGAATGTTCCCTTCATGATGGCTTCTTCTCTCTCCTATATCTTTTCCTGATTTGCCCTCCCTGGATTGCAGATTACATCACGTGGGGAAGTTGGGGTCACATGGAATTCGTTGCTGTGAAGAAGCTCATATTCGAATACAGTAAACCCATATTCGAATACGATCCCCTGCTGCAGAAATTTCCAGAATAGTGATTCTGATTTCTTTGCACTGATTTCAACTGAATTTTCTTCTTCTTCTGAAATAGCTTCAATCCTTTGATGTGTTGTGCAGCATGCTTTCTTCTCAACATCCTCAATGTAGCTTAATTTCTTGTTCTTGTGATGGAAATCAACACACAATCCACTTTGGAGATATGAAGATGAAATCTGCACAAAACATAGATTTTATGTCTTTTTATGATGTGTGCAAGTGTAATTTGAATGTATAAATATGTATCAATTGATGTCCAATCAGTAAGAATTCAACTTGGCACCTTTGTTTGCTTTGATATCATGTTAAAGTGTTAACTACCATCTCACCTAAAAGCTTAATATGTTAGAGAGGGGATAACTTTATTATTTATATTCATTTATTTTCTTTTAACATGTCTCCTTGGTAGAATGTAATAAGATAACCTGGCAACATATTATGTTTTCACATACACAATCTTGCAATTTGAAACTATATTCCATGTCAAAATCTTTATAAATGAATTTTATAGTAAATAATGGGTCTAATTACTAGATTTGAGGACAAATGTTTCGTACTAAAATTGGTAATATGTATGTCGCACAAAAACCATTTACTTGTAAATATTTGTGCTTTAATGAATACACTCAAATATATACATATTTTAATTAATTTATTTATTTATTAGTTGCACTGATGAATCCAAAAGGGCATGCTGGAATAGGCAGGTACTGGTATGTATGGTTCCACAAAGACAAAAAAGCCCCCGGTTAATTTATCAAAAAAAAGAAAAAAAACCACCCACTTGTACTAGATTCATAACTACGCACTTGATGATGTACAAAATATCATAGTTTCTACAACTAAACAATACAATATATATTCTTATAAATCATTTTTTTATTGACTTGTAGGATCTGATGTGTACAAGTTATTTACTAATCATATTATCTATATGTGGCAATAATCATAATTCCAGGTTTGAAAAATATTGCCAGAGAAATACTGATCACTAAACACTAGGGTCTTTATGTCTTTTTTTTTTTTGGCTTGACTTTGTAGTAAAGCTGATGGGCTCTCTCCCATCAAAAGCTGTCAAAGTGTTACAAAAAATGACTAGTGGCTATGTCTTCAAGCCCTCTTTCCTAGCATTTCTAGTTTTTTCTGATCATTTCTGCAGCTCCAATTTCACCAGCAACAGCACTTCTGTTTCTGTTCCTCTCTTAATGCTGAAGATAGGTTGTACACGATCTAACAACTAACATAATTTTTTATATGTCTGAAATATCATGTCTATAGAATCTGTTGTTGATAATGTGATAAATAAATCAGAATTAGTGATAAGTAATGAAGATAATTTCCCAAACTTTGAGTTAAAATACGTTCCATTCTGGTACTCAATGGGTTAAGCCAAACACCTCTTCCTAGGGCATTCCTCCTTTTGGAACCAAATCATTAATGGAATACTAGTCATCTTGCATGTTTGGCTTATTTTGCCTAGCCATTGCGTTAGCTTTTGTTGAGGAATGAATCAAATTACAACCGTGCTCATTTTTCCACTCATTTACTAAATGTTGGGTTGTGCATGTTGCTATGCCATTGTTTGGATGAGTTTTGATTTGGTCTGCTCTTTGGTTTCCTTGCTGTTTCTAAATATTAGTTTCAAGGTGAAATTGTATGGTGTTTTCCTTTTCCTTTCACTGTGTTATTGCTTGCTTTTGGTTGCTATGTTGGGTTATTATTAGCCATCATTTTGCTGGGCACTTATTGTCACTGGAATGCTGCTGTTTGTTGAGTTTCTGCTACATACTGCATGTTGGATTGTTGCTCTTTTGGTGTCTGCTGCAATTTTAAACTGTTGAAGCATTTGCTGCTCTTTGGAAATGTGTTTGCTGCACATAGTATATTGTCTCTTCTGCTCCAGTCTTTTCTTGGCTGCATCTTGGATACATTCTAGTTTGGTGCTGTGTGGTTTGAGGATGTAATAGGTTGCTGATTTGTTATTGAGATGGTCCTTCTATTGCTTGCTGTGAAGACTGGTGTCATATGTAGCGCTTGTGGTGTGTTGCTGTTTGTTACTGTATGGGTATTTTACTCGTGTATGATGTGCATATGGGCTATTGCTAGTTCTTTTGTCTTCGGCATGCACGCTGGTGCATGATGTTGTTTATCAACATCGTTTGAATTGTTTGATCATATTTGATCTTGATTCTTGTCTTTTCTAGTGTTATGTATTTGAACCTTTTGGTTTCATGTTTAGCTTGTGGGGTCTTCTCTCTAAGCTAGTTGATTTGGGCTTCAGTGTAACTACAGGGGTATGCCCTGAAGTTTTGCATTTTATATTATTAATTTATTCTTTCTTACCTTTCAAAAAAATATATATATATAAAATGAAAAATAATGGTGTAGCTATTTAGTTATTAACACACTTCGGAATTAGATAATTGAGAATTTGAGATTTAATTTTTAGGGGAATACTGCACCCCCAAATTATCTTAGTGAGAGCGATCTCACCTATCTGATGGAGAAGAATGGAATAGGGATGGATGCATCCATTCTTGTTCATATCAACAATATATGTGAAAGGAATTATGTTCAGGTTTGTACGAACAACTTATTGCATTTTGGTTTTGTGCCATTTGGTTTGTCTGTGTTCTTTCCTATTTCTAGTGGTGACTGTGATTTTAGTATCCACTTTGCCTTCAAACTATAGGTAAGGGATGGAAGGAGGCTGGTTCCAACTGCTTTAGGTATCAGCCTGATAAGGGGCTATCAATGTATTGATCCAGATCTCTGTTTACCTGACATTTTGAGTTTCATTGAACAATAGATCACAGTTGTTGCCAAGGGTCAAGCAGATCATTCTCTTGTCATGCAGCATGTACTAAAACAATTTATGAGGAAGTTCAGTTACTTTGTTCAGCAGGTGATAATATCTAATCTCTTGGTTCTTGCACTAAGTCAACTTCTACGCTTTTCATTTTCTTTTGCCTTTCAGCCTTTCAAAAGTATGGATTGGAAGAGTTGTACAATTCACATGTTGTGTTAGCATACTATGCATTTATCAGTTTGAGGAATCCAAAGTTACATGGTTTAGTATGCTACATATAGCTAGTCAATGGATAACCTTCGAACAGCCTGGTTTTTAGACAATAATTTTTTATTTCTTTTTTTACAATTAGTTGTGATATGTTGCAATTTCCTGGTACACCTGTTATATTTCATCACTTCATGAGTTTTTTTTTTTTTTATATTCTTGCAACATGTTTGACTGTCGTACAGATGTCTGAGACTTTGAAATGTTTTTTGCGTTGCAGAGACTTGTGTAAGTTACATATCCTATGGATAAGGAAAAATCCGATTCAGATAATATTGTGTTACTATGGGCTTTTTGGAAAGAAAGGAACTCGAAGATTATTCGAGGACCAAAGTGAAGATATCAATGGAATATGGGAAAGGATGTGGTCCTATATCTCTTTTTGGTTATATATTATTCCATAATTTGAGTTTATTTATTTGGCAGTATCTTATTGGAATTGGTTTGCATTAGTGCATAGTCCCATTTGCAGCTTATTGTTTTGGGGGATATCTTATCCTTCTTTTCCTATGTTCTTCAGTTTATTTTCATTAATAAATTTTTATTATGTTGCTGATCGAAAAATTAAATAAAATGGTTGAATGTTTTGTCTAGCATTTGATTTGATTTAATAGTGAGGTTAACATGATGTCTTCTATGCGACATTAGCAAAAGCCCAACAAATATTGCTTAATCCACAAGAACGAGAATATATTCTTAACCAAGTCAATGCTGCAAAAGGTTTGTGCTAATCACTGATATGTTTGTTTCACAATTGAATCTTATTTAATAAAATTTTAATTAAATTGTTCTTTACTATCTGTATGCACATGCATCTTTAGACGAATTAGAAAGTTTGTGTCACATCTAAATCTTATTTAATAAATTTTTAATTAAATTGTTCTTTACTATCTATATGCACATGCACCTTTAGACGAATTAGAAATGGTTGGTAACTTCTGCACTCTTATTTTCATGTTGTTCTAGTTGTTTTTTAGTGTTGATTTAGTTTTCCTTATTTGTTTGATAGATTTTGCAACCTTTACAATTTTGATGTGTGTATATTTCATGTTTGTTGCTAGAGTAATTTCTGCACTAATTTGATAATCTTTCTTCTCAATATAGAACTAAAAGCTATGGCTGATTACACTTGAAAAAATGGCAAAACGAGAAGGTTTTGTATATAATTTGTTGTTCCACCATTATTTTTCATGTTTCTTGCATCTCGGCCTATAGGATCTCATTTGATTTTATTTTTTTTGGTTATATATGAATTGCAGAAGAACTTAGAGCAAAGAGGAAGAAACAAATTAAGAAAGATACTGCTTCTAAGATAAAATTATTAGTTGATGAGGTAAAGTTAGGTTGCACTAGCATCTACATACTTTTTTCCTCTCTTCTTTGGCATGTTTGTTCTTTACTAAGACAACTTTGATGTATGCTTTCCGTGCTTTTGTTTTTATATACTCAATGTGTAATTGGATTTCTAGATTTATGCTTTTTAGGAGGAATCTTGTTGCATGCTCGCAATACTTCATTTATGTGTCCTCAATGGTAAACTGGATTTCTAGGTTGCAATCTCTTTTTTTTTTTTTTTTTGATAGGTAAGTATACTTTGATTTAATGGGAGAAATTACAATATCTTGGGGGCATTTCCCTATATTACAAAAATTTTAAGTATCTAGATGATCTATGCAAGGAGTAGGGGGATACCCCAGTTTGCACAAAAATTTACATTAAAACTAGTAAATTTGATATTCTTGAGTTGGGAGGTTGGTTTCAATCTTATCATCAATTAGCATGTTGATATTGGTTTTCTTTGAGGGCGAGGCAATAATTTATTGCAAATCAAGGACAGTGTTTTTTGGTAAGTGTTGTATTTTGGATTAAAGGGAGAAAAATTTATATGATTTAGTGGGCATACCTTCGATTTACAAACGAATTAACTATTATGATTTATACAAAACTTTGGGATTCCTCAATTGTTACATATTTCTACACTAGCTTCAGTGGGCTTAATCTTAGTAGTTTGCGAGGCTTCTCTTCATGCTTTATCTTTCCCACCATGCTCTAGACTGGTGATGATATTCCTTTGAGTACTTTTGCATTTCTTTCTATCCATATATTATAAATCATAGCATACCATGCTAGTTTGTTGATGGTATTTTCAAAAGACTTTTTGCTGAATTTCCCAGCTGCCAAATTTACTTCATTCATCCATCTTTGGCTGGGTCTTGTAAGCTTACATATTCTGTTAATGGCCCTCCATACTTCATGTGAAAATTGGCATTCAAAATATAAGTGCTCAGTTGTCTCTTCTTCTTACTTACATAGATCATAGGTAGCATTTGCAATTGTTCCCCATTGTAGCAGCTTTTCTTTAATGCTGAGCTTCCCTTTATTTGCTATCCAGAGTATAAAACTATGCCTTGGTATATTTTTGGGGAACCAAACAAGTTTGTGCCAAATTACTGGTGGATGCTGCTGTCTTATGGCATTCCATGTTGACTTCGAGGTGTATTCTTTTGTGCTTGAGATTGACCATATAAATTTGTCGGGCTTTGTACAATCAAGAGGTGAATTGAGCATATTTATTATTGAGCATGTTATGTTTTAAAAGTTGGTTTATATTCTTCAACTTTTTTCGTTTATGAAAAATCTTAATTTTTTATTGTGCATACATATATGATGTTCATATTAATGTTATATTTTAAATATTGTTTATGTATTTTGTTATCGTGTATGAAAAATCTTATTTCATGTTTGTGATATTATTTAAAAGTTATTATTATTTTAGTTTGTCTATGTGTTTATTTAGTGAAATGTGTTATTCAATGAAATGTTGGTGTTTTGAGCAACTTTTGTAGGTTAATGGGGAATAGAGGAGAAACAAGTAGTGCGGGGGGAGTGTCAGGAAGAAAACTCTATATGAAATAGAGTTCATAGTGCAAAATTCAATTTGAAGGAAAACGCCATATCAAATAGCGTTTTCATGGCCAAATATATGATGTTCATATTAATGTTATATTTTAAATATTGTTTATGTATTTTGTTATTGTGTATGAAAAATCTTATTTCATGTTTGTGATATTATTTAAAAGTTGTTATTATTTTAGTTTGTCTATGTGTTTATTTAGTGAAATGTGTTATTCAATGAAATGTTGGTGTTTTGAGCAACTTTTGTAGGTTAATGGGGAATAGAGGAGAAACAAGTAGTGCGGGGGGAGTGTCAGGAAGAAAACTCTATATGAAATAGAGTTCATAGTGCAAAATTCAATTTGAAGGAAAACGCCATATCAAATAGCGTTTTCATGGCCAAAAAACTCTATATGAAATGGAGTTTTCAGTGCAAAATTGAATTTGAACGAAAACGCCAAATCAAATAACATTTTCATGTAGGGTTAAGTGGTAAGAAAAAAAATGCTGTTTCAAATAGCATTTTTCATAATTTAAAAAACTCAATTTCAAAAAGTGTTTCCATTAATGGCATTTTGATAATTATTTTTAACAGGACAACAGATGTCATATAATTTAATTAAATACCAGCCAAAAAAAAAAAAAACCATTGTTTGGATGAGTTTTGATTTGGTCTGCTCTTTGGTTTCCTTGCTGTTTCTGAATATTTGTTTTTTAGGTTACTGGTGGCCATCATTTTGCTGGGCACTTATTGTTGCTGGAATGCTGCTGTTTCTTGAGTTTCTGCTACCTACTGCATGTTGGATTGTTGCTGTTCTGGTGTCCGCAGCTATTTTAAACTGTTGAAGCATTTGCTGCTCTTTGGAAATTTGTTTGCTGCACATACTATATCGTCTCTTCTGCTCCAGTCTCTTCTCGGCTGCATCTTGTATACATTCTAGTTTGGTGCTGTGTTGTTTGAGGGTGTAATAGGTTGATAATTTGTTATTGAGATGGTCCTTCTATTGCTTGCTGTGAAGAATAGTGTCATATGTAGAACCTGTGGTGTGTTGCTACTTGTTACTGTATGGGCATTTTACTCATGTACGATTTGCATATGGGCTGTTGCTAGTTCTTATGTCTTCGGCATGCATGCTGCTGCATGATGTTGATTTGCCATCTGATGCAAACTCATTTTGACGGTTTATCAACATCGTTTGAATTGCTTGATCATATTTGATCTTGATTCTAGTCTTTTCTTGAGTTACATATTTAAACATTTTGGTTTCATGTTTAGCTTGTGGGGTCTTCTCTCGTTCAAGCAATGAAAGTTTGGAATTTTGTTTAGCACTTAGCTTGTATTCACATTCTAGTTTATTATGGAATATTAATATTTGAAGGTGTAATGTCTATGTTCGGACATGTGTAGACAGTCAATTTAATTGCAAGAGAATTGCTTTTCAAGAATGATACATAGCGTATATTATATAGAAAGGTGCATCTTTATTTTATGCTTGTTCCTTGTTTACCGCTGAAATTATTTTCACTTTTTGTTTTTATCATGGAATATTAATATTTGTAAGGTGTAATGCTTGTGTTCGAACATGTTCACTTTAATATTGCTTTTATTTACTCATTGAAGACAATATATTCAATTGGGAGCGGTTATCATATAATAGGTTATGTGTTTTACCTTTTTTAGTTATGATTTAAATTGGGCATTGCTTTATTGTTTATTATAAATTAACGTAAATTAATAGTGTTGCATGCTTGAATCACTCGTTCTTCCCCTTTAACTACTGGAAGCATTTTTTTTTTTTTTTTTTGGTTTTTTGTTGCTTTTCCTTCTCAGTTTTTATGTTCTTCCTTTAGGTCATGAATATTGGACAAAAAATCATTAATATTTTGTTGAATTAAAGTGTTTGACTTCCCCAGTATTGTCAAGTGGAGTTAAAAGTTAAAATTTGTTTAATTTCTGAAATTATTTTTGAAATGATTCAACTAGAAATTTAAGTTTAATAAGCTTTAGTGGCGCATGCCAATATACAAGTCTATCTCAATCTCATTGTTAAGGAAAAGCTAAAGCAAATCTGGAGAAATAATGTATCCTAATGATGGGTTTGTTTTTTTCTGTAGCAGTGAGTTAATATCATTTGCTGGTTTAACAATGTATCTTGTAATGATTGTTGTAGTAGTGAGTTAGTTTTGGACAGTTCCATAAAATTAATTTTAATATTTAGGAGTTTCATGCACATGCCATGATCTATTCCTTTTATTGTGGTGTTCTGCATGTGCAAAGAAATATTATAAACAATTGAAAATCCCAATTTCTCATAATTCGCTTGTAGTGGTATTCTGTTAAAATTTCTGATACTTTCAAGTTTCTTGGTGACATTCGCAATCTCTTATTATTTTCAAAATTTATTGAGCATGAATTTCTTCTGAAAAATATATCTGTTGAAGCTCTAATATATATCATTACGGAAGGGAGTGAACCACCTTCTTTCACAAGTTTCTTCACATGGGACTTTGCAATATCTGTTGTAAGTAATATCTCTGCGATGTAACTCTCAGATAGTATAATTAGGAATTCATGACTTTCTAAAGAAACACTTATATTTTTTTCGTATGGTACCATTTCGAGTTGTGACGAAAAAGTTATGGCTGGAAAACTGAGAGGGTGTTGAGCTGGAACTTCAACCGCACACCACTTCAACTATTTTGAACTTCAAACCACTTCCTTCTCCTTGGCACCCATGGTAGTTGATCTTATGCCTTGGGATGGCTCCTCCTCACATGCAACCTTGGTGTTGTTTGGGCAAAAAGCACCATATTATATCACCTGAAATATACACACACCAAGAATGCATGGAAATGAGATAATCAAGCTAACACATCGCCAATAATAACTGTAAATTCATAATTAGCATGCTCAATATATATATAATTGTACAATAATACATGCTAATCACACCCCCCAACCTAGACATTGCTAGTCCCTAGCAATGAGTGCAATCAAACCATGAGGTATAAGAACAAATGCAAGGGCACCCACAACATGTAAGCTCTTATTCAAATCAAAATAGGACAAAATGAAAACTAACTAAGGTGATGTCCGTTTTCGTGGGAGACACACGACCACACTTAGCGCGTGAGGCAAGCCCTTTAAACCCCTAGGTTCCCCCTAATGGACGAGTAAGGTCTCGTGAGGGTTTACAGTGATGCTACCCACAAACATCTATGGTATGGTCTCAAGGTGTCAAAGGGTGATTAAGGTCAATAACGAATCAAGTTCAAGCTCAACAAGTCACAAAACTTAAATATCATGTGTAATTCCCAAGTGCTAAGCATGAATACATGCACTATCAAAGTTGGAAAAGCATGTGTGCAAAACAGTGTCATTTATTCAACAAGGTCTCGAGAGCATAATCAGAACTAGGCTTTGACTTCAAAAACTCACAAGGTAGATCACTCATAGAAAGAAACTCACTCATTAAGGGTTCACTCATGCCTATGAGCATAAAATGCTCTCCTAGTTGCACACAACCACACGAATAAGTGAGTGAATTGAATTGAAGTTCCGTATGGATAGCTCATACCAAAAATAAGTTCCAATGCCATGCAATAGATTACACCACACAACCTACACAAGTCTACTACATGCACACATAAGTATTGTTCACTTAGAATCCGCTAGGTCTTTGATCTGGTTGTAACTTGGCCATAGGTAGAGGCTAACAATGAAAGATATGGAAATCAAAGCACATGTCTTGGGATAAAGATGTTCAAGTACGTACAAGTCCCAAACTACCCATTTCCTTTCTATACCCTAACCAACAACATGAAGCTTATTCACAAACTTACAAACTACTTTTGGGACACTCTTAGCAACTACATTACAAAACATAAATCCCACAATTGAATAAACAAAAGGAATGAGAAAATATTTTTTTTCTTTTTTTTTTCTTCTTTTTCTTCTTCTTTTTTTCTTTTTTTTTGCATCCCTTTGTTTGTTTTTTTTTTTTTTTTTTTTTGAAATGATGAAGAATGAACTATACAATGTATAAATTCTCATCCCAGCACTCACCCTCAGTTGGCTCTCAAAAGCTTACATTCCCAACCCCACATTCCCAACTTAGACTTTGAGGCACTTTCATAGCCCAAGACATGCGAGGGTTAGGCTTAAAGTGTGTGAATGGGGTACAGGGGACATTATGTGTGAGGCGAATCAAAAAGAGAATACTTTATATCACACACTTCAGTTTGAGGCTTCAAGTGGGTTCCTAGGACACTTTCATATCAAGAAAGGATAAAAAGGCTCAAATTAACAAAGAGGGCCTAGCATCATGTTCTAAGCTCACAAACAACTCATATGTGCCAAGTGAAACTCATGCAATTGTGTGAGATGCAATTAGTGCGTTGAAAACCAAAGTGAAGCATGAAAGAGCTGTGATTATGTGCAACCCCTCAAGAAAATAATAATAGGCTCAAAAGCTCACCATAGGGGTATAAGTCTCTACTTAGTCCAAAGATGCTCAATTGACCAATGTTACACAAAATTCACTCTTAAGCACATAAATTCTTCCATAATAGCCAAAAATCCACAAGGTCATGACACACTCAACTTAAATTAAGTTTCCTATCAAAGCTTGAACAAGACTCACTTATCACTCTCTCACCCAAATTCACAATCAACCAAACCAAAAAGGGCCAACATGCAAGTACAAATGTGCTAACTCATGTATGTAAGCTCAAAAATGCTCAAATTTTGAAAAATTTGACAATTTTAGCACAAATGGTCATCATGCGAACTCTACCCCCCAACCTAAACTAAACATTGTCCTCAATGTGAGAACTATGATGCATATGTGGGTCCGTAGTGTGCATAGTGAGCATGATGATGATGAGCATAAAAAGCAATCAAAATGTAACACATAAGCCAAGCATGCACCCAAAACAAGAATCCCCATAAGCAATAAAGAACACCCCCCAACCTAGTTTCTACAGCACTTCCAACAACAACCAACAACATATAGCCAAGTGTTATGCTCAAAATGTAGAAACAGAAGGTAAAAAGGGTGGATATTACCTCAAGAGCTTCCTTATTTGAAGAAAAGAAAAAAACTATACAAGAGAAATGGTTAGAAAGAAAATAAAAGAAAATAAAGGAAGAATAAGACAAGAGAAAGAGTTAGTACACAGGAAAAAAAATAAGAGAAAAGAAAATAAGAGAAGAAAATCAAATAAAAAAAACATAAGAAAATAAGAAAAAGAAAACTCTAATCTACTATGTACAAAGGCAACAAAGAAGAAGGGTTATCCAACACCCTCTCTATCCCATGCATCCACAAATGGTTCAAGAAATAAAATATTTTCTTTGGGCCCATGAAGCACCAAAGGTGGATGCTCCTCAAGTGTAAAACACGTCAAGGGATGTAAGGCCGAGTGAGGTTCTGGAAACCTTGGATGTGGCCATAATGCATGCAAGGACATGGACATGGACATGGATATGGCGGGTTCAAGTCTCTCAATACCCAGAAAATCAATGTACTCTCCCTCAATGTCTACTATCTCCCCCCAGTGATGATCGGCCACATGATCACTCATCATCCCCGAAGTGAACTTCTCAGGTGGGGCTGAGTCAAGAGGTAAGAGGTGCGCACTACTCTCAACCTCAGGTGAATAAGTGAGTGAGCAAGGATCGACTGACTCAATGATATGCTCCTCGGGCATTGTAACTTGCAATTGCTCAAAGGGAATCAAAAGACTCTCAATAGGGCCCGGGGTGGTTTGGGTGGGCTGAGCATCAAACTCAGTAGTAGGAAAGGATTGCATGTCTCCCTGACTCTCAAAAGGTGGTAAAGAAGTCTCCAGAATAGGAGAATCCACAGGGAAATGAGAAAGACACTCATCCCCAACATCATCCCTAGTGTGGTTAGGGCAATTGTCCCACTTAGTGCCTATGGTCTCAAATTGTGCATCATAAGGTTTACTAGGCCAATAATCTTGGGGCTCCTCAGACTGGCCCTCAGTGAGTGGAACAAGGTTGGGACATGCAAAATCCGAGTAGTCAGGCTCCACGCATACACTACTTTCACGGGATGGATCATGAAAATCAAGTGAAGTAGGAGCATACGGGAAAAGGTCAGTATGGCTAGCAAGTGTGTAAGGTTCAAAACTAGGTTCAAGTCTTTCCAGTGGCCTAGTGTGTTCAGAGAAAAATTCAAGGAATGACCATGCCTCACCTGGTGTGAGGTCAAGAAATTCCTTCCCCAAGACTGTATCGAACGCTTGGTGCAACTCATGAGACAGGGCATTATATAATATGGCTATGATGTCCCCTAACTCTAATCCATGACTTGGGAAAGTGTTCAAAAGTATGTTAAATCTCTCCCAGCATTTATAAAATACTTCACCCTTCCTTTGATAAAAATTTCTAATTTGAAAGCCATGGGTGAAGGTTTGATGAATAGGGAGGAATTGCTCAATAAAAGCTTGAACACATTGATCCCAAGTGGTCCATTCACCGAAATCATAGCACCAGTCACCAGCCACACTTTGTAAAGACAAAGGGAAAAACAAGAACCTAAGTCTCTTACTCATTCGAACATCATCACATAAGCCACACACAGCCTCAAACCTATCAAGATGAAGACATGGGTCTTCTTCCTCGTGCCCGAAAAATTGGGGTAATTGGTGGTAGGTCTCGAATGTATAGTCATATCCAAATTGGTTACTTAGAGACTCAATGTAGGCTTGGGCATCAAAGGGACCATGATTGAAATCACTAAAATCCATGTCTATGATAAGAACACAAAAATGAAAACAAAATGAGAGAAAACAAAAACTACACTAAAATACAACCTAAGTTAACTAACATGCAAGCTAAGTTATATGATATGCAAATGAATATGTTACAAAGCAAAAGAAAAAAAAAAACTACTAATAAAGAGGTGGAGAAAAGAAAAATTCACCCAATTTCTCAAATGAACTCCCCTTTAACTCCCAAGTCTAGCACTTAGTTGCCCTCCCCGGCAACGGCGCCAAAAACTTGACCGACCCTGAAATGTGTTCGGGTTCTACCTCTCAAGTGCAAGAGGGTGGTCGTAGTCTTACTCGGTGAGAACCGAGGTCATCTCCACAGGGAGGGCTGTGTTAAAAGACACTAGACTTGTTCTCTTAATTAGTAAGTGAGCCTAAGCTAATCTAAACTAATTTTTGAATTACAAAGTAATTTGAATATGGCTGGGTTGAGAATGGTGGAGCGAAGCAAATTGTGATATTAAACTAGAATGCAAATATTGAAAATAAACTAACTAAAATGATCTTGGCTTCGAACCAAATCCAGTAGTGGGTAGTGGTTTACTCAAACGCATTTATAACTCAACCTAACAAACGCACATGCAATGCTAGGTCGGAAGATATTTCATTAAAAACTAATTTATGGAATTCAGAGTAAGCGGAGGCTTTTGAAATTGGTTTCAGACTCACCGGGACATTGAATCGAACACCTAGTGTGCATGAGCATCAACTCATAACTAGACTTCAATTATAACACAGGTGAATCGGTTTCTTAAGAAAACCTCATGTTTTGGTTTTATGAAAATAAGGTTCGAATCACCGGGCCATTGAACCAACCACTTGGTTTGCACGAGTGGCCAATCGTAACCAAGCTTTGGTTTTAACACGGGTGACTGATTTTGTAAGAAAACCTAATTTGGGTCTTGGAAAATTAGATTCTAACTCACCGGGACATTAAACCGAACACTTGGTGTGCACAAGTGAAAACTTGTAACCAAGCTACGGTTGTGACACGGGTGAGTAGGTTTCAAGAGAACCCTAGCTTACTATGAAATTCCAATTAAAAGTCCAAAATATATTTTGTTAAATAAAACTCGTTTACATTTGAGTTCACCAACTACTTCACCACTTTCAATGGCTTGAAGCCAAGAACTAACCCTAGCCTAACATTGCGAAAGTATTAACAAAGCCTTTCAAAAAGAAAATAACCTTCATCAAGCACTCAAACACAAAAACGAAGGATATAGAAATAAGCTAAAGCAATTTCGAAAGCAAATCAAACACTAACAATGACTACGAAGTACTACGAAGTGAAAATAAAGAACAAAGATAAAGAAAATAATAAACTTTTAATTAAAACGAAGTAGCGAATGAAACTTACCAATTAATCTTAATGCGAAGATGAAAAAATAAAGCTTCCGTCAATCCAACACGAGATGAAAACATCTAACCCTAATCTAAACTAAACTAAGAGAAAGAGAAGAAGTGCGTAGGGTTTCGACCCCTCCTACATCAGATTTTCAACCTTTTATATCAACGTATATTACAAGGGCATAAAGGTAAAAACATAGCTCAAACTTATTCTAAACTTGTGCTGGAAGAGTCCTCATGGGCGCCCATGGCTGAGGTGGGGCGCCCATGGTACAAGTGTTTGATGAAGTCCTCAAAGAGATAGCCAAAAACAGCAGTCAGAACTCTCTCTCTGTGGGCGCCCATCTGATGAAGAGTGGGGCGCCCAAGGGTCCTCATGGGCGCCCATGGATGTAGGTGGGGCGCCCATGCTTGTGGTGGGGCGCCCATGGGTCTAGGTGGGGCGCCCATCTGCAACTACAGTGAACAGATCTTCTTTAACAGCTTTCTGTCCCTGACTTTCGATGCAATTTTGACATTGAAGATGACAGATTCAGGCTTCGGCTAAACCAGCAAAGTTGTAGGGCTTCGAGTCTTCTTTCCAACGCAAAAAGAATGGAACCATTTCGAGTTGTGACGAAAAAGTTATGGCTGGAAAACTGAGAGGGTGTTGAGCTGGAACTTCAACCGCACACCACTTCAACTATTTTGAACTTCAAACCACTTCCTTCTCCTTGGCACCCATGGTAGTTGATCTTATGCCTTGGGATGGCTCCTCCTCACATGCAACCTTGGTGTTGTTTGGGCAAAAAGCACCATATTATATCACCTGAAATATACACACACCAAGAATGCATGGAAATGAGATAATCAAGCTAACACATCGCCAATAATAACTGTAAATTCATAATTAGCATGCTCAATATATATAATTGTACAATAATACATGCTAATCAGTATAATTAGGAATTCATGACTTTCTAAAGAAACACTTATATTTTTTTCGTATGGTTGCAGATGCATGGAAATTCTTTTCAAAAAAAAAAAAAAAAGTTTGCACTAGTGAGAAATAGAGGCACTCCAAATGTCAATGTAAGGACTTCTGCTCTCTTACCCAAATTGCTTGGTTCATGAACTTTTCCTGATACGGTTTTCTTTTTGTTTCGTATTTGCCTCCTCCATTTTGTATTTTATTTGTCAAAAGGCCATATTTTCTTCAACACCTTCTATTTGTTACCATGTGATCACACATATAATATTGCTTTATGTCTTTGGACTTGACACTACTGTAAGTACTTTAGTTTTTGATATATCTATAGCCCATGCACTAAATGGATTGGCTGTAGAAATTGCATAAAATTTTATTGAACTGTAAGTGTCAAAAGGCCATCTTTTCTTCGACACCTTCTATTTGTTACCATGTGATCACACATATAATATTGCTTTATGTCTTTGGACTTGGAACAACTGTAAGTACTTTAGTTCTTGATATATCTATAGCCCATGCACTAAATGGATTGGCTGTAGAAATTGCATAAAATTTTATTGAACTGTAAGTCCCACTTGTCACCCTTAATTTATGATTTTCTTTATGAATGGTTCTAATCCATAATAGTAGCTACCAAATTTTATGTTAAACTTTTTTTTTTTTTGTAAAGGTTAAGATTTTATAAAAAGAATCAAGAAGATGCAAAAGACCTAAGAGTTTAGTTACAATTGGAAGCTATTAACAAAATCTAAAAACAAAAAGAGCTCTCGCTCTTTCCTCCTAACCAATTGTAGAACAAAGATAAAAAGTAACTTTAACCAAACGGTAATTCTATATCTACAAAACTACTCCTATTTATCTCCTCCAAATTAATCAAAAAACACAAAAATGAATAAGGCTTCAAATCTTGCTCCTATACTTTGGGACTGTGACAACTCCCAAGCGTCCAGGAAAGGATTAATCCTTCTCGATGCTACCCAAGCTAAGCCAAGCTAATTCTCGGTAAGGCAAGGTTTCACAGCTTTGCAACTAACAAAAAATCCACAAACAAGTAGTTTGCCATCTGGGCCTCATTTGTGCAAAGGCTTACAATTACCATCCTCCTCCTTAAGTGGTCTAATGTCAACATCTTGCCATAAACCACACAAAAAACAAAAAAAGTCACTTTAAACGGGGCTCCATAGATTTTGAACGACAGGAAGCCGAACTCCTCGATCTAACAAGGCACAGCAAAAGGACTTAACATTAAACACTCAAGACAAAACCACAAGGCTTTCCAACAACTCTCAATCTTGCAAATGCCTTCTCAAATTGATCTACCAGACAAAACCATCTCTCTCCTATCTTCTCATTCTCTAGCTCAGACACATCCTTATTAACTGCCAATGAAAAGATTTCCACAAAGTCATCTTTTAGGCGCCTCCCCTCAATCCTTCCAAAATCTCATCATATTTCCTCTTCCCACGTCTATTGAGCAAAAGGTGTTGAACACTAGGCATATTGCCCAAATACTCCTCCCCACACCTATTTGTAAGGTTCTAATGATGCTCTAGACACTAGTCATAGGCCTATGGAGTTTAAAAATTTGTGACATAAAAATTTGGGCTAATTGGATAGTAGTATAGAGATGAGAGAAAGGGAGGAAATCAGTAAATTTAGACAATGTGTTTATAATTCCCCAATAACAATGGCCCTCTTAGAATTTGGTAGTCCCTCAATAAAATCCATTGAGATGTCTGACCAATTCCTAGCTGGTATAAGGAGTGGTTAGACTAGCCCTAAGGAGTGGTTAGACCAGCCCTGGAGTAGCTACTGTTTCATACTTATTCATCTGACAAATATCAAATTCCCTAACCTTCTTCTTAATATTTGGTTTCATGCCTGGCCAGTAGAACTCCTTGAGAGCCTTTTGCAGAGTTTGCTGATAAGCACCATGCTTGGCTATGGATTCATCATGTGCATACTGTAGTACTTTCTCTTTGATTGAAGTTACATTTGGAATATATATTCTCTCTTTGTAAGATAATAAATCATGCTTAAGAGAGACGTTATACATACTGTTAATGTATGTTAATGTATATTTATGTATCTAGTGTATCTAGTATTTATGTATTTAGGGGATATGTACCCAATCTAGGTTCCTTGTATCTATTTATTATGTTTGTGTATAAATACCAAGAAATGACCACCCATTTGGGTGTATCAAACTTTTCAGTAAATCCTCTCCATAACCATTGGTTTGGATTTTGATTTTAACCTAATAACATACATGGTTTATTGTTTTTTTCCCCCTTGTATTCAAATCGATTATTGGGTGCCCATTTTGTCAAGTAGGTGATGATTCTTCCAGCTTCTAAGGAAGAAGGAATTTTAATTAAGATGCAATATGCAATTTTTAATGACGGTGAAACCCTAGCAGAGCTTAAAGGTTTCAAGACCAAGTGTAGAGGTGAGCTGATGCTTGTCAATGTTCTCCCAGTATCTCTATAAAATTCTTTATTCACAATTTTCAAACCCTTTGTTATCCATTTTGCGGATTTATTAATTATGGTGTATGCATCAATTCAGGCACAAATTTTTTTTTTTTTTTTTTTTTTTTACAACACAATTTATGCCTTTTCTTATTGATTAATCATAAGACAAACCTGTCAATCTAAGTTGATTAAGATGATCATTCTTGCTCCACCTCCATTTATTTGTCATAGTTGATTAATTTTGACATCTCTTGTGATGAAAGAAATAGTGTCCTTTGGTAATGTGGGATAGATTTATGCCTAGTTGTAATTGGATACTACTAACTGGGGTTCAAGCATTGAAAGTTTGGAATATTGTTTAGCACTTTGCTCGTATTCACATTCTGGTATATCATGGAACATTAATATTTGAAAGTGTAATGTCTATGTTTAGACATGTGGAGATAGTCAATTTAATTGCAAGAGAATTGCTTTTTAAAGTATTTCTTGTATATATCACTAATGAAGTTATACACACATATTTATACACATAGTAGGAAATCCCTATATGGTACAGGTAACAATAAAGGAAAAACAAATTCCTAAAATTAGGAAGCTAATTTCTAAAAGTTAGAAGCTAATTTGATACAATCATATTTAAGATATATCCTTCCTATCTAGGATGATTTAATATATTCCTTCTAAATTACTCCAAGATTTATCCACACTCCCCTTAAGCTGGGCATAGATATTGATCATTCCCAACGTGTTCACTAAATCTTCAAAACTTGGTTCGTGTAAACTCTTTGTTAGGATATCAGCTATTTATTCCTTAGTAGTAATATAGTTCAAGCACACACTTCCATTGTCAATCTTCTCTTTGATAAAATGTTGATCAACCTCAACATGCTTAGTATGATCGTGATGGATAGGATTTTGTGCTATACTTACTGCTGCCTTGTTGTCACAATACAATCTCATACGGATGCAATTGGACATCTTTAGTTCACCAAGCAATCTCTCTAGTCATATTCCTTCGCAAATTCCATGAGCTAAAGCCTGAAACTCTGCTTCTACGTTGCTTCTTGCAACTACTGGTTGTTTCTTACTCCTCCAAGTGACCAAATTACCTCACACGTAGGTATAGTAACCGGACGTGGATCTTGTATTAACTGAAGATCCCGCCCAATCTACATCATTGTAGATTTTGACCATTCTTTGATCGCCTTTCTTAAAAAAAAAATCCTTTACCAGGAGTACTCTTCAAGTATCTCAGGATTCTAAAAACTGCATCAAGTTGTTTCTTCTTTGGTAAGTGCATAGACTGACTAATTACACTTGCTGCAAAGGTAATATTGGATTTCTACTTGAGCAGTGATGGTGTAGAATTAAGAGAGTTTAATCGGACTTGACTTTGATATGGATGTTTATCAGTTTTTTTTTCTTAAAATAAAAATTTGATATGGATTTCTTATTTTTTTGCCTCGATTTGAATTTTTTCGTTCAAGTTTAGTTCAGGTTTCTCTTATGGTTGTCATGGATTCAGGTATTTAACCTTCTGGTTTGTGGTATTGGTTCAGATTTTGACTAAATTTGCTCTTTCTTCAATAATCCTTTGATCTTTGTCTATTAGTTAACCTAGGGATCATGGACTGTTCTAAGTTGAATATTATGCTTACGAATCACACCCATAAGATTGTTAATCAAATTAAATTGATCTGGATTCTGGTTATTTGGCTGGAACTTGATTTACCTTTAGATTAAGGTTTCTCTTATGGTATGCCATTGGCCTGTGAGTAGACAGGGTTTTTATAGGGTTAAAGAAGCTTGGTTAGTTATGATAGTGGGTCAAGTTCAGAGTAGATCGGCTAGTTTTTTTTCATAACCTTTAGATATTGGCTATTCTAGATTGAATTTTATCTTTAAGAATAAATTAGCTCTCAATTTCTTGTTATTTGGCTAGATTTGAATTTATGGCTTTGTGCGAGATTCTCTTGTGGTATGCATTGGTAATAAGGTGTTGGTTGTAGGTTTTGAAGAAGCTTGGTTAGTGATGATCTTGGTTGGGTCAAGTTTTGAGTAAATTGGCTAGATATAATTTTATCTCTAATAATCTATCCCTCACTTTATAAATTAATTAGATCCCGTTTCTGGTTATTTGGCTATATTTGAATTTGTGTGCTGTTGTTCCTTGTGATGTATAATATGATGATTGGTGAGATTGCTGGTGTTTGGTATGTCATATTGGGTTCTGAATTTTTTGCAAGCTGCTTGTGTAATTCTTGGGGTGGATGATGCTTTGTTTAGGTCTAATCTGTTGAGTAGGGTGTTTTGGTTATCACCTTTTCAATTTGGTTTGGTGTCTACTGTGGAGGTTTGCTTTGGTTATCAAAATGCTACCTTACTTGTTGAGTTGCTCGATAAATTGGTTTCCTATCTGGTTTATATTGATGCTTGGTGGGGCCATAATATTTGGTTGGCTGGCTGGTTTGTATCGGCCTATTGGGATTGATTGAATATGGTGTTTGCAGCATTTATTCTTTTGCTGTGCTGGTATACTGGACATGAAAGTGTGGTCCTCTACTGCATTCTTGTAGGGGCTGGTGTTGGTCTGATGTTTTGTAGAGTTTATGGGTTACAAAGATGCTATGGATGGAAACTAGACTAAGTCCAGGAGTTCTTTTGTATTTCTGATACAATTTCTCTGTTATTAGTGGTTTGTGTTTTTTTTTTTGGGGGGGGGGGTTGTAAGTTATTAGTGGTTTGTTTAGCTTTCTGGTGCTTGTAAGAGTTTGGATCTCTGGTGGTAGTACAGGTTTTTGATTTACCTTGTCTGTTGTTCAGGTATGGTGGAGCATTTGCTTGCTTTCTGTTTACTGATTTATGGTTTGGGACTCCTGTTGAGTTGCTTTACTTTGATTTGGGTGCTGCTTTCTATTTGAGGTTTTGGCGAGGTTCATGCTTTTGCCACTTGCTAGGGTGTGTGGCTGTTTTGGTGGATTTTGTAGTGGGTTTGTATGCAGAATTTTGTTATTGGTGTGTCTACTTTATTTAGTATTGGTGTTTCTCACTGTTTGCTCTGTTTGTGGTTATTGGCATGGTTTCTCACTGTTTGCTCTGTTTGTGGTTATTGGCATGGTTTTTCACTTCATGTTGTAGGAAGTTGCTGATTGTGTGGTGGAGTTTGTGTGGTTGCTGCCTGATCAGTGTGTCTTTGTGTTCGAGTGGTTTATCTTTAAGTTGCTGTTGCAAATGAATTTGGGTATTAATAAATAGGTAATGATGGCTTGTTGATTATTGCTAAGTTGCCAAGGATGTATTAACCTTTGGAAGCAGTTGGATCCCTTCTGGATTTTGTCTTTGTAATGTGATCTTGAAGAGTCTTGATATGCTTGAAGATGGATTTGAGTTGTTGGTTTTGTGTTGTGGAATTGTTTGTTGTAGCAAGTTAGGTGTTATGATGGAGTCTTTATCTGGTGTAGTAAGTGGGTGGCTAGATTTGAATTGCTTGCGTTCTACTAGTGTAACTTTGCTGCAAATTATGTTTACAGACTATTAAATTTTAGGTTGCTGATATGAGCACAGCTATGTTATGATTTTCCAGAGGATGGTGTTACTTGCTACTCTTTAGGCTTTTTATGGGTTGACCAACCCTTATTCTAACGTAAGTTCGATAACAGAAGTCATACAAGGTCCAACTGGAACAAAAATGACTAAGTCTTGAAAAGTTGTTCAAACCCCTATTTGAACCACCAGTATGTTCGAACAATAGTTCGAACTAACCTGTAATGCGAGAATTTTATAATTCAACTTTTGATAAAAGGGAAATTGAGTACTTTCTTGTATTGTATTGTACATAGACATGAGTGAGGTCGTTTGGAGATACACATTACGTACATTTCAATTTTTTAGATTTCCTTTGTAGAGAGAGAAAGTAGATCAAGCTATATTTCTTTGAATTTTTGTATCAGAATTTCAAGCTCATGAATAGAATTGTTTCATTTTCAAGTATTTCTACTTTCATTATGTGTGAGTAGATCTTTTTCTTGGTTTCAAGGCAAGTCTCGTAGTTGATTTACATATATTCCAAGGTAATGAGCTTAATGTTAAATTCTCATGTGTGCAAGGATCAATTTATGTTTGATTTGAATTCATTCTTGATTATGGGTTGGGATTTCAATTAAATTCTAAATTTGTATAGTTTATGGATTTTGCCTATGAAATTCTACTTAGAATTATCATGTGCACTTGTTAGAGCAGCACTTGGCACTGCTCGAGCTTTAGGGTATGTTATTTGTGTATGATTTTCATCTCCCTATCTCTCTTGAGGTTTCATTTCTGAATAGGGGTTTTTCTCTAGGTACTTGCACGATGTGTGCATGCCTTTCGTTATACATAGGAACTTCAAGTCAGCAAACATTTTGCTTGATGAAGATCTCCACCCTCACTTGTCGAATTGTGGTTTAGCAGTTTTAACACCCAATACGGAGCGACAGGTAAATTGATGGACCTGGCACTTCCTGTTGGTATTACTTATGGAAGTTGTGTGCCTATTTGAGAGATTATATTGAACACATTTGTGCCAATGAAGTTCATAGATTTTTTTTTTCCAAAAGTGGGTATAAAAGTTTTTGTCATGTTGATAATTCAGAATTCCAGTGCAAAATCTAATGGCTTTATAATGTGAAAAGTTAAAAATAATGGCTTCTATGGAGATATTAAACAACCACAAGCAATAAATATAACCAAATAGCAATAATTAGATTAAACATATAAAGACACACGATTTAGCAAGAAAATCTTAGAACTACTCTAGGTAAAAAGCCGAGTTTACTAGGTGACTAACCCAAAAAGCAATCCATTAGAAAAATATCTATTACAAGTGTTATCTCGATTATAAGATCGGCTAGAGCCCCTTTAGTAAGCAAAATTTTGCTAAAAAAATTGACTTTTGCACCAAAAGTTGCTAATTCGATTTAAAAAAAAAAAGGTAACTTTTTATGCATTTGATAAAATGTTGATATATATATATATATATTAAACAGATTTTGCCAAATTTAGTAAAAGTTGAGCTTGTCTAAATGGTCAAAAAATTAAGCCATTGAATTTTTGAAAACATTGAGCCTACCAAAGCTCTAGACCACTTTCTTACTTAAATCTACTCTCGTTTGTTAGATCCCACGATACACAGATGGCTATGCAATTGCCTCCACTTATCAACTTTTTCTAGAACCCACCAAGTCTTCAAACGGCACTTGCTAGAATCAACAATTGTTCAACTTTATTCAGGAACAGTGAAGATATGTTCGATATTTGTTATAACCCAACTATATATATATTATTTATATATTATTTATTTTTTTATGTATGTTACAGTTTTATTAGAATTAGTTGACTTAATTTAGGATTCCTATTCAATTTAGATTTCTTTTCAGATTTAGTTAGGATTCTTATTCATTTTAGATTTGGTTTAGAACTCTCTTATTTGTTTCCTACTCAATTTAGGATTAGCTCATTAGTTTTCTACTTAAATTAGGACTACTTTGTTAGCTTATATAAGGAATGTAGGGCAGCAGTTTTCTTTAGTTTTTATTACTTAATAAATTAGAATTTCTCTGTGGAGAGCTTATTCTTTTATATTTCATATTCTAAATTTTTTTTTTTTTTATGTTGAATCAAATATTCTTTCGCCTACGTGAATGATATCACAACCCATTTGTCACTTGTTATGCATTAGAGAGTTATAGGATTGTGATGACTTATCCTGATTTATTTTTACACTTGCACCGTTGGACTTCAGGTAAGTGACTGCCTTGCTACTATTAAAATTTTAAATTGATCCATGCATGTATGTTTCCAAGGGTGGATTTTTGTGAAAATATATTTATGTTGGATAAGAAATTTTATATTTTATGCTATTGAGCATAAGGAAAATTTATTTACTTTGTTCAGTTTGATTTTATGGAATTGTGATGAAAAGATTATATTGTGGTTATTGGAATTAGAATAAAAGTTTAGGGGACAGGCTCACTTAAGGATAGTGCACCAGAGATTAACAAGGAGCACTTTCCAATTATGGTAAGTGACCAAAGTTTAAAATTTTTGCATAAATCCTCCTAATGTAATGAGACTCTCCTACTATTTTGACCATGCAATTTCCAAAATGTTAGTTCATATTATTCAATTAACATGCCTACCCTACATGCTCAAAAATAGTGGCTTTGACTTCAAATCTCACCTGGTCATTCACTCTCAAACAAAATTCACTCGATGAGGGTTACTCTCATGGTTCATGCGAGATTGCAACATCAAATAACGTAATGAACCCCAATCACAAAAAATGATAAGAAGAATTGAAATACAGTGTGCCACATAGCTTCATGGATGGAATGTATCAATGCCTAGACGAGAAAACCACAATCTCTCACATGAAATGGATCGATGTTCTTAAAAATGTCTTTTACCTAAGGTCCGTTACGTCTTTACTAGGTTGTAATGGGGCCTAGGGGTAGTGGTTAAGCAAACGACAGATATGGAAATTCAAATTACATGCCTCAGGATTAGAGTACTCGTGTGTTGAAATACTTCCCCCCAACTTTCTTCTTTCTACTCCTTGAATACCAATATTGATTTTTTTTTTTCCGTGTGAGGGACTAAATTTATTGAGTCACATAAAGCTTATGTCCCCACTTACATATCTATATTTTATATTAATTTTTTTTAGCCCCCAATCTTACCCTTATACACCTTATCACACACTACACAGACATCCTGTGGCATGCACGGGTTGGCTCGCCTAGATATCTAAGGTTAACAGGGTTAAAATCATGGCTCCAAAAAGAATTTTATACATTATGTTATTCTAAAGGCTTCAACTTGGTTCCAAGGGAAATGAATTCAAATAAGGGTCACAGGCTCTCAAACATAAGAAAGATGGCCTAACCTCACTCCCTAGGTTACCAACATTCTTAGAATCACTGATCCAGTCATGCAATTGAAAAATAGTAACTTGTTGCATTTAATACCAAAAACAAGACAATGTAATGAAGCTATAAAAAAATGTGATACAAAAAGAAAATGTAATATAAAGTATTATGTTCAGCACTCCCAAGAACAACGGTTCTGGCTTAAAATCTCACAAAGAGAGGTCTTTAAGCCTCCACCCATGTCTTGGCATACAGGATTGACTATGTTTCATGAACTCTACTCCTTAACACACTTTTATTACTCTAATCTCAAGTGAAAATTCTACCATACATTTGAAAATTTTATACTCAATTTTAACTCTAGTTACCTATTCACAATTGAAATTTAAACATTCCTTATGTCCATGACTACTACCATCCTCAAACTAGTTGTTTACCCCCACACTAATCACTAACATGCAAGAAGGAAAATTTTTACAATGCATATACTTACCCCCTACTAAAATCACACATTGTCCCTAATGCGTGCAGTGTAAGCATAAGGGATACTAAGGGATAATGAAAAATGATGCATGTATGAATCTCGCTTCCTCAAATGAAAGGCCTAAGTGACTAATGACATGGAGTTAAAAACAATGCAAAAAGAAATTAAAATAGAATACATGAATAGAAAAGAAATAAAAAGGTTAAATATTACCTCATGCTGTCAACAAGTGAAGTAAGTGCATTATGATGAGCAATAATAATCTGTCCTGATAGCTTCATAGAAGGAAGAGAAGCGTCAGTATCTTCAATTAACTTGCTATCCTCAGACTCATTAAGCATGTCAGGTACATGCTCTAATAGCGGCATATCCTCACAATAAGAAAGGTCCTCAGATGTAATGGTGGAAAGGTAGTCAGGGTCAAGGGGGGTGCATCAAGCCACTCACTAACAATTTCGACTTCAACCCATTCCATTCTAACATTGATTTCGAGGTCGACCTTATCCCACCAGGCCGCCTCAAACAACTGATGAGGTGTTAAGGTTGAAAATGGGGGATAATATTCTGGTAAGGGAACCCATTTTCCTTCTAGAAAGAATTCCTCATGCCACTCACCTAAGTCACCCCTCAGAACTCTCAGAGGCACGCTCTTCCCAACAACTATCCAAAAATAGAGCCCACTTATGTTTTTGACCCCTTAAAATATCCACATCATCATCCTGGGTAGAGATAGCTCTATTTAATTCAGTCATTGTTTACTTGTACTTAAATAAACATAGACATAATGCTAAAAACATGATGCAATGAAAATAGACAAGCATGGAGGCACATAACCAAAATAACCACAAAGGAATAAAGTAGAAAAGCAAAATAAAGTCAAAAGAAAATTCAGTGAATAACAAAGTTAAAAGTCATCAAACCAACACGCGAAAGAACAGAGTTTAGGATTACAAAGTTAAACATGAAGCTCACTCCTAACTCTCAAAAGAAATCAACTTTTGGAAACTGAAAAGAAAATAAAATACAAGAGAAAAGCTTCTCTATTCCTGTGGTGGAGGGTGGCGCGAGTCCCGAAGGTAATCCAGAATATTTTGCAGAAGATGGTTCTGCTTCTTCTGATCATGCTGAATTTGAACTAGTAACTGATGATCAATGATTACACTTGAAAAGTGTAATTACAAGACCTCTATTTTAACATAAAATCATGCATTTTCTTAATTTATTTATACGTTTTGCTACTTTTTACACTAATTCGGTATATTTTTCTTAATTGTAGTGGAAACGATTCAGCGCAATTGGGAGTGCCAAAGATGAAGAAGACGATGAGTGATAGCTCGTGGTACACTTGCATGGAGTGGGTGTCTGGACACCTTCAGGACCGCAAAATACAAAGCTGGAGAAAAGGAGTCTAGGAGCACACTGCCATCCGGACACCCCATTTTGGTGTTCGGACACATGGGACACGCGAGATGATTATTTTATTTCATTTTTAGGGTTTTTGAGCTACCGAGAAGAGAGTAGAAAGAAAGTGATGCTTGGAGAATCTCTTACTGTTCTAGTTGTTAAGAATCACAACTCTGCCCTAGCTACTCGAGCAATCCAACATCATAGCAATGATTATCAGAAAAAGAAGGGGAGACCTTAGTGTGATCATTGCTGAAAACCAGGTGACCGCTCGTAAATAGTGCAGTGCTAATTAACCCCCAAGTGCAAGGGTGTGCGGTGTAGTTTTAATCTCGGTGAGTCCGAGGTCGAATCCACAGGGAAGCCTATGTGTTTCAGTTTCTAAGTTCAAATATGAATTGTAGGATTGAATTAGAATTAAAGTTGCAATTAACTTAAATTAGATTTGATAGAGTTGAAATTTGAGAAATTAAACTAAAAACAAAGTAATTACTAATTAAAGGAATATTTCAACTTAAACAAAATTCGAACTAATTTAAATAACTCAGCAAATTAAAATTACTAAACTTAAATTTAAAGAGTAATCTAATCTAATTGCAAACAAGATTTATAAGAAATTTAAAGCAGTGATTTTATCAAATTGAAATTCTAATAAAAAAAGGGTTCTTGATTCAACCTTCACAATTCCAAGTAATCTGTTATTTCACCAAGGGATGATTTTAAATACAATCCATAGTTCACGTCAAAGGATCTATGGATTGGGAAAGATTTTCAATACATTCCAAAATTCCTCGATACACAGTTTTAAACTCACGTCTTATTATGGAAGATAAAACTGGAAAGATTTTCTGATAAAAATACTCGAGTTCAAATCTAGATTTAAATTGTTTAAAAATTATCAAGACAATTATAATCAAGAGTGTTTATCAGTGATTACAGAGAATATGAACAAACACTCTTGTTTTCAAAGGTTTTCCAAACAACAAATCAAGTTTGAAAATAGTAGATCACTTCACATAGGCTTTTGAAACCCATGTGAAGGATCTACACACATCCCTCAGTTCATAACAAATTACCCTTCATTGATTCAGTGAATCAGGAACAAAGGTTTTTACCCTAGCATGCTTTGAAACAACTTAACAGGCTTAGATGAAGACATAACTGTTAAAGCTTCAAAAACGTAATTAAAACAGTCCTAATGAATGTAAAACCTACCTACGAACATTCAATTAATAATAATGAACCAAAACGAAATACTAGCTTAATTAAAATTAGACCTTAAAATCAAAACGTGCAGCATTCGTATCAAACTCTAAACGAAACCCTAATATTTTAAAGCATCCAAAAATTAAACAAACTAATGGCATTAATCATAAAAATCATCCAAAAACATCCAAAAACTAATGAAGAGCAAGAATGAAATATTAACTTACTTGAAAACGAACTTTAAATTAAGAACTTGAGTAGCAATCGCAATGACAATCGTCTTAAAAACTTGAAGTACGTAAAGTAGTAACATTCGCGAATAACAAATCTTCAAAATCTTCCAATAAATAAATACCTAGAACTAAACTTAAACCTAAGAGAAGTAGGAGAAGAGGAAGAAGAACAATATGTAGCAGCTCCCCCCATTCGGCTACAAAGTATCATATATATAAGCAAACACAAAACCCTAATTAGCCAACACGCGGAGCTCAATTCCGTATAGGGGGGTCCGGACCGTCCCTCAGGGGGTCCGGACCACAGTATGTGGTTTATTCAATCGGCTGGAAGGCGAGCTTTCTGTGGTCGGGACCATCAAGCAAGGGGGTCCGGACCACAGTGTACATGAAATCCTCTTCAACAGCTCCAGCTTTCTGTCCTCAACTTCCACTGCGATTTTGACCTCGCAAACGATCGATTCAGGCTTCGGCTAAAGCACGAAAGTTGTAGCCCTTTGAGTTTTCTTTCCAACCCAAAAAGAATCAGGTCAATCCGAGTTGTGAGTGAAAAGTTATGGTCTAAATACTGACAAGGTGTCGAGCTGGAACTTCAGCTGCACACCACTTCAACTATCTTGAACTTTGGACCATTTTTTCCTCCTCGGAAGCCACTTTCAACACTGCTAATCTCACGTATTTTCCCCTTTTACCTGCAATTAAGAGAATAAACACTATAAATAATAAAATAACGATAAAACTTTGAAATTAACTACTTAAATGCATCAATGAGTATCAAAATGTGGAGTTTGTAATTACACTTTTCAAGTGTAATCACACCCCCCAACTTGAACGTTGCTAGTCTCTAGCAATGCCCTTTATTAAAATGAAATGCAACTACCATCCTATTTCTCTTTTCGTTGGAAACACGGCTACACTTAGCTACGTGCAGCGAGCCCTTTAAACCCCTAGGTTCCCCCTAATGGACGAGTAAGGTCTCGTGAGGGTTTGCAGTGAATTTACCCACAAAATTCTATGGTATGGTCTCAAAGTGTAAAAAAAATGATTAAGATCAACAATGAATCAAGTTCAAGCCTAACAAGTCACAAAACCCAAATATCATGTGTAATTCCCAAGTGCTAAGCATTAATGCATGGACTATCAAAGTAGAAAGAGCATGTGTGCAAAATTGTTTCATTCATTCAACAAGGTTGCAAGAGCATAAATAGAGCTAGGTTTTGACTTCAAATGCTCACAAGGTACCACTCATAAAAAAGGAATTCACTCATCAAGGGTTCACACACACCTATTAGCATATGATGCTGATCTAGTTGCACATAACCCCACAAATAAGTGAGTGAACTGAAATGAAATTCAAAGTGGACAGCTCATAACTATGTTCCAATGCATATGTAAGAGATCACACCACACAACCTACATAAGACCACTACATGCAGAATATAAGAGTTGCTTGCTTAGAATCCACTAGATCTTTGTTTTGGTTGTAACTTGGCCAGGGGTAATGGTTAACAATGGAGGATATGGAAATCAAAGCACATGTCTTGGGCTAAAGATGCTCAAGTGCGCAAAAGTCCCGAACTACCCATTTCCTTTCCAAACCCCAACAATTCCAATCCCAACAAGAAACTTATTCACAAACTTAGGAACGACCCTTGGGACAATTGCAAATATTGCAAATAATGTACAAGTCCCAAAATTTCATAAACAAAAGGAATGATAAATCTTTTCTCTTTTTTTTTTTCTTTTTTTTTTTCTTTTCTTTTTTTTTCTTTTTTTTTTCTTTTTTTTTCTTTTTTTTTCTTTTTTTTTTTTTTTGAAATAATGAAATAAACATAAGCTGAATTTTTCACTCAAAATTTTCTCCCAATATGCTCCCCCATTCACATCATTGACATTGAGGCACTTTTACAACCCAAGACATGTGAGAGTAAGGCTTAAAAGTGTGTGAACAAGGTTAAGGGACAATTATATGAGATGGGAACCAAAAAGAAAAAATATATATATATATATTTATCACACACTTTATTAAAAAGGTTTCAAGTTGGTTCTTAGGGTAATTTCATATCAAAGAAAGGATAAGAAGGCCCAAAATAGCAAAGAAGGCCTAGCATCATGTTCAAAGCTTGCAACAACTCATAATTGCCAAGTGAAACTAATGCAAGTGTGTGTGATGCAATTGGTGCATTGGAAACCAAAGTGAAGAATAAAAGAGCTGTGATTATGTGCAACCCCTCAAGAAAAGAATAATAGGCTCAAAAGCTCACCATTAAGGGGTATAAGTCTCTACCTAGTCCAAGAATGCTCAATTAACCAATGTCAAATAAAGTCTACTCCTAAGCACATAAACTTTTCACCATGATAGTCAAAGATGCACAAGGTCATTATACAATCAACTTGACTAAGTTTCCTATTAAAGCTTGAACAAAACTCATTCATCACTTTCTCACTTAATTCCACAATCGACCAAACCAGAAAGAAAGGATGACATGTAGGTACAAATGTGCTAAATTCATGTATTTATGCTTAAAGATGCTCATAAAATTTTAAATTTTTACAATTTTGGCACAAAAGGTCATCATGCGAACCCTACCCCCCAACTTAAAATTCACATTGTCCTCAATGTGAGAACCATGATGCATATGTGGGTCTGTAGTGTGCAATAATGAGCATGATGATGAGCATGAAACAATAACAACAAAGGCACAAATAAGAACAAAGCACAAATTAAACCAAGCATGCACCCATTATTCAAGCCACTTAAGGCATCCCCCCAACTTAGATTCTACAGCACTCCCAACAAGAACAATTATATATGTGAAGTACCAATTAGAAGTGCAAAACTAAATAAAAGGGAGAGGAAGGATATTACCTCAATAGCTTCTTTATTTGAAGAAAATAAAAGAACTTGGGCACTTTATTCCTTTGAATTAAATTGTACTAACAGAAAAATAAAACTTCTACGAGATAAAATGTTAGAATAAACAAATAAAAGTAAACTAAAAGAAAATTAAAATTTAATCTAGGCAGAAAGAAAACAAAAATAAATAAATAAATAAAATCTAATCTACTAATATACAAGGGTTAATGCAAAAAAAATATACTATCCAACTCCTAATCTTTTCCAAGCCTTACCAAATAGCTTTAGGAATAAAATATTCTTCTCGAGTCTAGGAGGTGCCAAGAATGAGTATGCTCCTAGTGTAGAGAACGCTGGAGAATGTATGACCTTGTAGTGATCTTTGAACCACAAATAAGGCCCAAGATTATTTGCATATGTGAACATGGAATGTGGTTGAGTGTTTTCTAGTATCCCCTCAACACCTAAAAAATCAATGCAAACTACCTGTTGGTTTGATATCATGGAATTCAAATTCTCCTCACTAAAGCGAATAGCTTTCTCTAAAGGATCCTTGACAAATTCATGGTCCACGTAATCCTGGACTATAGATTCTACTACATCTACCCCCTGTATATCAGGCACCTCTTTTGGTTGTTTGGTAACATGAAAGATATTCGTTTCAAATTCAATGTTACCAAAAGTCATTTTCATGGATCCATTCCTACAATTAATCAAAGCATTCGAAGTTGCTAAGAATGGTCGTCCTAGAATTACTGGTGTTTGATCAGGTGTAGATAAACTGGTAAGTGGTTGAGTATCTAGGATTATGAAATCCACTGGAAAATAAAAATTTTCCACTTGTACCAGTACATCTTCAATTATACCTCGTGGGACTTTAATTGATCTATCTGCAAGTTGCAAAGTCACACGGGTAGGCTTCAACTCACCTAAACCCAATTGCTCGTACACTGAGTAAGGGAGCAAATTCACACTCGCTCCTAAGTCAAGCAGTGCTCTACTAATATAATACTTCCCTATATAACAAGATATTGTAGGACATCCTGGGTCTTTATATTTAGGGGGAGTACGACATTGTACTATGGCACTTGCTTGCTCAGTGAGAAATGCTTTTTCTTTAACATTTAAACCCCTCTTCACAGTGCATAACTCTTTAAGGAATTTGGCATAAGAAGGGAATTGCTTAATTGCATCTAAAAGAGGTATATTGATTTTTACTTGTTTAAAAACCTCTAGCAATTCAGCTGCTTGAGCTTCTCTCTTAGCTTTCAAGAACCTTTGGGGAAATGGTGCTTTAGGGATATACTCCCTAGGCACTAAGATAGATTCTTTTTCCTTTTGATTCTCCCCTTTTTCTTCCTCACTCTTCTCTTTCTTAGATTCCTCTTCCCTCTTAGCTTTTTCTTCTTCCATGCCTATGGGTTGTTTTCCTTCCCTCCTATTATCTTCCAACATCCGCTTAGGTTCTAACTCTTCCCTAACCTCAACCATCTTAGGGTGAATGGTTTTATCTATAGTTTTACCACTCCTAAGCGTCGTGATGTTTTGTACCTGCTCAATATTGCCAGGCATATTGGAAGACCCTTCAACATTTTTCACTTGGGCAATTGGATTTGGACGTGGTTGAGCAGGGAATTGACCTTTAGGTTGTGTAGTCAACGTTTGGGTTAAAAGAGTCAACTGTCCCCTAATGTCGTCCAAAGTTCTATTATTTTGAGCCCAAAGTGTGGATTGTGTGTTCATGTATTGTTGAAGTGTTTCTTCTGTGGACCTCTTATTTGGGGGAATATATGGAGTATGAGAAGGTCCCACATTCTGAGGCAATCCTGGATTAGTGACTGAAACCTGAGGATTTGGAGGAGGTGGAGGGTGATAAGATTGTGGCATTTGAGCTGCTCCATCATTTCTCCAACTAAAATTTGGATGGTTCCTCACACCCGGATTATATGTTTCAGAATAGGGATTTCCTCCCAAATTCTGTCCACGATATGGAGGTCGGTATTGGTTTATTGCATGGATAGGAAGTTCACTAGATAGCTGATTTTGCACGACTTCTCTACACAGGGGCATACTAGGACAATCATCCGTTCTATGAGATTGGCTATCACAAGCTACGCAATAGACATTTGCTATGGGTTCTTTAACTATAGGTGTGTCCTTTTTACTCTTAAGGGTCTCTATTTCTCGGGTCAGAGTTGCTAGTTTTGCCTTAAGATCATCGGTTTCACTTAAGTGATGCAAACCTCGAATAGGAGCACCATTAATATTCTGAGTATTCTGAGGTCCCGTGGTATCCCAAGTTTGTGCATTTTCAGCTAAGAATTCAAAATATTCATAAGCTTCTTCAGGGGTTTTATCGTAAAACTGCCCATTGCACATTGTTTCCACAAATTGTTTCAATTGTGGTGTCAGGGCTCTGTAGAAGATGCTCGCTAGATGCCAGACTTCAAACCCATGGTGGGGACAGGAATGTAAGAGAGTTTTAAACCTCTCCCAACTTTGGTAGAATGTCTCACCATGTTGTGAAGCGAAGTTCAGAATCTGATGCTGAATTGCGTCAGTTCTATTAGGTGGGAAGAATTTCTTTAAGAATTTGGCTTGCATTTCATCCCAGGTGCGAATGGAATTAGATGGTAGGAATTCAAACCATCTAGCAGCCTTATCTTGCAATGAAAATGGGAATAACTTAAGAAATACCAGCTCTATTTGGCATCCTTGATCCTTTATAGTGACACAAATGTTCCTAAAGCGAGTTAAGTGGTCATATGGATTCTCAGAATCCATCCCATGGAAAGTAGGTAACAATTGGATCATCCCTGGTTTAAAGTGAAAAGTTTGGTTTACAGGCCAAACTATGCAGGATTCAGGAGTATGCCTATTCTGCTGCAAGATATCTCTCAAGGATTGTCTTGCTGCGACAGCTTGATCTTCAGCAGCCATTTCTAATGGTGGAGTAGGAATTCTAGGAGTTTGAGTTTCTCCTAAAGCGGACTCTAATTCTAAAGGAACAGCTAATGACTCGGGGCGTAATAATCTACCGTCTTCCCCTCTAATCCAACCGTGCATAAGCCAAGCGAATCTTTCTAAGAAAAATTTAACTAAGAGAGATCAACTTTCAAATTTTTAAGTTTTAAATTTTTAATTTTTTTTTTTTTTTTTTTTTATCCTGAAGATTCTAAGAACCTAAAAACTAAAATTGGCGTTCCCCGGCAACGGCGCCAAAAACTTGACCGCTCGTAAATAGTGCAGTGCTAATTAACCCCCAAGTGCAAGGGTGTGCGGTGTAGTTTTAATCTCGGTGAGTCCGAGGTCGAATCCACAGGGAAGCCTATGTGTTTCAGTTTCTAAGTTCAAATATGAATTGTAGGATTGAATTAGAATTAAAGTTGCAATTAACTTAAATTAGATTTGATAGAGTTGAAATTTGAGAAATTAAACTAAAAACAAAGTAATTACTAATTAAAGGAATATTTCAACTTAAACAAAATTCGAACTAATTTAAATAACTCAGCAAATTAAAATTACTAAACTTAAATTTAAAGAGTAATCTAATCTAATTGCAAACAAGATTTATAAGAAATTTAAAGCAGTGATTTTATCAAATTGAAATTCTAATAAAAAAAGGGTTCTTGATTCAACCTTCACAATTCCAAGTAATCTGTTATTTCACCAAGGGATGATTTTAAATACAATCCATAGTTCACGTCAAAGGATCTATGGATTGGGAAAGATTTTCAATACATTCCAAAATTCCTCGATACACAGTTTTAAACTCACGTCTTATTATGGAAGATAAAACTGGAAAGATTTTCTGATAAAAATACTCGAGTTCAAATCTAGATTTAAATTGTTTAAAAATTATCAAGACAATTATAATCAAGAGTGTTTATCAGTGATTACAGAGAATATGAACAAACACTCTTGTTTTCAAAGGTTTTCCAAACAACAAATCAAGTTTGAAAATAGTAGATCACTTCACATAGGCTTTTGAAACCCATGTGAAGGATCTACACACATCCCTCAGTTCATAACAAATTACCCTTCATTGATTCAGTGAATCAGGAACAAAGGTTTTTACCCTAGCATGCTTTGAAACAACTTAACAGGCTTAGATGAAGACATAACTGTTAAAGCTTCAAAAACGTAATTAAAACAGTCCTAATGAATGTAAAACCTACCTACGAACATTCAATTAATAATAATGAACCAAAACGAAATACTAGCTTAATTAAAATTAGACCTTAAAATCAAAACGTGCAGCATTCGTATCAAACTCTAAACGAAACCCTAATATTTTAAAGCATCCAAAAATTAAACAAACTAATGGCATTAATCATAAAAATCATCCAAAAACATCCAAAAACTAATGAAGAGCAAGAATGAAATATTAACTTACTTGAAAACGAACTTTAAATTAAGAACTTGAGTAGCAATCGCAATGACAATCGTCTTAAAAACTTGAAGTACGTAAAGTAGTAACATTCGCGAATAACAAATCTTCAAAATCTTCCAATAAATAAATACCTAGAACTAAACTTAAACCTAAGAGAAGTAGGAGAAGAGGAAGAAGAACAATATGTAGCAGCTCCCCCCATTCGGCTACAAAGTATCATATATATAAGCAAACACAAAACCCTAATTAGCCAACACGCGGAGCTCAATTCCGTATAGGGGGGTCCGGACCGTCCCTCAGGGGGTCCGGACCACAGTATGTGGTTTATTCAATCGGCTGGAAGGCGAGCTTTCTGTGGTCGGGACCATCAAGCAAGGGGGTCCGGACCACAGTGTACATGAAATCCTCTTCAACAGCTCCAGCTTTCTGTCCTCAACTTCCACTGCGATTTTGACCTCGCAAACGATCGATTCAGGCTTCGGCTAAAGCACGAAAGTTGTAGCCCTTTGAGTTTTCTTTCCAACCCAAAAAGAATCAGGTCAATCCGAGTTGTGAGTGAAAAGTTATGGTCTAAATACTGACAAGGTGTCGAGCTGGAGCTTCAGCTGCACACCACTTCAACTATCTTGAACTTTGGACCATTTTTTCCTCCTCGGAAGCCACTTTCAACACTGCTAATCTCACGTATTTTCCCCTTTTACCTGCAATTAAGAGAATAAACACTATAAATAATAAAATAACGATAAAACTTTGAAATTAACTACTTAAATGCATCAATGAGTATCAAAATGTGGAGTTTGTAATTACACTTTTCAAGTGTAATCACCAGGTCATACCCGCAATACCTACTGGAAACTTCACAGCAAACCTGTAGATTGGAAGCCCTTAAAGCCAACTCCTGACAAAGAAAACTGAGGAAATCATGTTATAGCTGATGAAAAATCTGTACCTATCAAATCTAGTCCATTTAGTAAGGAACAACTTGAAATCTCGCAAAAGATGTTCTCTTAACAAAATCCTACTCATAGCACTGTTGGAACAAGTGCCTTAGCACACAAAGGTAATTCCTTAAGAGGTAAAAAAAGGTAAAGTAACCTTGTGTTGATTGTCATCTAAATGTAAGTTTTCTTTTTCTCTATGAAAAAAAGGGAATAAATAAATCAATCAAATTCTAGAAAGCTTTATGAAGTGCTTCTTTAAGGATGAATCACTCCTAAAAAGGAATCTATTGATTCTCTTTCAATTGGTTAGATTGTAGGTGCGATGATTTACTTCACAGGCGAGGTCTCTGGTTCAAGTCTAGGATGGCCCAGCTACGCCAGAGGGGACATTTAAATGTTCATTTTCAAAATTATAGTGAAAAAAAAGTACTTCACTTTGCTCAATCTCTCTATGGGGTAAAGGAGATTTGAAAATAGGCTTATATGGTCCTATAATATGGGTGTCTGATCTTTATGGACTAATAGGAAAAGTATAACCTATAAATCCAGCGTGGGGCATGAAAGGTTTTGAATAGTCCGTGGATTGTAGATTTGGGTGCATTCAATCACATGATAGGTGATGCAACCCTCTTTCATAATTATAGCACATGCCAAGACAATCTTATAGTAAAGATTGTTAATGGTACAGTGTCTAAAGTAGCTAGAATAGGTTCTATTATCATTTCAAAGGATCTAACACTGAATTCTGTACTTTATGTTCTCAATTTGGATTGTAATCTCTCATTTTGGATTTCCTTGAGCCATCATCATGATGGTGGTAAACACTTGCAACAAGCTAGTGGGTGTGCTTGTACGCAAATATGGTGTAATTCATAAAGTAGGCACCTTATATCACCCACAGACCAATGGATAGGTAGAGCTCGCAAACAGAGAACTAAAGCAAATTTTGGAGAAAACGATTAATCCTAGCCATAAAGACTGGTCTTTGAGATTAGTAGACTCCTTATGGGCAAATCGTACTGCATATAAAACAAACCTAAGGATGTCACTATATAGACTAGTTTATAGGAAACCATGCCATCTTCATATTGAGCTGGAACATAAGGCTTATTGGGCTATTAAACAATTTAACACCAGCATTGACAAGGTAGGGCTTCACCATAAATTACAGCCTGCAAAATTGGATGAGCTCAAAAATGATAGTGCCGAGGGAATATGTCCCTAAAGCACCATTTCCTCAAAGGTTCTGGAAGGCAAAGAGAGAAGCTCAAGCAGCTGAATTGCTAGAGATGTTTAAATAAGTAAAAATTAACATACCTCTCCTTGATGCAATTAAGCAAATTCCAGCATACGCTAAATTTTTTAAAGAGTTATGCACTATAAAGAGGGGATTAAATGTAAAGGAGAAAGTGTTCCTAACCAAGCAAGCAAGTGCCATCCTTCAATGTTATACACTCCCAAAATATAAGGACCCTGGTTGTCCTACTATTTCTTGTTATATAGGACAGTTTTTTATTAGTCGAGCACTTCTTAACTTAGGAGCTAACGTGAACTTACTCCCGTATTCATTGTATGAACAATTGGGCTTAGGAGAGATAAAACCTACCTGTGTAACCTTGTAGCTTGCCGATAGATCGATTAAAGTTCCACGAGGTATAGTTAAAGATGTACTGGTGCAAGTGAAAAATTTTTATTTTCCAGTGGACTTTATAATCCTAGACACACAACCACTCACCAATCCCAAGATCACTGCTGCATTCTCTCTCTTGGTGGAAATACTCTAAGGGTTGATAAAAAATCTGAATAGGGTTTTGGGAAGGAGTATAATGCAACTCAAAAGATCCCCCTCCTTCCATTCATTTACTCGGTGCATGAATCTTCACTACACCACCCATGAATACATTACCAACTTCCCAAACCAAATTCAAATCTGTTGTCCTCTGACCTTCCCTCAACCTTAACTCTTTTGCCAACCCTCACAACCAATAGGAACAAGCACCACAATATATATACTTGTACAAAACTCATAAGATCAAAGGGTGCTAAAGAAATAGAATTATTATTATTAAAAGGTAAAGTGGTTTATTTTCCAAATTGACAAGACAAGCAATTAATTTTTTTTTTTTTTTTTTTACTTAAGTGACCACTAAAAATTAATAAACGTAAGTGACCTAAAGAGGTGTGACCCAGATAGGAGCACCAAAGATATAGTAAAGAGAAGGCACTAATAGAGGCTACAGGCTAAACTAGAGAAGGTGAGGATGAAGATGGCATTTGAAGGTGAATGACCTCAAATGACTATCCTTGTTTATACCCTATCCCAATAGTCTGCCCCATCTATGGATCTTGTACAAAACAGCTAGTAGAAGATAAAATAACAGTGAGATTGGGATCACAAAGTTGACCACCAGAGATAAGATTTAGTGTAAACTAAACTCTATGTTATTTTCACAATAAGTTATAAATTATGTTAGATATTTCATTTTATGTATTTTAAAAACATAAAATATATTTGAAAGGCATATTCCAACTCATTAGGTCCATCTTGAATCTTAATCCAAAAAATATTTATAATTTTTTGTGATCTAGTGCTTTTCTTGGTTGAAAAAAGTGGTTTAAAAAAATTGTTTATTTCAATTTGGTTGGATATTTACTGCTCTGGATGCTCTGCCATACACGGTGGTCCAAGGAATGAGTTCATTTGCCTAATGAAAGAAAATAATAAATAAATAAATAAACAAATAGTAAATGTTTCCCCTATATAGTTAATAAATGAGTTTTAAGCCCATGAAAAAATTAAATCAAATAATTAGATGTGGGCCTTATAGGCTCATGAAACCCATCAAATCTACTGCTAATTTGTAAGGGCCTTGTTATTAGATGTGGGCCTTAAGGCCCATGAAACCCACCTAATCTACCACTAGTTTGTACAAGACGTGCGATCACATTATTGTATTGACTATGCCCTGGCCTATTGGATAACACTACAATTTTATTTATATTTTCTTCTATTCTTTTATGTTTGGTTTACACAAATCCCGGAATCAGATAGAGGAGGCAATATAAAATTAGTCATATTTCATCATCTTCTTCAGCACGATCTTGAAATTATTAATGTTATCTCAACAGCCTCAAAAATAAAGGTTTGCACTGTTCTTTCTTGTGTGTGAATTGAGTTTTTTTGGATAAGTCATTTTGCCCCACACACACTCTTTCTCCCCCTATCTTCCCCTAATATACATATTCACCTTTACTTTCTAGGAGTGTAGCTGGTTTGATTTGCTATTGGGTTTTGTTAGATGAAGGATGTAACCACCAATTTGACCGAAATTGTTTCTGATGGCGCTGACAAAGTTTAGTTGAATTTTAGGACTAGGTGATGGTGGTGTTTTAAATTTTTTATTTCGTTTATGAATGTTTTGGTTTTGATTTTTGCAATTTTAGGTGCTTCTAAGTGCCTAATATGTTAGGTGGAGAATACCTAAATTTGATTAATGGACATTTGACCCATTCCTTTACACCCTAAATAATTTTTTAGATTCATACTCCATATTCATTAATGATTGTTTAATCAATAACTTCATTTAGATACATATATATACACGATATTAATTACTAGACTAAAAGATTTATAATTTTTAGACCCCACGAGCTAGCTCAGATGGAGAACACACAGGTTGTAGGAGTTGAAACCAAAGGCGAGTCATGGGTTCGGGACTTGGTAATGAAATCAGTTTGTGTTTGTGCTTTGGCCTTTGGCAAAACACTATCACGCCTTGACTCTTGTGACCCAAGGGGTGAGTAAATAAACATACAAACCATGCACATATTCTTATTTCTCTTATCAAAGCATTATAACCATGCTAGAGCAACATGTATAATAACAAACAATAATAACAAAATAAACCATGTCTCAGCTTAGCCAAGCTATCAGGCTCCAACACATCCCACAAAAATAAGCAACATAGGCCTTATGGCCTTATGGCCTTTATAACCTAATCGAATAATCATCCTGATTAAAATAATATTATAGTCCTGCAAATAATATTAAACTTAAGTAATTAAAAACAAAAGTTTGCAATTCTTAGCTCAATTCAATGCCCACCTAGGTCTTTAGGTCCTGGACCTGTAGTAAAGTCTGTAAGGATGTGAGCACCAATCACTTGTGCCTATGATGCATAATACCAATATATATGATATGTAAAGCAAAAACATGTAGATTAATTATCACAAATAAATCAATATCTTCAACTTAATCACAATGAGTCATCAATGACAAAGAACAACAGAATCAAATAGGTGAATAACTGCTCACAACATCATTATAGCACAACATAAGTTCGAATACCATTAATCATTATAAACCTTAACATTTAATCCAATTATTATCATTCTTAACATCAAGGTCGTTGTTTTTCAATCATAATTCCATTTTCATTTTAAATCCATGGGGTGGGTACAATTAATGTCGTCATTCAGGGCCATGATTAGCCACAATATACATCATTGTTAGAGGCCATGATTAGCCACAATGTACGTCATCGTTAAGGGCTATGAATAGCCATAATGTACGTTATGTTGGAGGCTACTAACCTACAGGCACAAATACCAATCCCTATGTAGGTTTTAGGTCTTTCAACCCCAGGCTAATCTCTGTACCCTTCTTATTTTTCCGTGCCATCCATTCCTGTATCATAATATCACTTTTAAGGTTATTTTATCTCATTTACAGTTCTCATAACCATTATCATATTTTACCATCTCAAACTTTCAAACAACACAACTACATTCCAATCAACAACAATACTTTAAAATATATCATTTTCTTCTCTTTCTAGTTCTCTTATTCGAAGTTTTTTTCATTTACCATCACTTATCTAAAAGAGCTCTAATATTACAAATTTATCATATTATTCATGCATCCTCAAATTACAAATTGAATAACAATTAATTTCATTTTAAATCATTAAACACATTCTCAAGATCACAAAATTAAACATACTAGATAAATTAAATATCATGCAAAAGTATAAGTATTAAAACCATTGTATATTCATGGTGGAAAGACCAAATAAAACTAAGTTTGAAATTTGAACAAGGGTCAGTGGGTGCCCAACTGTGCTTTCTCATTTGAGCCCAAGATGGCAGGCACCTAATAGGAAAATATCTCGTTCGCCCGAGATGCAGGGGCCTAATAGAGTACTGTCACGTGCGCCCAAGACGCGGGTGCCCAACAAAATAGAGTCACGTGCACCCAAGATCTGGACAGAATTCATTTTTGATGCTTTGTTTTCTATTTTCTCATGGTTATCCACTTGGGACTTCAAATTTGCTTAATCTGGAACACAATTCTTGCAATCTGCTATTTTAGACCTCACCACAAAACTTATAAGCATTAAATGGATTAAACAATTTAGGTTTTTATCAATCATGAATCCATATATGGATTAAATTTTATTTTCTTCATTATAGGCATATATAGTCATATATATATTTGTATATAACTTCCCATTATCTCCCATAGATTTCATCCAAAACTTAAAATAATCATGCTAATATTATCCTAACCTTTTTTCCAAATCACATGTGTGAGTAAGAGACACAGAATCCCTATCTCAAGTGAAGAAACGGAGGAAACAGTGAGTTGAGCAAAGTCTATAACTTCGCCGGCAAGCTCATAAAATTTTGAGTAGGCCGTATATCCAAACTGTTAATCCTACTGACAAACCAATTGCATACACATGTTCAATATAGGTTTAATTTCATTCCTACAAAATTAATTTGAGTTTGGTTAAGGTTTGAATAACTTACCAAACCTTAATCTCCTTCGATTCTCCTCCTGATTCTTTCTTTTTCTCTCTAACCTAGAACTCTCTCTCCCGCATTACACATACATGTACACCTATGTGCTTGGAGAACAAGCTAGCAACCGTGGTCTACACCTCCTCTACTATCATGCCTCTCCCTATAGCCTGGAAAGGTTGAGCTCGAAATGACCAAAGTAAATCAAACTGACAAGACAGAAGCTCATCTCAATAGAGCCTTAGGTGCCTGACCCTTCTTGGGTGTGCGCCCATGTAGTACTCCTCTCGTGCACCTGCATTGTGCGCACCCACGAAGACTCCCTCCTGTGTGCCCACATCATGTGCGCCGACGAAAACTTTCTCCTGTGCTCCCGAGATCTCCTTCCCTTTGGCCCAACATGTTTTTTAGCACAATAAGCTCTAAAGAAAAAAAATTAAACTCACCACAAATATTTTTATTTATCTTCCACTCCACCATATCTATTTCCTAAATTACTTAATTATTAAAATAGAAATTTCTAGATTATCACAAACTCGATCGCCATGGTGGTCCTAAGCAGGCCTACAATTTACCCAAGGCCAGTAGATTGGGGTATTTGCCAACCTCTGGGGGAGTTTACACTCTACGATTGAGTCCAAAGGGCTCAGCCATGGGTTAGTTCTTCCATATCATTTAAAAAAAAGGATTTATATTTTTCAATTACTCATGTATGTTTATCTATATATTAAGAAAACATTTGGTAACGGTGAAAATTTTAAGAGTCAAAGATTACGGGATAATTGCTATCCCAGTAATGGTTACTAGAATAACAAGTTCATGATACTTGCATTTGGATTGAGAGAGCAAATATTACATGGTAATAATTATATTATGTTTGGAATGCTAAAAGTTTTGAAGAGATAAAAGCTAATTGTGTTTTAAATAAGGATAAATTGACCAAGAGTAAAAGTTAATATTTAATATTAGTAAAATATTATAATAAAATAAATCACCATAATGATTGTTATTTTAATAATAACTAATTTTAATAAAAATAATGTTAAAGTATATAATATTAAATAAAAAGTCAATTACCAAAAAAAATTTTATTTTAGATTTTAGTTGTAATTAATTTTAATAATGAACTTTTACTTGATAAAAATTATTTTTATTTTGATAAAATAATTAATAAAATAACTAATTTTAGTTTATTTAAATAAATTATTAATTTTACTAAATTATATTAATGCAATACATAATCTAGTAAATTATTATTTAGAGAAATGATTTTTATTTTATAAAACATTTTAATAAAATAAATCATTTTAATAAGTAAATATTATTTATTAAAAACAATTTTAATTTGAGGAAATAAATACTTTTAGTCATAAATTAATATAACAATAATATTAATTTAATAAAATAAAACAAATAATTTTAATAATAAATTATTATTTATTAAATATTATTTTAATAAAGTAATTTAATAATTAATTAATTTTATTTTGGTTGAATAAATTATTATTTTATAATATTTATTATAATTATTTATAGTAGAATGTTGCATAGGGTTTTACAAGAGTGTAAAGAAATGTTTATGGAGTAATGAAAAAAGATATAATTTTTCTATTACTCTCTATTACCCACCCCTCCCCCTCTGATAACAATTTACTCCTATGTAATTATTACCCATTTCTTAAACTAATGTAACGGAGAGTGAAAATTACCTTAGTAAAATTTACCCTCCTAAATATAAAACTAGCAACAAGCCTAGATTCTAATACTTCATTAGAAGCTTTCTTACAACTTCGATTAGAATACTATTCATTTCTTTTCTTTTTCTTTTTATTTAAGAGAAAACTTATGTCAAGGATATGTGTGTAAACTTTTTGTGCTAAAAATCAAGCACTTGTGGGCATGTTTTTTTCCATTTATGTAATTCGAAGAGAAACTTAAAATTCTATTAAATATATATTTCTTGATCTTCAAGAGCATCAATTTATTTATTTATTTTTATAAGTAAAACTTTTATTGAATTTGGCATCAAAGGGATGCCTTCCAAGTACAAAAAAAAAAAAAAAAAAAAGAAGTTATGTGGCTATTCCAAGCCAATAGATTATATCTATATGCTTTACAAAATGTAAGAAACTATATATTTCTGGTCTCTACCCCAGAAAGGCAACTATACAAAAAAAAAATAAAAAATAAAAAACTTTTTACTCTTCACAATGAATACTCACCTTCTTAAAAATTTCTCCTATTTCTATCTGCATACCACTCAAAATAAAAAAAAAATGGAATTAATTTCCATACTTTCCGCCTCCATTTCCAGACTTCATGTTCCACTATGATCCAAAAGCAAGGCTGCATCTTTAATGATAAAAGTCTTTACATCTTAAAATAATTTAGGATTAGCTCCCAAATCCTTCTCGTCCAATCACAACAAATGAATAAATGGTTGATCCTTTCTAATTCTCCTTTACATAAACAACATATATTAATCAAAATCATACCCCTTTTGACGAGGTTATCTACAGCGAGAATCCTTATGTGAATCATTCCCCAAACTAGAAATGCAACCTTAGGAAGCACTCTATTTTTTCAAATACATAACTAAGGGAAATCCTTCTCCCCACCTCCCCCCAAACTGGTGTAAAGGGACTTAACTTAAAAACAACCAAATTTTGAAGTCACCTATAAAAGGTGCGCTTGGCACACTAAAAAACACTAAAAATTTTGAAAATCTCTCAAAACTTCTAAAAGTTATTTATTTTTTATCTCACTCTGCGAATTACAAACCTACAAGTTATCTCAAATTATCTCACTTTTTGTCATTCCAAACACCCCCAAAATCATGTCCTTCCCTTTGAGGCTTCTCACCTTATGGAGGCTCTCATTCATTCTCATGAAACCCTCCATTTCCCAATTAAAAACATTCCTCCTTAACTCAACATTCAAGGTGGCAACCCTATTCCGAACATATAAGAAATTTGCTACCATTCCATCCCTATTTCTTGCGATGGAAAAAATGTTAAGTATCATTCCTTGAGATTGACTTCTCCTAACCATTGATCATACCAAAACTTAACTCTATCCCTGTTGCCAATTGCGAAAGAAATTTGTCTTCTGAATTTGGGCTAAATTTTTTTGGATGTGCTTCCACAAACATATCCTATACGCAACCATACACTCCTTGTTGGCCTAATCCCCTCCTTCCTCACCATACTAGGATGCTATCTGGGACCTCCATAATAGATGCCTATGATTGGCATACCTCCAAATCCCTTTTCCTAGAATCACATTATTCATTATTGAGAGAGTTTTTTATCGTAATATTAATAATATTAAAACAATTTACCAAAATGGGGATGAAATAGATGTATTTACCAAAATAAGGTCAAAGTCATAAGTACCACTTACGACTTCAATCTAATAGTAATTTGTTTAAAAACGTAAGCACTACTTACAACTTCAATTAAAGTCGCAAGTGCCAGTTACAACTTCAACACAGGTGCACACTTTGGTTTATTCAAATATTTAATTAAATTAAAATTATTTTTAATAAAAAATTAATTTATTATCAAATCATTTATTAAAATTAAAATAAAAATTTACTATTAAAATGACTTATTTTATTAAATTAAAATGAGTTTTTAATAAATAATAATTACCTATTAAAGTACTTTATTTTTATAAAGTTAAACTTAATTACTATTAAAATAATGATTTATGAGTAGAATATTAATTTTATTAAATAATTTTACAATTAAATTAATATTTAATTTATGTATTAATAATTTATACAATATCAAAATATTATTTAGTACTCATTGTTACAATATTATCGGAAATTTCACCATCTTTATATAATTCTGCCATTAGTTCTTTTAATCCTTTGAAAAAAAATAACAATTATTTTGATACAGTATGAAAAAATAAGATAGAAAATTCAATCCATGCCAATACATCTATTTGAAGAAAAAAGAAAACACTCAAGATGATGAAATTTCTAATAATATTCCAGTAGGGGGTACTAAATAATGTTTTGATGTTGTATAAATTATTAATAAATAAATTAAATATTAATTTAATTGAAAAATATTTATTGGAATAAATATTTTTACTCACAAATCATTATTTTAATAGTAATCAATTTTAATTTTATAAAAATAAATTATTTTAAAGGGTAATTATTATTTTTTAAAAATTTGTTTTAATTTAATAAAATAAATCACGTTAACAGTAAATTTTTATTTTAATTTTAATAAATAGTTTGATAATATATTAATTTTTTTATTAAAAATAATTTTAATTTAATTAAATATTTGAATAAACTAAATGTGGACCTATATTGAAGTTGTAAGTAGTACATATGACTTTCAGGCAAATTACTATTGAATTAAAGTCATAAGTAGCACTTACAATTTTATTAAAGAAGTTATAAATATCACTTACGACTTTAACCCTATTCTAGTAAACAATTCTATCTCATCCTATTTGGATAAATTGTTTTAATTTTATTAACATTACGATAAAAAACCCTCATTGAGAACTTATGGCAGCCTAGGCCTCCTCTTCTCATGGGTTACAACCATGTCCCACTTCCCCAAAGGTACATGTGTTAACTTCCATAAACTTCTCACAAGCAATGAATCAAGATCTTTTCCAGATTTTTCATCACTGACATTGGCATCTTGCAAAGTGATGAAAGGTAGATAGAAAGATTTGATAGTGTGCTCTTAATCAACGTGATTCTTCCTCCTTCGGATCAATGGCCCCTTTTCTATCTTGCTAGTCTTCTTTGGAACTTATCAATGACATGATCCTATACCTCAATAGCCTTATAAGACGAACATAAGGGAAGAGCCAGGTAAGTAGCCAGGAGAATTCCAATTTTTGCGTCCTAATACTCTCGCCAAGCTCTCCACATCTTGCAAGTCTTCAATCAACATTGACGTTGAATTACCTAAATTCAACTTAAGCCCTGAAATTGATTAAAAGCAAAGGAGAATGCATCTTAGATGACTCACTTGTGAAAGATTTGCCCCACAAAAAATCATGGAGTCCTCAGCAAACAAAAGGTGAATAATATCTAGAAATGTTCTTCTAGCCTCTCCCACCTGAAACCCTTCAAGATGATACAACCACAAATGAGTCGAGCCAAGTGATGAGTTGTTCAAGCCTGTTTAATGAGTTTTTTTACGTGTTCAAGTCGAGCTTTTATCAAGCTTTAAATATTATGTCAGACTTGTTTGTTAGGATTTTTGACGAGCTCAAGCTTAAGTCAAGCTTTTATCAAGCTTAAAATATGATGTTGGAGCTTGACTTGTTAATCTATAGGTAAGCTTGGGCTTAGGCTTGGTTGCAACAAACAGGTTTGCTTATAAGTTTTTTTTTAGTCTACTTCTGAACTTTTATCAAACTTATTCACAAGTTTTTTGTCGAGCCTACTCGCATGCCTATTAATGAACAAGCTTAAGAAATAAATTACATTTTTAATAAACAAGTTCTGAATTAATGTGTTTAATTGTATACTTTTTTAACATTTTTCCATTAATAGTAAAAAAAACTTTTTACTTATTCATAAATGTTTAAATGAGACTGCTTACAAGTTTGTTTACGAACATTTAAATAAGATTATTCGTACGCTATAAACAAGCTTGTCTGGAAAATTTAAACAAATTTGTTTATGAACATCAAACAAGCTTGTTTGCGAGACTTTTCGAGCCGAGCATACCCTTGTTTGAGCTAACTCGGCTTATTTATTTGTTAAGCTTGAAAGATATGTTTAAGTTTGTTCATTTAGCTTAACAAATAAATGTAAACGAGTTCATTCATGACCTGCTTGTTGAATGCTTGGTTCATTTACAGCCCTACTAGATGGTTATCCTCTGAAGCCTTCTCACACATCAAGTTGAATGCTTCCACAACCAAAAGAAACAAAAGAGAAGACAAGGGATCCCCTTTGCCTTAACCTCATCGATGTTTAGAAGAAACCTTTCAGAGTATCGTTAACTAAGAGTAAGAGTCTCATCGTAGAGATACATCACCTAATCCATTACCTTCACCTACCTTAGAAGCCCACTACGATCCAACAGATACAATAGAAGTCCAAACAAACATGGTCATAGGCCTATAATGTCTATCTTGTTTAAGGACACCTTTGATACTTTGCAATTCCCATCATTAGTATAAATACTTGATTAGTAGGTTTACACCAAAGTGATACGATTTAGAAAGCTAAATGAATCTTAGTTTTTTTGGTGCTTTTATTGAAAAATGTCTTAATCATGAGCTAACTTTTAGATTTTTCTCCTAACTTTGAAAATTCATTTTCTAATGGTATTAAATCTAAGTCGTAAACCAAAAGAAAGCTTAAAAGAAACTAGAACACTACTTGTGGGAAGAAAGTGTAATGATAAGATGCTTTAGGTGCATCAACTGTAATAGTTAAAACTAGATCTAAAAATTACCTTCATGGGATGGTGCATTAATGTTAAAAGCAATGTAATTTTTAGTTGAATTAATAACTATGTCGTTTGAATTAGTAAATTCATAGGATTTAGCTTTTCCTATAAGAATACTTAATACACCAAAATTTTCAAACAAATTTTAATTCAATGATATCCTTTATTGAAAGAAAATTAAAGTACATAAGGGAGCCCTAATAATCTTTTTCTTCTTCCCAATTATGGTTTTAGATTTAGATGCTTGTCATAGGTTTTGTGAGTTAGTGATGGCCCCAATCCCATCTTTCTTAGGCTTATGATTGACTCTATCACCCTTATTTGGTCCAACATTTGATGGCTTTGTCTTATTTTCAATTTTATTTTTTTATTTTTTCTCTTTGTTACGTTATCAGTCTCTCAATGATTAAGTGTTTTTCTCATTTGTATATTGGAAAAAGTAAATGTCCGATATTGTATGGTTGTGCTTGTTAGTATAGGTTGGTGATGGTGGAACAAAAGTGGTTGTGATAGAGCAACAGAAAATGTAGTGCCTAGTGACTTAATGGAAAAAGGGCATAAAAATTTCTTTCCTTTGGGATGTCATAATGATGATAATCATAAATCTCGTAAATAAAGGTCTTGAGCATTCCATACTCTTATAAGGTGCAAGAGAACCACGCCTGTCAAAGATACAACATAGTGGTGCCTTGTGGCTGATATATGAAATTATTTTGCACATTCTTGATCTTATTTAACTTAGTTTTGCGTGTTTTCTAGAACATTTAGTTTAATTAATTATTGTTTTGGGTTTCTTTATTATTTAATTAATTTTTGGGACTTTTTGCTTATTGGGCAAGTGTTTGGGCTGAATATGGGCTACCTTTGAAGTTTTTCAAGTCAACTTTAAATTTGGAGTGCAAATCCTAATTTGGTTAGGAATGCTAGTCTTGCCATATTTGACCTCTGCTGGGTTTTTGGCTCATATCTGAAGCTACAGACCTCTGTTTTTGACGTTCTTTAGCTTTCTAGAAAGCTGATAGACATGGCTACAACTCTTATGAGGGCCTAGAACTCAAAGAAGTCGTTTTGGACTCGGAAGTTGGCCTTGAATTCGTAACAAAAATTTTGCCGATATCCTAAAATCAGTTTCAGTTTTTAACCCAGCCCAAGAGTTGTAGACGTCCAAAAATAGCAACACCAGGTGCGTTGGAAACTTGAGACCCAGCTTAACAACTTTGCTGAAGACACTTTGCTTCTGCACTGTCGTTTTGAAGGACAAATACAGCTTGGAAATTGATTGATGAAATCAGCCAGAAAATCGGCATTCTCCAAGTTCTCTGCGATAGGGACGTTTAAAAGTAGAAGGATAAAGGAGAAGATTTTAGGGCATGAAATCAGGCCTATTCTGGGATGGAAGTTTATAAGAGAAAAACACACAACACAATGGGAAGGAGAAACTTAGAGGGGTTGAGTTCATGAGAAGAAGAGTTCAATGGGAGACTTGAGTCAAAGGCTAGAAAGAAATCTTGGACCCTAAGACTTCTGTTTTAGTAGAGTTCTTTCTTTGTACTTAATCAGTCCCAACTCTTTTTAGTTTCATTTAAATATTTTCAGTACATTAATATATTGTTTATCATGAATTCTAGTTATTTTTCTTATTCTAGGGAGTATTTAATGGATTAAGATTATGTTTTCTTAAATGATTCTGTGTTTGCAAAATTGGTGTTTTCGGTTTGCATTCTTGTGAATAGCTGGCCATTATTTACATGTTAAGATACCAAATAATGTAATGAAAGTGGAAGTTTGGTATTAGTTTGTGAAAACAGCAATCTTTGGTTATATTTTTAAGAAATAAAATATAAATTGGAGTGACTTTAGTTAACAATTTCATTTGATATAGGGAGTTTATGTTAAAACCTACAATTACGGAAGTAAATGTAGGGTTAATGTAAACATAATTGGTTAGTCTTGAAAGAGATAATCAAATATCTTGGGAAATTGAGTCATTGCAAAATAGAAGTTCTAAAGTTTTATTCATTGCATAATTCATTTGATGATAACTAAACCCTAGAATTATTTGTCATTAATTTCTAGTTTATAGTTTGAGTTTTGGCATTTTCTTTGAGAAACCTTGCATAATTGGGTGTCTAAATAATAGAGGAGTCAATTAGGATTGATAATTGAAACATTCTCTCTGAGGGAATGATAGTTGCTTGCTCTATTTTGCTAAATAACGATCCATACACTTGCGGTAAGGTTTAGGCTAGTTAAGTTTTTGGCGCTATTGCTTGGGAGTGGTATTTTTAATATCAAAGCAAATTATTGCCTTTATTAATTTAGATTGTATATTTTATTTTTTTTTTGGTACTTACATTCATTCTGCTAGGTTTTGTGTAGTTACTATTTTGTTTAGATTGATTCTGATACCTTGCTCTAAGCTTTTTGTTGCATGCTTGTCTGTTTTAATTTCATCTGCTTTATGTCTTTGCACGACTTTCACTTGTTTTTATATGCATATTAAGTGTTAGAAATAGTCATGCAGTTTTATTTTAATTCTCTGCAAATTTGCTTAAGGATAAACAATTCAAACCAGAATTAAATTTATACATTTTCAGTGAGTTGTTTTTGTTAGTGTATGTAGTATAATTAATGTAGTGTTAATGTAGATACATTAGGAAATGTATCTAGTCACTGGGTGATCCGAATGGACACCAAAGTAATGTGTACAATCACTCCTTTTGTGTATATAAATTGACACACCAGAATTCAGTCTACATGTGCAATTCTTCCCATTTCATTAAGATTTACACGGTATCAGAGCAGGTTAGAAAATTCATTACTTGCCTAAAATCCTAGTTCTGTCCAAAGTCCCAGTTCTTCATTAAAATAGTGCAGGGCTTCAAGAATAGTCAGCTTTCTTCCTTGAAGCCTTGGTCGATCAACAAAACCCTACCCATCTTCGAATCACTCACTTGTTTCAAACATTTAAAACTACCAAGAAGATCACTAGTCTCGGGCGATCATTATCGTCAGAGCCTCGTCGCTAGAACCATTGTCCACGTGCTTCCACACACGTCTTCTTATAGGTGCATGAAGCCCAGACACAGGAGTCTCACCAGCGTGTGTAGGCATGTGTAAGCTCATTGAACCTGTCGTCCCTTCGGTGATGTTGTCCTCCTCCGGTGAGTCTACCAGTGCTCCTCTCTCATCGCTAGAATAGCTCATGTCTCTCTTTCCATTTCTGCTCTGACCTTGGTGTTCCAATTCTACTCAAGGAGCCACTGTTGTTTTAGATCTACTGTTGGTGTTCTAGTTTTGCTCCAAAAGATTAATACTGTTTACTGTAGTCAGTTCCTAAATGGCATTTGGGATGTCTATTCAATAAGAACTTATTAATAGCTCAATTCTGATGCCTTAACAGTTAACCATGAGGAAGTTGAATGGAACGAATTACACTCAATGGTCTAAAACCATTAAAATTACATTAACAGGGTTACGGAAAGCAGAAGCATTTGACTGAATCTGGACCCCTGAAGCTGATCCTAAGTTCGATGATTGGGTCAAGAAGATGCTCATGTTGTTAGTTTATTATGGAATTCTATGGAGCCCAATATCATTAACATGTGTACCCATCTTGATAGATGTAAAGATATATGGGAGTATATACGTCTTCTTTTCTCCTAGTGATCTCACTCGAATGTATGACCCATCACTGGAGTTCTTTCAGCTCCAACAATTTAGTAGACCAGTTACTAAATATTTTGCCTCTCTAAATCATGTCCATGAGGAATTGAACTCTTTGCAACCATTATCCATAGATATCAACATAATGCAAAAATAGAGAGAACAAATGGTGGTACTTCATTTTCTTACTAACTTAGATTTTGAGTTTGAGTAGGTAAAAGCCCAAATTCTCAATGGACCTACTCTTCCCTCATTTGCAAAAACTTATTCTAAGGTTATAAGGGCTACATCTAAGGATTCAACCACCAGTTCTAGATTCTGCATGTTCTGCATGATCAGTTAGACTTCCATAGACAACTAAAGTCCTATTTATAAGCCTCTATCTTAGTCTGGTGAACGTTACCGTAGAGGACGTGGTCGTGCTCATGGAGGTCATGGTACTAGACGTAAATGCTCTAATTGTGGACGTATTAGACATGTTAAGGAGAATTACTGGGACCTTCATGGGAAGCCAGCACATATGGTTCATGCAACATCATCAGATGTCCCTACTTCTTCAAATAAACTTAGCACAAATGAATCATCAATTGTGACTCTTTCAAGAGAAAAATATGCCAAATTTCTTCAGTATCAAATAGCTCAACAGGCATCTCTTCCAAAAGTTTTTTAGCCCATTGAGGTAATTTACTTCTTATGTGCCCACCTCTTTACATACATCTTGGGTTATTGATTCTGGTGCTTTAGACCATATATCTGGAACTGCTTCATTGTTTTCTGATATTCAGTACTCTCCTATCCCCAATGTTGTTATAGCCAATGGTTCATCTAATCTAATAAAGGGTGTCAAAAAATTTGTCCTATCTCCTAATTGTTTTTATCTTCAACTTTATATGTTTCATCCTTGTCTTTCAACTTTCTATCCGTAATTAAACTCACTAGACAATTGAATTGCTCAATGACATTATTTCCTGATTCTGTGATTATTTAGGATTAGAAGACAAGGAAGAAGATTAGAGAAAGGCATGAAGCTAGGGAGTCTATTATCTGGCTAGTTTTTCACCTATCACTTGTTTTGCAGCGGCCTCATCTTTTGAAATTCATTATCGATTAGGTCATTTGTCTTCTGACAGGTTAAAATTTATGGTTCCAAATTTGAGTCAACTTAAGTCTTTAAATTGCGAGCCTTGTCACTTAGGAAAGCATACCATGCTTACTTTAGTCCTACAGTCAATAACAGGTCCTTAAGTCTTTTTCATTTATTTCATTCAAATGTATAGGGGACCTAGTCGAGTTGTGTCAAAGTTGGGCTTCAAGTATTTTGTTACATTTATTGATGATTTCAAGGCTTACATGGGTTTATTTAATGAAAGATCAGTTCTAAGTTATTATCTGTCTTTCAATCCTTTTGTATTAAAATAAAAACTTAGTTTGATGTGTTTATTAAAATTCTTTGCAGTAACAATGCCAAAGAAAACTTTTCTAATCCTTTTATAGATTTTATGATATCATCTATCATGCTTTATCAGTCATCTTGTCCTCGGCACCTCATAACAGAATGGAGTTGCTGAGAGAAAGAATTTACATTTGGTTAAAAGAGCTCATTGTTTAATGTTTCATATGAAGTTCCAAAGATTTTTTGGGGAGTTGTTATTCTCACAGCATGTTAATTAACAGAATGCCATCTTCTATTTAAAGGGATGTTCTCTTTACTCTTTATTATTTCCCTCTGTTTCCTTTCCTCCACAAATCTTTAAGTGCGTTGCATTCGTTCATCAACTTGATAGTGGGACTATTAAGCTTGATCCACGTACCCTTAAATGTGTATTTCTGGGATATTCTCGGGTACAGAAAGATATCGATGTTATAGTCCTTCCCTTCATCGATATTTTACATGTGCGATGTTTCATTCTTTCAAAGCAGCTTCTTTCTTCTCTGTGATTCCTCTACCTCTGATGTAAATGAGAGTCTTTCTTTACTATGATTTCTCTATTTCGTCTTTCTTGTCCTGATCTGCAGGTTTTATTCCAGACGGTAGGCAACTTTAGAGTCTTTCCCTGATGCTTCAAGCTCTTCACCTTCTCCTATCCAGTCTTCAGAATCGAACTCTTAAGAGCCAAAAACCTTTGTGACTTAATCGTTGATTGCTCGTCGGTAAGGTAAATATGCACCTGTAGGTCTATCCGAATCTCTAACTTTATTCTATTCAGCTTTGTCTCCATCATATCGTGCTTTGTCACCTCCTTCGTCTATTATTTCTATTCCTAACTTTGTCTGAAGCACTGTCTCATTCTGCGTGGCGTAATTCTAGAGAATAAGAATTGCCAGCTCTTGAGCCAATGATGCATGAGATTTTATCACTCTACCTCCTGATAAATCAACAGTTGGTTGTCGATTGGTGTATAATGTTAAAGTTCATCTTGATGGTTTAGTTGCAGTTGAAAGCGAGGCTTGTTGTCAAAGGATACACTCAAGTCTGTGGCCCTAACTTTTTAGAGACTTTCTCTCCTGTGGCCAAGATCACATCAATACATCTTCTCATTTCTCTTGTAGTCATTTTTTACTGGCCTCTTCACCAACTCGACGTTAAAAATGCCTTTCTACATGGTGATCTTACAAAAGAGGTGTATATGGAGTAACCTCCTCGCTTTGTTGCTCAAGAGGAGTCTAGACTAGTTTGTAAATTAAAAAAGTCACAGATGGCCTAAAGCAATCTCCTCACGCATGGTTTGGCAAGTTTAGTGATATGGAGATAGAATTTGGATTGATACGTTGTAGTGTTGATCATTCTGTTTTTTACTTTTATTCTTCTTAAGGAAAGATATGATTGTTAGTTTATGTGGATAATATTTGTAATCATAGGTAATGACATACAAGGAATTCATGATATGATGATATTCCTTCAAACTAAGTTAAACACCAAGGATTTGGGTGCACTAAAATATATCTTGGGCATTGAAATTGCTAGATCACATGAGGTATTTCTCTTTCTCAAAGGAAATATGTTCTTGATTTACTATCTGAAACTGGTATGTTAGGAGCCAAACCAATTGATACTCCAATGGATCCTAATACAAAATTTTTGGCAGATAAAGGAGAATTATTGGATGATCCTAGTTGATAGCGCGATTAGTTGGAAGCTTAACTACCTCATCGTTACACGACCAGATATCTCATTTGCTACGAGTATAGTGAGTTAGTTTCTTGAAGCCCCTTGTTCGAGTCATTGGGATGTAATTGTTCATATTCTGATATATCTAAAAAATGCACCAGGATGTGATTTATTGTATTAAAATAATAGTCATACACTTGTTCAAGATTATACAGATACAAATTGGGCTAGTTCACCATCAAATAGACGATCAACTACTGGATACTGTATTTTTGTACGAGAAAACTTGGTATCATAGAAAATTAAAAAGCGGACAACAACGGCAAGTTCAAGTGCAAAATAAGAATATAGGGTTATGGCATGTATGTCCTATGAATTAGTCTAGATACGTTATATATTGATAGAATTAGGGTTCTTGCATCCTAGCCTGTGGACATATTTTGTGATAATCAAACTGCTGTTCACATTGCTTCTAACCCAGTGTTTCACAAGCGAACCAAACATATCGAAGTTGATTGTCACTTTGTTAGAGAAAAGATTTTATAGAATGCCATCAAAACCATTCATGTGAAGTCAGAAGATTAATTCACTAATTTGTTTACTAAGGCCTTAGGAGGAGCTAGAGTGAGATATATTTGTAACAAGTCTGGAACATATGATATATGTGCTCCAGCTTAAGGGAGAGTGTTAATGTATGTGGTATAATTAATGTAGTGTTATTGTAGACACACTAGGAAATGTATCTAGTCAATTGGCAATTCGAATGGACACCAAGGTAATGTGTACAATCGCTTCTTTTTGTGTATATAAATTCACACACCAGAATTCAGTCTGCATGTGAAATTCTTCCCATTTCATTAAGATTTATAGTTTTATTCTAAGATATTTAATATTCTTTTGTCTTCTCTGTGAATTGCTTACTGCATGAAGTAGTAGTGCATGCTATGAACTCGTGAGCAAATTCAGTTATTTGATCCGGAGATAAAGCGAACATTACAAGCAATAAGAATAGCACAGAAACTTGAGCAAGAAAAAGCAGCAACCATGATAGAAAATCAAAATCGAAACTAAATGTTGCTACGAGACTATGCCATGCCGAGCATAAATGGCAGCCAAATTAGCATAGCTAGACTTGCAGTCAATGCAAACAACTTAGAGATCAAACTTGGTCTCATTCAAATGGTGTAGCAAGAGCAGTTTGGAGGAGAGACATATGAAGATCCCAATGCTCATCCAGCTAACTTCCTTGAGATATGTAACACGATCAAGCTGAATGGGGTTAGTGATGATGCGATCAGGTTACAACTTTTTTTTTTTCTTTTGAAAGACAAGGCCAAGGGATGGTTGAATTCTAAGCCCCCCAACTCATTTACCACCTGGAATGCATTATCCCAAGCATTCCTCAGTATGTATTTCCCACCAAGTAAGACCGCCAAACTTAGAAATGATATAACTAGTTTTGTGTAACATGATGGTGAGTTTTTGTATAAGGCTTGGGAGAGATTTAAAGAGTTGCTAAGAAGGTGTCCACACCATGGTCTACCTGGCTAGCTCATTGTGCAAACCTTCTATAAACTTTTGACACACTCAATTAGAATCACCATAGATGCAGTTGTTGGAGCGGCTTTAATGAGTAAGTCAGCAGAAGGGGCTTATGAGTTGTTGAAGAGATGGCTTCCAATAACTATCAGTGGTCTGAAAGAGGTATGCCCAAGAAAGCATCAGGTATGCACAAAATTGATGGCATTAACATGTTAAAGGCTAAAGTTGATAACGTGGTAAAAATGTTTGGTAAGTTAGGTAATGTGAATTCTGTGGCTAACCTTAATCCTGTTTTGAGTTGTGAATGTTGTGGTGGAGCTCACATAAATTCTAAATGTTTGCAGGTTAAGCAGGCACAGTTTGTGTTGAACATGAATAATAGGTAACAGCAACACCATCAGCAGTTGGACAACCTTACTCGCAAACATACAACCCTGGTTGGTGGAATCACCACAACTTTCCCTGGAAACCAAGGTAATAAGGGTAGCACTCAAGACCTATCAATCCTCCGGTTTCCAACCAAGACCCAAGGAATGATGCAACATCCTGAGACGAAGCAATCATGGGAGTTGGTTATTGAAAAATTAGCCAATGTGACTTCAGAAAGATTTGAAAGGGTGGAAGCCAACTTTAACCAGCTTCCACTTCCAACCACAACATGGAACTTCAAATGGGCCAATTGGCTAATGCAATCAACCTAAGAGACCAAGGCAGTCTGCCTAGCAAGATAGAGATCAATCCAGATGAGCAGTGTAAAGCAATTACCTTGAAAAGTGGTAAGCTACTTGGCCAGGTAAGTGAGAAGGTAGTAGTAGGTAATGGAGAATAAATGGTCCATAAAGAGGTGACCGAAAGGATGAAAAAGAAAAAGCTGAGCAAAATGAGACACCACACACACTTCCACCACCATTACTAGTCAAACCATATGTTCCCCCTCTTCTCTTTCCCCAAAGACTTAAGAAAAATAAACTAAATAAGTAATTTGAGAAATTTTAGAAGTGTTTAGGCAATTGCACATTAACATTCCTTTTGCAGATGCCTTAGCACAAATTCCAAATTATACCAATTTTTTAAGGAGGTTATGTCAAAGAAAATGAGATTGGAGGATTATGAGACCATAGCTTTAATTGAAAAGTAAGTGCTATGATTCAAAATAAGCTTTCACCAAAAGCTTAGAGATCCAAGGAGTTTTTCCATCCCTTGCACTATTGGTGAGGTTGATTTTTCTAGAGCATTATGTGACTTAGGTGCAACTATATCATCGATGCCATTTTCAGTGTGGGTAAGCTTGGACTGAAACAGTTGAACCTACTAATATTTCTTTTCAGCTAGCTGATCGGTCTATTAAGTACCCTTTGGGCATTTTAGAAAATGTATTGGTTAAGGTTAAAAAGTTCATAATTCATGTTGACTTTATTGTTTTGGAAATAGAGGAAGACATGGACATCTCAATCATTTTTGGGAAGACCTTTCCTAGCCACAGTTGGAGCAGTCATAGATGTCAAAAATGGTACTTGAGTTTAATTTGTTTAAAGTAGCAAAATACACTTCTTTTATTGATTCTGTTTTTTATTAGATATTGTGAATGAGCTACCTTAAGAGGCTTTTAGAGTTGAAAATCCTAAGGAACCTCTTGAGAAATGTTTAGTGTGTGTAGGATCAACAAAGGATGAAAACTTGGAGGCTAAAACTATGGCCGATGCATTGGAGGCAACATGTGTAAGGCTAAGGCAAAGTGATAACAACTTTGAAGAACTAGACAAAGGTAAGTCACTACCACCCCCTTCTAGTGTGCAAGCCCCTATAATGGAATTGAAACCGTTACCTCTACACCTTAAGTATGCCTTTTTGGGAGAGAATGAGATTTGCCTATTATTGTGAGTGCTTTTTTGTCTAATAATCAATTGGACAAATTGTTAGTGTTGAGATTAAGAAAACGAGCCATAGGATGGACTATTTCAAACCTTAGAGGAATGCCTTTCATTATTTATGCATAGAATTCTAATGGAGGATAGCCATAAGCTTATTGTAGAACATTCAAGATGGTTAAATCCTAAAAATTCGTAATTTGTGGTAAAGATCCCAATCAATCAACCACAATCATAGAATAACAGAAGGCGAGATAAACAAAATGAGGAAACCCACAAAGGGAAACCTCAAACAAAACTTTCACTAAAATCAAACGTTGGTTACAAACTCAAACCTTCGATAGATCGACTCCTCGACTCTATACTCTATTGATGTTTGTTCGAATCCTCGATTCACCAACTCCTTTAGCGAAAGCATTTCGACTCCTCAAAGGCACGATACCGACTCCTCAGTAGCTTTGCTGAATCATCAGCATTCACAAACCTCAAACCTGAACTCCTTTGGATTGAACACGAAACATGTTGGCCAAGTAATGGAGAGAATAATTGAACTTTTAGGCTTCCAATCTCATGTGTATTCTCTCTATCTCTCACCCTGAAGATGTCTAGAGGATATATAGATAGACAAAACTGAGGCAGCTAGGGTTCGAAATAGGCTGAAAGTTATGCTTCACAGGAAGGGCGCACCCGCGGTCTTCTCCGGCCTTCCTGCAACTCAGAGCAGTCTTCCCACATGACTATTTCTTCATGTTATGCTCTCAGAATTTTCCCACGCCTAACTGTGGCCTTCCCGCGGGCTTCCTGCGTAAATCAACTCCAACACTTGTTTGGCTTCTTTAGGACTTCCAGCCATTAAGGAAATAGTTTCTCTGAGGCCTTTTAGAATTCTATTCAACTTAAGATTCTAGTGCCTTAGCCTACACTAAGTCTAAAGTACAAACACTTCTCTTTGATCATGGATTTGCCAATTTACAATATTTTGTCTTAACAATCTCCCCATTTGGCAATTCCATATCAAAATAAAAAAAAAATTGCAAATAAATTTATCCTAGATTAAGGCCACAGTAAACTTGTTATCATGATCCAAAGCATGTTTCAAATTTCATCCATCAATATGTTCCAAGTGTATTCTATCATGTTCCAACCAATCTTTTTCCTATATAGCTACACACTTAACAAACTAATTATGACATCATGTGGCAACAATTAAATAATTAAAAAATTTAAATAAAACATTAAAAAATTGAAACAAAATATTCTCCTCCTGAATAAACAAAAATCTTTTCAAGCATTCTCCCTTTTTCAAGCATTCTCA